>ONZH01030933.1:0-577343 GCA_900303285.1 Rhinella marina | reverse complement strand
CATATATATTAAACATATAGAGATATTTTCCTACAGTTCCTACAGTCGATTCACAAGACAACACATTTACAATTTATGATTTATAATTGCTGCTAACTCTACAGATTTCTGTATATCTTGCAGTCTCTTGATTTGTTGCCTCCAGCAGCAATATAATATAAACAAAACACAAATTAATACAAATTGAAGACAGAGAAACATCATAGACATAGTTCTCAATAAGGGGTGAGTGTAGGTATTATATGGGATGCTCCACCAAGGCTCTTGAAATTCCTTCACTATCTTTTTGGAACTGGCAATGTTTTCTTTAACCAATGTTTCTAACTCTATAATTTTCCTATCATCCCTCTTAAATAATGTGTCCAACTCAACTATAAGTGGTGGAATTTTCTTAAATAACGGAGAAACCATGGATTCCCAGTTCCCTAAGTTGTTCTGTACAATGTCCATCGTTAAGTTGTCTAGGTTGACATTGGCTCTTATAGGCTTTCCTCCAATTGTTAAAAGTCCATGTGTAAGGTTCACACACCACCCTGTCATAGATGCCTGGCATTGTACCTGGTTTTGCCAAGCGAATACAGGAACCCCTAAAGCACAGACCTTTGATCCTTCGTCATGGATAATTCTCCTCCACCCAGGGTTGGGCCTCTGCAGTTGAATCAGACAGCTCCTAGCATGTTTAGTAGCACAGCCATCCACATCCTCCAGCCGCTCTGGGGTACAGGAACACAACCATACTCGACCACGTTTGTCACAGCAATTGGGGTCAATCGATCCTTTATGAGCAACTTGTTTTGAAGATGTCCTATAATTTTTCATAGAGCACAGAATGGAGTGCTGTCCGCATCTTGAGCCCTTGGGCTACATTCACGCTGGAAGCTCTTCAAACATATTAGAGAGAAAGTTGTGGAGTAGAATAAATCGGTTTGGTTATAAAAAGAAAAATATCTCAAACCTTGAACATCTCATAGAGCACCATTAAATCCACACTGGAGATGGAAGTATCTGTCCATCGTATCATTATAAGGGCTAGAAAATAATGGAAGTGTTGGATATAACTGAACTGCACAAATCCATGCAGATCCCAGTGACGATAAGGAGGGTCACTTCAGTTTCTGTTCAGAGGGTCTATTTTTTTATGGAGACATACAGGTTCTGTACAGGGGGTGCACCACCAATGAGGCCAGGTGAGGCGATTGCATCAGGCAGCACAAGGTAGGGGCAACAGGGGGCAAGCGGAAGGGCCATGGGCAATGAGAGCTTTCATTGTGGCAAAGGAGTTATGTTAAGAAATTGGCATGGGGGGGCACCATTTCAGTTTTCACCTCAGGCAGTAGAAAGGCTAGGTGCACCCCTGGTTCTGTATGGTATCCTATGGCACGCTTGTCCACAGATGTTGGAGCTGGGCTTGTAGATGCCGCACACTCGTAGGGTGCTGAAGCTGGTGTAATATACGTAGGACCCGCTAGGTCATGTTCCCTGGTCTATCTTGGAGTTATTTTTTCTGATTCAGGATGTGCAGCCTTGAAATCGAAGTATTTATTAATAAAGGTACATTAACAGATAATCAATACAAAATTATTAACCTTTTCAACCCTGGGGCTGTTTTCACCTTCCTGCCCAGGCCATTTTTTGCTAATCTGACATGTGTCACTTTATGTGGTAATAACTTTGGAACGCTTTTATCCAGGCCATTCTGAGATTGTTTTCTCGTCACATATTGTGCTTCACGACAGTAGTAAATTTGTGGCAAAATATTTCATTTTTATTTATAAAAAATACCAAATTTACCAAATATTTTGAAAAATTTGCAAATTTGCAAATTTCAATTTCTCTACTTTCAAAATACATAGTAATACCTCCAAAAATAGTTATTATTTTACATTCCCCATATGTATACTTTATGTTGGCATCATTTTATAAATGTCATTTTACTTTTTTAGGACGTTAGAAGGCATAGAATTTTCGAGCCATTTTTCAAATTTTCAACAAAATTTCCAAAACCATTTTATTAATCACCAATTCAGATATAAAGTGATTTTGCGGGGCATACGTAATGGAAGCCACCCATAAATGACCCCATTTTAGAAACTACACCCCTCAAATTTTTTAAAACTGATGTTACAAGCTTTGTTAACCCTTTAGATGTTCTACAAGAATTAAAGGAAAATGGAGGTGAAATTTCAACATTTCATTTTTATGCAGATTTTTCATGTTAATCAATTTTTTCTTGCCACATAGCAAGGGTTAACAGCAAACTAAACCTCAATATACATTACTCTGATTCTGCAGTTTACAGAAATACCCCATATGTGGTGGTAAACTGCTCTATGGGCATGTGGCAGTGATCAGAAGGAAAGGAGCGCCATATGGATTTTGGAGGCAGATTTTGCTAGAATGGTTTTTAGGCACCATTTTGTAATTGAGAGACCCTGACGTACCCCTAGAGCGGAAACCCTCAAAAAGTGACCCCATTTTGGAAACTACACCCTTCAAAGAATATATTAAGGGGTGTACTGACCACTTTGACCCCCTAAGCATTTTATGGAATTTGGAAACACTTGGCTGTGAAAATGAAAAGTTTCATTTCTTCCAATAAAATGTTGCTTTAGCCCCAAATTTTTCATTTTCACAAGGGGTAACAGGAGAAAAGCACCCCATAATTTGTTCCCCATTTTCTTCTGAATATGGCAACACCCCATATGTGGTGGTAAACTGCTATGGGGACACATGGCAGGACACAGAACGGAAGGAGCGCCATATGGATTTTGCAGCACAGATTTTGATGGATTGGTTTGCGGGTGCCATTAGTTTTTATTTTTTGAGTTATTGTCTTATGTGGGGTCTTATTTTTTGCGGCATGAGGTGACCGTTTCATTGGTACCATTTTGGGGTACATAAGCCTTTTTGATCGCTTGGTGTTACACTTTTTGTGAGGCAAGGTGACAAAAAATCGCTTGAATGGCCGCAGGCATCCGGATCCGTCCCCACTGACTTGCAGTCGGGTGAGGAGGACGGATCCGGATGGCTGCGGCCATTCAAGCGCAGGGGATCCGAGCAGTACAGTGCTCGTTACGAGCACGTTCGCTCAACTCTAGTAAATACACCTTTTTGATCGCGTGGTATTACACTTTTTGTGAGGCAAGAGGGAAAAAAATGGCTGTTTTGGCATAGTTTTTTTAATAGTTTTTTTTTTACAGCATTCACCTGGGGGGCCATCTCATGTAATATTTTTATAGAGCAGGTTGTTATGGACACGGCGATACACAATATGTCTAACATTTTTATTTTTGTTAAGTTTTACACATTAGATGCTTTTTTGAACAGAATAAAATCTTTTTTTTTGTGTTGCCATTTTCTGAGAGCCATATTTTTTTTATTTTTCAGGCGATTGCCTTAGGTAGGGTCTCATTTTTTGCGGGACGAGATGACGGTTTGATTGGGACCATTTTGGGGTAAATACGCCTTTTTGATCGCCTGCTATTACACTTTTTGTGAGGGAAAGTGACAAAAAAATGGCTGTTTTGGCACAGTTTTTTTTGTTTTTTTTTCACTGTGTTCACCTGGCGGGGTGGATCATGTGATATTTTTATGAAGCCGGTCGATAAGGACGCGGCGATACCTAATATGTATACTTTTATACAATTTCTTTTTACTTTATTTTTGGAAAAGGGCGCTTTTTTCTTTACTTGAAACTTTTATTAATTTTTTTTTTTACACTTTATTATTTTTTTACTTTTTTTTAACTCTTTTTTTCACATTTTTTTTTTACTTTTGGGGGCCTGATCCCCTGCACAATGCATTACAATACTTCTGTATTGTAATGCATTGGCTGTAAGTGTATTACACACAGTAATACACTTACAGCCTTCTGCCTGTGAGATCCAGGGGGCTGGATCTCACAGGCTTCCGTAGATGGCAGCCGGATGCCTAAGGAAGGCATCGGGCTGCCATCTAAGGCCTCTTTCACATTAGCGGCAGCACGGATCCGGCGGGTGAAGGGTGCCGCCGGATCCGTGCTGCCGCAAGTACATGTGAGGAGCCGGAGCAGCGCTCCAGCCCCACACGTATCACATACACACACACACATACACACATACATACACACACACATAGACATACACACAGACATACACACAGACATACTTACATGCTCCCAGCATGTTCCGCACAGCACAGGAGGACGGCGCGCAAATAGGAAGATTCCCCACAGCGCCCTCTACTGGAAGGAGAATCTTCCTATGTGCACACAGTCCTCCTCCTCCTGCGATGTGCGGAGCTGCTGGGAGCATGTAAGTATGTCTGTGTATATGTCTATGTGTATTTCTGTGTGTATGTGTCTGTCATGTGTGCTGTACTGTGGACGGATCCGTTTGAAAGTCAGTGGAGGACGGATCCGTTTACTGTGTGTGTCACACTGAACGGATCCGTCCCCATTGACTTGCATTGGGGGTTATGACGGATCCGTCTTCGTGCGGATGCCCAGGACAGAGAGCAAACCGCAGCATGTTGCGGTTTGTTCTCCGTTCCGGAGACGGAACGAAATGCTTTTAGGAGCATTCCGTTGTCTTCAGTTCAGTTTTGTCCCCATTGACAATGAATGGCGGCAAAACTGAAGCGTTATTTTTCCGGTATTGAGCCCCTATGACGGAACTCAATACCGGAAAAAGAAAACGCTAGTGTGAAAGTAGCCTATGCCATCGGGTCGCCGTCACAGCAGCGCGGGGACCCGATGGCATCCCCCTTCACACGGCAAACCGCATGTGCCGTGGTCAGCGCTGACCGCGGCACATGAAGGGTTAATGCGCCGGCATCGGTGTTTTCACCGATGCGGCGCATAAAGCAAGGTCCGGCTACTGGGCACAGCCGGACCCCCACCGCTGATCGGGTGGGCGCAGCTCCTGCACCCGCCCGATCAGCGCGCCGTAGTGCTACGGCGCTGGGCAGCAAGTATCTTCCCGCAGCACCGTACATGTCGGGAAGGGGTTAATGAAGACCTTCCTCTAGCTTTATCTATCTCACCACAAGTGATGCCCTTTTTATACTAAGAAGAGCCACATCCATAGCTAGACACATCCTATTCCTTCACCGGTACTCTGATCTTGCCCTTGCTTCATCAAATCACCCATTCAGGGACAATTTATGATATGTTGTATATTAGGCTACTTTCATCTGCGTTTTTGATGGATCCGTTATAATACAACCAGCGGCATCTGTTCAGAATGGATCCAGTTGTATTATGTCTAAAATGAACAAGACCGATCCAGCACTAAAACCATTGTAAGTCGATGGGCAACTGATCAATTTTTTTCTGTATGAAAAAACAGATCCGAAGTATGTTGTTCAGTGGCTCACCTGTATCAAGGAGTTGAAAGTGAGGTGCTGCACACCCTAGGTCCAACCATAAACCGTAAATGAATGTAGAGTGATAATGTTAAAATTGGGTGGAGCACACTCTCACTGGAAATTAGCTGGTAGGTTAGTATCTGTGTAAATGAGGCTGTAGATACAGATAATGGTTCTAAAAATAATATTTTAATATTAATATATCAAATAAATGATAGAAAATAGATAGATTAAAAATATAAGTATAATCCAAATAACTGGTAACAATTAGAAAAAATTATCAAAATAAGATCATTATAAACTAGAGATAGTGGAGTGAATACATTGTTGCAACTATGTAGCAGAGTGGGTGAAGAAAAAAGATAAAAATAAAATAATGTAACAAAGTAACAGTTCTTGGGAGATATCACAATAGTGAAAAATAAGATGTAGTCAATTGATGAAAAAATATATAAAGATAAAAAATGTAAAATATGTAAAATGTTAGTTCTTGATATATATTGGTTGAAATGACTTTTTTTGAGTAGATAATCTTAAAATATAAAATAGTCTTACTCCATATATTTCTTGCAGGAATAGTAGTCCCGTATGGTTTCCAGTTCAGATGTTTGATAAACGAAGCTATTTAAAATTGTAGATATTTATAGCGTATAATACATACAATATGGGGTATCTCCCCGTACTTTACCCAAGTCTGGTAGCTTTAGCTTGAGTGTGAGGGTGTACTGGGATTGTTCTTGCCTAGTCTTATCGATGTGGTCAGGTATGAAGCGCGCGCTTCTGGTGGATGGCCGTAATAATCTTGTGGCGTCCCACGTGGATGTTTAAATCCTTTTCGCGGCAATTTTAATTGACACCCTCTGAGTGTAGCGCTTGCATCCTCCGGAGATGTGGTATTACGGTAGAATACCTATATACTCGCTGAATAATTTGTATCAATCTTTCAGAGATGATACTATCTCTGAAAGATGATACAATTATTCCGAGTAATATTCGGAGCTCAAACCTTCCGTTTGTCCCCATTCATTGTCAATGGGGACAAACTGAACGAAGACAACGAATGCTCCTGAAAGCATTCCGTTCAGTCTTCAGACGGAGAACAAACCGCAACATGTTGCGGTTTGCTCTCCGTACTAGTTATCCGCACCTAAACGGATCCGGAATGACCCCCAATGCAAGTCAATGGGGACGGATCCGTTTGGTGTGGACACACTTGTAAACGGATCCATCCTCCATTGACTTTCAATAGAGGTTATTCCGGATCCGTTTAAACGCTAATACAACCGGATCCGGAATTACGGATCCACAAGGTTGTATTACTCAGTACGGATCCGGCGGGTGAAGGGGACCCGCCGGATCCGTACTAACGCTAGTGTGGAAGTAGCCTAAGTCCGCCACATTCTTTCAGATAAGACATGATAGGATAGATAGTATCGTCCCCAATTGTTTCCAGAAGACTCAAAAACATGGTAACAATGATGTTTGCATTGCATTCTCCATACAACACTGTGGGATGCCTTGTGCTGTTGTTTACGTCAATTGTCCCAGGATATCAGGGAATTACATGACTTGCAGATCTCAAGGTGTTTCCAATTGTTGAACTTCCAGGATAAGTTTATGACTAAGGCTACTTTCACACTGGCGGCAGGCCTGATCCGGCAGGTGAAGGGTGCTGCCGGATCAGGCCTGCCGCAGTGACATGTGTGGAGCCGGAACCGCGCTCCGGCCCCACACATGTCACACAGTACATACATATACATACACATAAACATACACACACATATAGACATACAAACACACATACATACTTACATGCTCCCCGGCAGGTCTTCGGAGCATCAGGACGGCTCACACAGGTCACGATTCCCCACAGCGCCCTCTGCTGGGCGCCTGGTGGAATCGTCATCTGACGATTCCACCAGGCGCCCAGCAGAGGGCGCTGTGGGGAATCGTGACCTGTGTGAGCCGTCCTGATGCTCCGAAGACCTGCCGGGGAGCATGTAAGTATGTATGTGTGTTTGTATGTCTTTATGTGTGTGTATGTTTATGTCTGTATGTGTCTATGTGTACCCGGATCCGTAATGGACTCCATTGAAAGTCAATGGAGGGCGGATCCGGTTACCATTATGGTCACACCAGACGGATCCACCCCCATTGACTTGCATTGGGGGTCATTCCGGATCCGTCTTGGTGCGGATGCCTGGACCGGAGAGCAAACCGCAGCATGCTGCGGTTTGTTCTCCGGTCTGAAGACGGAACGGAATGCTTTCAGGAGCATTCCGTTGTCTTCAGTTCAGTTTTGTCCCCATTGACAATGAATGGGGACAAAACTGAAGCGTTTTATTCCGGTATTGAGCCCCTATGACGTAACTCAATACCGGAATTTTAAAACGCTAGTGTGAAAGTAGCCTAACTATGTTTAAACTCTTTGGGGCAGAACAACAGACATTGTCTGAATGATATGCAGTGTCCACAGGTTCAGGCAACACATGTAATCCAAGAAATAAAGTTATATTTAATATCATGTTGAATCCAACAGCTGGCATCCCACCTAGTTCCATAATGCTCAGTCGACGATAAATCTGGCAACTAGGCAGACCAAGGAAGTGTTGCAACCTGGCAGAGACATTCCTGGGAAACCTAGGGCTGGTGTTAGTGGAGGGCAAACTGGGCAATTGCCAAGGGCCTCCATTTCTTAGAGGGCCCCAGGCCCCTACTGGGAATCTTCAGGATTCTTCATGACTGAGAGAGGAGGCAGAATACCTACAGATTCTTGTCCCCTCTGCTGTGGTGCCTGATAGTGTCCAGCTGGCTGTGTTGCCCGTGGAACCTTCAGTTGCTGTCGGGATATTTCCTGCCGTATGCATTAACTGTAGAACAAAAATGGTATGTGAACAGGACTTACAACATTTATTAAAGAAGAGCTAATCAATTCTACCTGTTTTGAATTTGTCTCAAATTTTCCAAAAAGTTTTCTAATTTTTCTAAAAGATTCTAATGAAGCTAAATTTTTCATTTTTTAATTTTGTGTGAATATGACAGAGAGAGAGAGAGAGGAGAGAGAGACTAGTATGCTACTCTGGGTTTCTCGGCAATATAGTATACGTAGTCCATGCGTTGAGTATTGTGGGCTAGGCAATGTCCCTCTGGGTTTCTGGGAAAGATGAAGTTCTTCCTAAGCCTATATCTGATGGTATTGCAGGGTCCCCTCAGAATTGCCATATGAGCTTCCCATAGACATGCAAGATTGGTAAAACACCCTACATTGGCATCATAGTAGTTCTTCAAAAGTGGAATGGAGGTCTCCTACGAAGGGAATCATTTGGGGGCATGACCAGAAGCTGATGCGGTCAGACGTGTAAGCCCTGAGCTCCGCTCCTACCAGGCTCTAGAACGCTACTAATGGGCAGGCATCATACTATCCATCATTTTGGCTCCCACTGAACCACCAATTCTGAGGATCATTTCTTAGATGACACTAGACTAAGCACACACCCTGACCTGGCGCACATCTATATGGGTGAGGCTTTGGCACGCAAGTATACAATGTGATCTATATAGTGGCCCATTATATTTTCTTAGATCTTGTTGCCTCGGGGTCAAGGAAACGCATTGGGACATATGCCAGTATTCAGGACGTGTAATTTTGTTTTTGGACGTATGGAAATACTTGGATTATTAAATTTTGGGATACGTGCCAGTGTCTGTGACATGTGATTATGTTTGGGACATTTGGCAATATTGAAATCATCATATCTGTTCTTCTGTTGAAAGAATTAAGTAACATAGTAAAATAGTAACATAGTTTAAAAGGCCGAAAAAAGACATCTGTCCATCTAGTTCGGCCTGTTATCCTGCAAGTTGATCCAGAGGAAGGCAAAAAAACACTGTGAGGTAGAAGCCAATTTTCCCCACTTTAGGGGAAAAAATTCCTTCCCGACTCCAATCAGGCAATCAGAATAACTCCCTGGATTAACGAACCATCTCTAGTAACTATAACCTATAATATTATTACCCTCCAGAAATACATCCAGGCCCCTCTTGAACTCTTTTAATGAACTTACCATCACCACCTCCTCAGGCAGAGCGTTCCATAGTCTCACTGCTCTTACAGTAAAGAATCCTCTTCTATATTTGTGTACATAGCTATCCTCCAGACGCAGAGGATGTCCCCTCGTCACAGTCACAGTCCTGGGGATAAATAGATCATGGGAGAGATCTCTGTACTGACCCCTGATATATTTATACATAGTTATTAGATCTCCCCTCAGTCGTCTTTTTCTAAAGTAAATAACCCTAATTTTGATAATCTTTCTGGGTACTGTAGTCCACCCATTCCAGTTATTACTTTAGTTGCCCTCCTCTGAACCCTCTCCAGCACTGCTATGTCCGCCTTGTTCACAGGAGCCCAGAACTGTACACAGTACTCCATGTGTGGTCTGACTAGTGATTTGTAAAGTAGCAGGACTATGTTCTCATCATGGGCATCTATGCCCCTTTGATGCAACCCATTATCTTATTGGCCTTGGCAGCAGCTGCCTGACACTGGTTTCTACAGCTTAGTTTTCTGTCCACTAAAATTCCTAGGTCCTTTTGTCAGTGTTACCCAGTGTTTTACCATTTAGTATGTACTGGTGACTTGTATTATTCCTTCCTATGTGCATAACCTTAAATTTGTCAGTGTTAAACCTCATCTGCCACTTCTCTGCCCAAGCCTCCAGTGTATCCAGATCCATCTGTAGCAGTGTACTATCCTCTTCTGTGTTAATTACTTTAAATAGTTTAGTGTCATCTGCAAAAATAGATATTTTAATGTGCAAGCCTTCTACAAGATCATGAATAAATATATTGGAAAGAATAGGGCCCAATACTGACCCCTGTGGTACCCCAATAGTGACAGTGACCCAATCTGAGTGTGTACCATTAATAACCTCCCTCTGTTTTCTATAACTGAGCCAGTTACTTACCCACATACAGACATTTTCTCCCAGGCCAAGCATTCTCATTTTATATACTAACATTTTATACGGTACGGTGTCAAATACTTTGGAGAAGTCCAGATATACGACATCCATTGATTCGCCGCGGTCCAGTCTAGAACTTACTTCCTCACAGAAACTGATTAAATTAGTTTGACATGACCGATCCCTCATGAAGCCAATGCTGATATGGAGTTATTTGCTTATTTTCATTGAGGTATTCCAAGATAGCATCTTTAGAAAACCTTCAGTTTACTCACGAAAGATGTTAAACTTACCGGCCTATAGTTTCCTATAGTGCTATCTTTTGATCTTGCATCTTTTATATGTCTGGTTATATTTATTATTTATTATCTGTACCTGGACCACAGACATCTGACGACTGACTGATCTTCGTAATAGATCTCTATAGGTGGTGGTATCTATCCCTTGTCAGGGCTAGGAGGTTCCTGGCACGGGATCACCCCTATTGTGGCGGCTATTCCGTTTTTTAGGCAAAGTTTACTAGTTTGTAGGGCAAGTGCTGAGGGTGAGTTATCTCTTCCTTTCTATAGTATTGGCCCATTTACCCAGGCCAAATGAATTCTTATTCGCACTTATTGGGGTATTTTAATGAACATTATTAAAAGTTTTGTTTTACACTGGTGAAGGTGCTCTGTGATCTATTATTAAGTAAATTATACTAGTGATCGAGTGGGACTTCTGATGTCCTTATTTATCAGACCTGTGAATAATAGCTACATCAGCATACATCCTGACACACCACGGAGAAGAAAAGAGTCAGAACTGAGACCCCGGGAGCCCAGTACTCCCAAACTCTGGACTCTTACTTACACTGGAGCATGGACCATGTGGCCTCCAAGATAACGTCGCCCCGTTCTGCTCCTGAAGTAGGTGGTGACGTACCTCCTCCTCCTTCTCCCCACTTGGCGGCAACTCACCAGCCGGACTTAAGCCTGTGCCGCGCTCCCTGCCCAGAGCACTGGGGACTCCTCAATCCCCTGCAGTCTTGCTGCCCACCGCTTCATTAGAAGCCCCTGCACAGGGTGCCCGGGCCACCTTGAATGCCTCTAGGGCCAACTGATGCACCGGCCACAGATGAATCAAGGCCAGATGGCCAAGGGAATGAACAACTTCCATAGTTGCAGGTCATAGTTTCCCCTTTAGTCTTTTAGCATGCAAAAATGGGAATGTAGCAGTCATGAAGAATCCTGAAGACTTCTCAGACTTCTGCACCCGACTGTCTATTAGTCCAACACCATTGCCAGATTGGGAATCACCGATTAACCTTCCTCCGATCCCATTGACTTGGACCTCTGTTGGATCCCTCAAGAGATGTCTGCGACCATCTACCACTGAGCCTTGACATATGTCCTATACATGGGCAGGTTGCTAATTAGGATACTGTCTCAGCTTATATTCTTTGATTTTTTATTTTTCATCCCTAAGTAGGTATGTATGTTTTCTCGGGGTGGATAACCTTCTTCCTATGGGGAGGACTCTGGTTTTCTATCCTGGTTGCATGGCTCCCTATATCTCTCCCCGTAGGAGTCTTTTTTACTCTGTTCAGCTGACACTGATTGTTTAGTTTGTTCGTTTGTTTGGTTCTTTTTGCCCTACTTTTGCGACCAGAGTCCATAGACATAAGGGCTCTAGTTTTGCTATTCCTTTACTGTTACAACGGTTGTAACAGTTGAACAGTTGGTCTATTGCTCTATTTTCTCTTTTCTTCTCTCCACATGATCTGTCAAGTTACATCCACTATTTTATCTGGGTGTAACTAGGGATTGCTGGGAGGAACAGCTTGGTGTCCTTTTATCAGGGGTCTTCCTCTAGCTACTTTTGCTTCAGTGCTGTGCTATCCTTTTTACTCTATCCTTATGGCTAGGATTATGTCTTTAAATGTTAAGGGTCTTAACTCAAATCTTAAGCAATGTACTACTCTGCAGGAACTTCATAGATCTAAGACTGATATTGTTTTTTTTGTTTTTTTTTACAAGAGTCCCACCTTACATTCGCTGGTTCCTTCACTTTTGCAAAGCACTGGTTCCCTAGAGTCTACACAGCCTCTGCCAGTTCTAAATTGTCAGGAGTCGCAATTCTGATCTTGCCCACTTCAGGTTGACATGGTAGATACTGATCCTATGGGATGATACCTCATTCTGCAAGGTACCTTGTATAGAGTCCAACTGCAGCTCTGCATGGTCCTAACTCTGGTCAGTTTACTTTCCTATCCTCCCTTCTTTCTACTCTTGTGTCCGAGGGGAAATTCAGCTGATAGATGGGGATTTTTCTGAGAATGTCCCATTCTCAGAAAGTTTTGATAGACTTTCTACCCCCCCCCCCAGCATCTAACTTCCAGTCAGGTTAGACACCCATCTAGAGGCTTCTTTAGGCTTACAGTTGTGGTCAAAAGTTTACATACCGCTGCAGAATTTTGGCTGTCTTGGCCTTTTTTCAGAGAATATGAATGATAACACAAAAACTTTTTTTCCACTCATGGTTAGTGATTGGGTGAAGCCATTTATTGTCAAACTACTGTGTTTTCTCTTTTTAAATCATAATGACAACCAAAAACATCCAAATGACCCTGATCAAAAGTTCACATACCCTGGTGATTTTGGCCTGATAACATGCACAGAAGTTGATACAAATGGGTTTGAATGGCTACTAAAGGTTCAGTAACATCCCTTACTGTTTGCTTGTAATCAGTGTGTGTGCATAAAAGCTGAGTGAGTTTCTGGGATCCAGACAGACTCTGGCATCTTTCATCCAGCCACTGACGTTTCTGGGGAAAGCAAAAGAATTGTCAATGGATCTACGGGAAAAGGTAGTTGAACTGTATAAAACAGGAAAGGGATACAAAAAGATATCAAAGGAATTTCTAATGCCAGTCAGCAGTGATCAAACTGTGATTAAGAAATGGAAAATCAGGGGCTCTGTAAAAACCAAACCACTGTCAGGTAGACCAACCAAAATTTTGGCCATAACAGGCAGGAAAATTGTTCGGGATGCAAAGAAAAACATCAGCTGAAATACAGGACTCTGAAAACTAGCGGTGTGGCTGTTTCAAGATACACAATAAGGAGGCACTTGAAGAAAAATAGGCTGCATGGTCGAGTCGCCAGAAGAAAGCCATTACTGCGCAAATGCCACAAAGTATCTTGTCTACAATACGTCAAACAGCACAGAGACAAGCCTCAAAACTTCTGGAACAAGGTAATTTGGAGTGGTGAGACCAAAATCAAACTTTTTGGCCACAACAATAAACTTTTCATTTGGATAGGTGTCAACAAGGCCTATGATAAAAGGAACACCATTCCTACTATAAAGCACGGAGTTGGATCGATGATGATGTGGGGATATGTGAGCTACAAAGGCACAGGAAATTTGGTCAAAGTTGTAGGAAAGATGAATGCAGCACGTTATCAGCAAATACTGGAGGCAAATTTGCACTCATCAGCTGCACATGGGACATACCTGGATGTTCCAGCATGACAATGATGCAAAACACAAAGCCAAGTCAACCTGTAATTGGCTACAGCAGAAGAAAATGAAGGTTCTGGAGTCTCCTGACTTCAATATCATTAAAGGGGTATTCCAGTTACCATAAATATAACTTATGTTTTAGACTAATTCATCATCAATAATTTCCTAATATAATCTCAATTTCACATATTTGCCGTTCAGTAGTTATAAAAGTAGTTTCTTACTCTGCTACCAACCGTGTTTCCTCATAAGTTACCATGGCACCGACCTGTAGTTCTGAGCATGCTCAGTGTGTTTCTATCAATTCTATAGCTAAATGTTAGTGTGCTGCTGATTACTGAGTAGAGGGGGCGTGTCTGCACTGTGATATCAGGCAACCAATCAGTAAACAGCAACACTCACAGCAGGAAAGCTAGGGATGGTGGGGATTGTAGTTTGGTGAGGGAAGATCAGGAGTCATGATACTCTGTGTGTTGCCGGCTCACACAGGAGCTAGCCAAATGGATTGCAAGGTAAATTGAAACTCTAGTTATATGTATATATAACTTTGGGGAGATCTCAAGCGCGCAGTTCATGCAAGACAGCCCAGGAATTTACAGGAACTGGAGGCTTTTTGCCAAGAAGAATGGGCAGCTTTACCATCTGAAAAAATAAAGAGCCTCATCCACAACTACCACAAAAGACTTCAAGTTGTCATTGATGTTGTAGGGGGCAATACACGGTATTAAGAACTGGGGTATGTGAACTTTTGATCAGGGTCATTTGGATGTTTTTGGTTGTCATGGAAAAGAAGTTTTTGTGTTATCATTCATATTCTCTGAAAAAGGCCAAGACAGCCAAAATTCTGCAGGGGTATGTAAACTTTTGAGCACAACTTGTATCAGTACACATTCCCTCTACGATCTTTGAAGAGTGGATAATCTTCCCTCTCATCAATACACTTTTTATTCCCCTCCTCATCTTACCTATACTAGGATTGACTATTTCTTAGGGAATGTTTTGGCTCTCAGGACCATAGTTACTACATCTATTGGCCCGATCACTTGGTCCGATCACCCTCCCATATTCCTGGAATTAGCCCTTTCTTCTGCCCCTCTGAGACACACCCATTGGCGCTAGAACTACACTCTCTTAACCAATCTGTTGACTTGCACACAACTCTGTCCCACTATTTTGTGGAGAATGCGCCTACTGCTCCTTCCCAGGGTATCCTGTGGGAAGCTCACAAGGCGGTATTTCACAGTATGTACATTTTCCTCTCCTCTCGACTAAAAAAGGACAAGGAAGCCCAGTATCGAGAATGTCTGCGCTCTCACCTCAAGTGACAAAACGTACCCTAGCTTCCCCCCCTACGAAATGGCTATTAAAACGAATCATTGAATTGAGATCACGTTTTAAATCTCTGACACTCTCCACAACAGAGAAGCTCATTCGTTACACTAGACAACGCCCTCCTAGCTCAACAATTAAAGGAGCGTTCGGCTGCTTTCACTCCACACACAATCATGGACCGTCAGGGCACCCTTCAGTATCCTGCCAAATTATTTCACACCTACTATTCAGCTCTGTACTCCCTCCCTCTCCCCTTCCTAATGAGGAGACAAAACAGAACGCGCTTTTAGATGAGTTTTTCACAGAATGTCACTTGCCTAGTTATCCCCTGAGGCCCATTTGAACCAAGTTATTATGGTTCAGGAGGTTAGGGACACCATTTCTGAGTTACCTAGCTGTAAATCACCTGGCCCTGATGAGCTTCTGTATTGTTATTTTAAAACATTTGGGGATTTATTAATCCCTCATATAGTTAAGTTGTTTAGTGGATTTCTACTGGGTGACAAAATTCTCGATGTTGCGCTCATAAATAACTGTTATTTCCAAACTTGGTAAGGATCCTGCAACTTGTTCAGCCTTCTAAATTCAGATTTGAATATATAATAAGATATTTACAAAGCTACTAGTGAACTGTCTGAATTTCTGGTTCCTTTATCTAATTCATAAAGATCAGGTTTTGTTAGTTTCCGACAGGCAGGAGATAACACCAGAAAGGTCATTGACCATATAGACGCTGCCAATAGGGGAGGAGTGGAGGCCCTTCGGCTCAGCCTTGATGCGGAAAAGGCTTTTGATCGCCTGAACTGGGAGTTTATGTTCTGTACAGTGCTTCATTTTCATCTTTTGGCTTTAAGGGCCCCTTTGTAGCTGCTTTCCGGGGCCTCTGCTCCTCTCCAGGAGTGACGGTCAGACTAACACATGATGCCCATTCTCCCCTTCTTTCGATCTACAACGGGATGTATCAGGGGTGCCCCCTTTCCCTCCTCCTCCATGTGCTTAGCATTGAACCTCTGGCTGCCCTAATACGGAATAGTACAGACATTCAAGGCATCCCAATCAGAGATAAATAATTTTCTATCTCACTCTTTGCAGACGACTTGTTGCTTACTTTAACAAATCCTTTTCTCTCCCTTTCTAACCTCCACACAGTCTTAGACCGCTACAGTAAGCTTTCAGGATAGAAACTCAACACCACTAAGACCGAGACATTAACGATTAATATCTCTTCAGATCAGCTCCATCTTCAAATTCAGTTTAAATACACCTGGCGCATTGACTCCATTAAATATTTAGGAATACATCTCACTGCTAACTATTCGTCCCTCTATAAAGCTAACTTCCCTCCATTACTGTCGGAGATGAATACCCTATTTACTAAGTGGAAACTGTTGCAATCTCTCTCCTTGGGCGTATTGCGGCGATTAAAATGTCTATTCTCCTTAAATTCCTGTACCTGGGTGCCGGCTGCGGTCCTTCGTTCTATACAATCCGTGTTTACTAATTTTTTTTTAATTATAAATGCCATAGGTTTTCTAAATAGAGTCTGATAGCGCCTACCTCCAATGGAGGTTTGGCACTTCCTAGTATCACTTTATATTATCTAGCAACCCATCTGCGGCATATAGACTATTGGTCTATGCTTTATTCATATAATCGCTGGCCTGAGATTGAGCGACTATGACTGGCACCAACTCATCCGGGGACTATGATCTGGGGCTCCCCTCCACCTATTCCAGCTTCTGACTTACTTAGTTCCATGTTGTTTACCAGGGAGACTTGGTATAGGAGTAGGATGAGATATAGCCTTTCAATGCTCCGTTTACCTCTTCCTCTATGTCTCTTTACCCCTCACCTCTTGGAAAGCTAGGGATTGTTAGACCATGGATGGCTGCAGGGCTCTATCGCTTTGTCGACTTTCTGCTCGGATCTTATCCATTGAAGACCTTCAAACTAAATTCTCCCTGCCGAGCACCTTGGCATTCCAGTATCGCAGAATACTTTATTACTGTAGGAGCGCATTGGGATCATTAGATGTTCTCACTCTCTCCTCTTTTGAGTGGGTCTGTGTCCGTGACCCCTCATCTAAGGGTCTTATCTTGGATATTTACCAGATACTGACCTCCTTAGACTTTACTGCAGACTTTAATCACCTATATATGCGAAAATGGGAGGATTGACTACATAAGAAGAATCAATTCAAGATTTTAATACACTGGTATCATACGCCAGAAGTATTACATACACTGAACCCTGAGTTGACAGATCTCTGCTGGAGATGTTCTCAGCCGTAAGCTTCAGCGTGGTATGATGGCCAAGTTTATAAAAATTTGGCAGGAATGGGACAGTCGCAAGTCTGTGATATCATAATAGATATGGAGAGACTTTATTTGTTTTCTTTTAAATACTGTATATTTTTATTATAATTTTGTAAAATAATATATGAATCAGTCCACCTGTTCTGGACCATTCAACTTACTTATTGTATGCGCTTGAAATATATAACAATCAAATGTTGGAAAGTTTGGAAAAAAAAGAAGGGAAACATTTAAACTTCAGTGACATTGACGTGTATAATCATTTCTAGAATGAGTTCCATGAGGGGGTGTGTAAAAGGAAAAGGATCTATCCAATTCCCGGTCAGTGATGAATGGTACTGTTATGTCCAAAGTTGCACAAAAGGGATGCATGTCGGCAAAGGATTGCAGAGAGGCAGAACATCCATTTAAGCGAGCTGTTAGAGTAAATGGAAAGCCCCATCTGTAAGCAATTTGACAGTCATGCAATAGTGTGAGTAGGGGTTGCAAGTGACGTCTCTTCTGTAGCATGATCCAGAGAACTGGCTTTCACCATGATGGATTCCTTAAATAGGTTGTCTCATCTGAGTCAATTGGGTCATATTGCCAGGATATGCTCCTATTGTCTGACTGGTGTGGGTCCCACCACTGGAACCCACACCTATCTCCTAACCGGAGCCCCGAAATTGGTGGAGGGCATACTGCACATGCGCAGCCGCCCTCCATTCATTTCTATGGAGCCGCCAAAAATAGTCGGGCACTGGCTCGGCTATTTCCGTCGGGCCCATAGAAGTGAATAGGAGCCATGGCCGGTCATGCGTGGTGTGCTCCCATTCACTTCTATGGGTAGAGCGCTTGGTGGTGGCCAGACTGGAGTCCTCCAGACACCACTTTGGCCCACTCTGTTCTTGATATAGCTGTGGGTCCCAGCGCATAGTCATGGATGCAACATATAACATCACGGGGTGCAAGGTTGAGCCTTTTGGTTTCGGGCCGTGTGAGCTCTGTCCAATTTGGTCTTGTGAGAAGAAGGTTCACCAAGGATTAGATTAAAGATAGCTTTCCAGCAGAGGCGTAGCTATAGGGGGTTCAGAGGTAGCAGTCGCTACCGGGCCCAGGAGCCTGAGGGAGCCCAAAGACCCTTGTGCCGCATAAGAAGACACACAAAGCACTGAGGGAAGGGGGCCCAAGCTGAACTCTTGCACCAGGGCCCATGAGCTTTTAGCTACACCCCTGCTTTCCAGGTTACATAACTCTCTTCATCCCCTGTGGCTTCAGAGAGTCCTCTCACCCTGATGTTATTCCTACAGCCCCTATTATCCAAATCCTCCAGATGGCAGTTAATTTCCCTCAGCACTGTGGACTGGGTTGTGACATTAGAGTGAAGCTGAGAAACATATTACCTGGTGTCATCATTGGCATTCTCCAGTGGGTCAACCCCCTCTGTCAGATGTTTAATATTACAGACAGTTGCAATTTCAGACCTACAGGTCAGTTTAACTTTAATTATGACAGCCTTAAAGTCTTCTTTAATGGGAAGTTGCTGGAGATACGCCTCCCACGCTTGTTGGTCACCTTGGATGGCAGAGAGAAGCAAAGGCTTTGCAGAAGGACAGCTTGAGGGGCTATTCCACATGTCCAACACAGGAGGCAGATCACAAAGATTCACACCTGGTGTGGAAGTCAGGCTGTCTGGAGGATCTGACCACTGTCCTTGAGTATTCATTAATGTTTTGGGTGTTAACAAGTGCCCACCATGGTGCTTTAGCAAAGAGGAGTAAGGGTGAAGACAGGTGGGTACTTGCAACTTGTGGCGCTTCCATGTTGCTGCAGTGGGAAGCCTAGGTGAAAATGCATAAAAAGGACTAGTAACATTGGTGAAGTGATCACTTCTCCAAATTAATACAATGTTTGTAAGCGCCATTCACTGTTAAGCATACTAAGAAAGTAAAATATAATACGTGTAATAAAATCCACTCACTTCACTCGGGGGTTGTCTGCAGGATAAGCTCAAGACACCTGCGAGACTTTTAACCCTCTGGCCAGGATGGCGTGTAGAATGTTAAAGATTGATGGCCGCACACTCTCAGGCTTCTTATCAATCCCTTTATTCAAACAAGTTCATCTCAGGCTCAACGCATTTCAGGGTTTCAGAGTTCCCCCTTCTTCAGGAGCAATACGTACATAAAGTTATACAGAAAAAAAATTACATATTTATAGTGAAGACACCTTGTGAGTAGCACGTGGGAAAGCTGCTGGCCGGATAGAACATCACCAGATGCTACGTGTGCATGACCTTCCTCCTGATCGGGTGCGCTCCAACGTGGAGCACATCAAGGAGGAAGCACACAGTGTGTCAGTGGGGAACCTCCTTCCTTCCGGTCATTTGCGCTCTACCGTGGAGCACAATGTTCTCAATGCGTACAAGATATGGAGGAAGAGGTGATCCGGGCGGGAGAAGCTCCGCCTGCGTTCCAGCGTGGAACGCCGCACAAGGCTCATATCAAATTATCATAAAATCTAATATATAATAAAATATAACTCCTTATAAAATATGGTGTAATTGGCTTCCTCTAAAAGCTCTCAATCACATATAATTCATATAAAATTTCATGAGAATAAATAAAAAAATGAATAAATGAAGAGATGGGTATAATAAAAGAACCATACATCAAATTAAAAGCATGAATAAAAAATGTGTACATGATCTAAATCGCCTTAAATTCATAAAAATACTCTTGGACTCTTAAATTAATTTATATTTGGTCATAAAAAAAGGTGACATAAATAAATATGAAAAATATAATTGATGTAAATAGTGTGGCTAAATAAATGATAAGTAATAAATAAATATAAAAATCATCATTCACTGTTCTCTTGGTCTCATTAGGGTGGGACGTTTTAATAAATAAATATGAATTAATTGATGAATGGGTGGATTGATGAAATAATCCATCAGTTAGGTAAAGGTATTATAATATTATATTATTATAATTATATTACAATTGATAGATGAATTCATCAGTTGGATTAAGGCAATCCAGTTTACAATAATCCATCTCCTGGATAGATCAATGGATTTAATAAAATAGTCCATAATCAACATATTTAATTTGGATCGGTGAATTAGTAAAATGAATAAGTAAATAAATAAATAAATAAATCATTAATAAATAAATTAAACTATGGTCAATTGCGGATCCTACATTTCGCAAAAGAAATTGCAGTTACGCAAAGTCTTCTGATATACCTTTTTGTATATATTTCTACTGTTTTATACCCTCATCCTTTGATGATGTAAATGTATATAGTCAGTCAGTGTGTTTAACTGATAGATTCAAAACATTTCCTTTCTACATAGTGTTTGATACTGTAACGCCGGTGGTTGCCAGCTGCCGGCGTACTACTATTCCCAGCACTCACCGTCGCAGGATTCCTGTCCATGCTCCATCTGGACACCGCCATGTTGTCTCATCCTCCAGGGCTACTCTGGTTGTGTCCCGTAGGGGGCGGGCGCCGGCTCTCTCTGCTTCTTATACACGCAGTGTGTGCACCTGAAATCTGTCCCCCACCTGTCCTGGACCAAGATCAGCTATTTAAGGCAGCCCCGCCCACTCTCGGATGCCTGAGCAATATTGTGGTTTATTCCATAGCGAAGGTGTGCTATCGTTTCCAGTGCTGTTACTCTGTGTATGACCCGTGTCTGTTCCTGCCTTCTATGTTCCAGCCTGATCCTTTGGTACCTCGTTGATTCTCCAGTTGCCGACTCCGTTTGCTGACCTGAACCTGTGCTGCCCGCCTTGACCATTTGCTTGTTCCTGACTACGCCTCTGTCTATTCTCTGGTACCTCGCTGGCCTCCTGTGTATTACCCGGACTGTCGACCCTGCTACTCCGAGTTCAGCTACTACCATAGCTCTGCTACTCAAGTCCTGCTACTGCCACACCTGCATAATCCCAGCTCTACTACTCCGAGTACAGCTACTACCTCAGCTCTGCTACTCAAGTTCACTTCTGCAGCTCGTCCTGCCTGGCCAGCCGTTTCCTACTCCTGCTGGTAGGTAACACGGTGAGTCCACATCACCTGAATCGTTAAGTTTGCTCAGGCCATGGACTCCGCTGGCAAGCCTGTTGTTCAGGACCTTTACCATGAACTTCAGTGTCAGAGTGAACGTCAGGATGTTCTATTGCAGTGTTTAAACACTATCTCTGCCCGTTTGGATGCAATAAGTCCGTCCACACCAGTTGCACTACAAGTCCCAGCAACTCCTGTCTCTCCTGCTGCACCATGTTCACACCATGCCAGTTCCACTGTCCGGCTGCCTCTGCCTCCTCGCTACAGTGGTGATCTGAAGTCCTGCAGAGGCTTTCTCAACCAATGTCTGATCCATTTTGAGCTGCATAGTGACAAGTTTCCTTCTGAACGAGCTAAAGTGGCCTTTATTATCTCCCTGCTCTCCGGGGAGGCTCTCACCTGGGCCAATCCTCTGTGGGAACGTAGCGGCCCTGTGACCTTGAATCTTCAGACTTTTCTGGCTAATTTTCGCACAGTGTTCGAAGAACCAGGTCGAACTTCATCTGAGGCTATGGCTTTGCTCCGCTTCCATCAGGGTTCCATGACTGTAGGACAGTATGCTATACAATTCCGCACTCTTGCCGCAGAACTTGCCTGGAATGAAGAAGCCCAATTGTCCGTGTTCTAGGAGGGTCTTAGTGACTGTATTAAAGATGAACTTGCTGGCAGAGATCAGCCTACCTCCCTTGATGCACTAATCACTCTTGCCACTCGTATTGATATACGGTTTCATGACCGCTTCGCTCAGGTGGCTCGAGCAAAGAGGTTTCCAAGACTTGCACTCTCTTTCCAGAAGCCCATTCTGTCTCCAGCTTCCAAGACAACTGAGGAACCCATGCAAGTCGAACGCCTGAAACTCTTGGACCAGGAACGCCAGCGTCGACGTAATGAAAATTTGTGCCTGTATTGTGGTGGCAAGGGACACTTTGTGCGCAACTGCCCACTAAAGGCGGAAAACTCCAGCGCCTAGGCTCTTTAGGAGAGGTGAACCTAGGCGATAATGACTGCTCTCCTAAGCTCTATATACCAGTGACTCTCGCTATGCCAAAGACCAGTATATCCGTGTCTGCTTTCCTGGATTCCGGTTCTGCTGGTAACTTTATCCGTCAAGCCCTGGTTTCTCAGTACCAGTTGCCAACTATCCGCCTGGAAAAACCTTTAGTGGCTATAGTTGTTAATGGACAATCTTTACCTGAGCCTATCCAGTTGGTTACCGCACCTTTAAAGCTACAAGTTGGAGTTCTGCATTCTGAAGAGATCTCCTTCTACGTCCTGCCACACTCCACCGATCCTATTCTCCTGGGCCTTCCCTGGCTACGCCAGCACTCTCCGGTTATTGATTGGCAAACTGGGCCGATCCTTCGCTGGGGTTCTCGCTGTCACAATACCTGCCTGTCTGAGGTCCATCCCGCATCGGCTATTCCAGTACCACCGAACTTGTCTGGGTTACCTCCGCAATTTGCAGCGTTTGCTGACGTCTTCAGCAAAAAGAAGGCAGAGACTTTACCACCCCATCGTCCTTATGACTGCCCTATTGAACTTTTGCCTGGGACTACACCTCTTTGTGGAAGGGTTTATCCATAGTCTCTACCTGAAACCCAAGCCATGGCTGAATATATTAAAGAAAACCTGGAGAGGGGGTTTATCCGGAAGTCTACCCCACCTGCTGGAGCTGGCATTTTCTTCGTAGAGAAGAAGGATGGTTCTCTTCGTCCCTGCATCGATTATCGGGGGCTGAACAAAATAACGGTGAAAAATAAGTACCCTTTGCCGTTGATCTCCGAACTATTTGATCGTATTCGTGGAGCGCAGATTTTCTCTAAGTTAGATCTGCGCGTGGCTTACAACCTGATCCGAATCCGCAAGGGCGATGAATGGAAGACAGCGTTTAACACCCATGACGGCCACTATGAATATATGGTCATGCCCTTCGGACTTTGCAACGCGCCCGCTGTCTTCCAAGAGTTTGTAAATGATGTCTTTTGGGATCTTCTCAATGTTTGTGTGGTGGTGTATCTAGATGACATCTTAGTCTACTCTTCAGAACAGTCTTCCCATCGGAAGCATATGCGTCTAGTTCTGCAGCGCCTAAGGGAGAATGGACTGTATGCCAAACTAGAAAAGTATGAGTTTGAAAAGTCCTCCCTGCCATTCTTGGGATACATCATCTCCAGTTCCGGACTGCAAATGGATCCAGACAAGTTGTCAGCTGTCTTAAAGTGGCCATGGCCACAGGGTCTCTGAGCCATTCAGAGATATTTTCTAGTGGACTGGAAGAACTATGGTCCTGAGGAAAGGTCTTGGGAGCCAGAAGACAACTTCCATGCTCCTGCCCTCTTGAAAAAATTTCTTTCTCGTTTCGGACCAAAGAAGAAGGGGCGTAAGGGGGGGATACTGTAACGCCGGTGGATGCCAGCTGCCGGCGTACTACTATTCCCAGCACTCACCGTCACAGGATTCCTGTCCATGCTCCATCTGGACACCGCCATGTTGTCTCATCTTCCAGGGCTACTCCGGCTATGTCCCGTAGGGGGCAGGTGCTGGCTCTCTCTGCTTCTTATACACGCAGTGTGTGCACCTGAAATCTGTCCCCCACCTGTCCTGGACCAAGATCAGCTATTTAAGGCAGCCCCGCCCACTCTCGGATGCCTGAGCAATAGCGAAGGTGTGCTATCGTTTCCAGTGCTGTTACTCCGTGTATGACCCGTGTCTGTTCCTGCCTTCTATGTTCCAGCCTGATCCTTTGGTACCTCGTTGATTCTCCAGTTGCCGACTCTGTTTGCTGACCTGAACCTGTGCTGCCCGCCTCGACCATTTGCTTGTTCCTGACTACGCCTCTGTCTATTCTCTGGTACCTCGCTGGCCTCCTGTGTATGACCCGGACTGTTGACCCTGCTACTCCGAGTTCAGCTACTACCACAGCTCTGCTACTCAAGTCCTGCTACTGCCACACCTGCATAATCCCAGCTCTACTACTCCGAGTACAGCTACTACCTCAGCTCTGCTACTCAAGTTCAGCTTCTACAGCTCGTCCTGCCTGGCCAGCCGTTTCCTACTCCTGCTGGTAGGTAACACGGTGAGTCCACATCACCTGAATCGTTACAGATACGAATAGGGACCCATTCTATAGTGGTTACTCGGAGTAGCATCGGATCTCCCTCATGATGGTTCGCGAAGTGTCGAGAGACATTGTGGGTGCCAACCTTTCTTTTGATGTTTGATCTATGTTCGTTCATGCGTTCACGCAAAGTTTGGCTCGTGCGACCAACATAGTATAAATTGCACGGACATTGTAATAAATAAATCACATTAGATGTGCCGCAGTTCACATCATGTTGTAACAAGATAGGGTCTTTTAATGTACTCCATCTACAATAATGTTGCAGCATTTACATCTCTTTACCCCGCATTTAAAGGTGCCTACTCTCTTGGGACTTTTCTTCTCAACGACCTCTCTTCTATTTCTCTGACCTTTATCTATCTTTGGGCATGAGGGTGCCAGCATATTTTTTAATGTTTGCGCTTTTCGGAATATTAAGTTTTGTACTTTTGGGATGTTCTCTCCCATAATGGGATCTTTTCTTAGAACCATCCAATGTTTCATTAAGATTTTTCTGATTTCCATATGTCTGGTATAATAACATGTGATCAGATTGAAAGGTGTGGGTTTGGGATCGGTTTGTTTCTTGATTTTACTCCTCAGGATGTACTTTTGGGTCTCAGTAGAGATTCTTTTAGCTGATTCTTTGATCAGTCCCATAGAATAGCCCTTATTTCTAAATCTTTTACTCAGCATTTCGATTTGGTCTTGCATGGTTTTATTGTCCGAGTAATTCCTTCTAATTCGCTTCGTCTGGCTGTATGGGATATTGTTTTTCCATCTATGGTGATGGCAGCTTTTAAAGTCAAGGAAACTGTTGGTGTCAACGTTTTTGAAGTGTGTTTTGGTGGAAATTTTGTTATTTACCATACTCAAATGTAGATCCAAAAAGATAGCTTCCTTGGTGTCATGTTCTAAAGTAAGTGTTATGTTCCAATTGTTTGCGTTTATTTCTTTTACGAACGTTATCAGTTCATATGCCTCCCATCCCAGACCAAGATTAGGTTGTCAATTAATTTCTTATAAAATCTAATGTTGGGATGTTGTAAAAAGCCCATTTTGCTCTCAAATAACCCCATAAATAGGTTAGAGTATGATGGCGCAAATTTAGTTTCCATCGCCGTCCCTCTTTTTTGTAAATAAATGTATAAATAAAAATAATTATGTTTCAAAATGAATTCAATTGATTTTAGTATAAAAAACATTTGTGTTTGAGGCATATTTGGATCATTTTGAAGAGTTTCTTCAATTGCTACGAAACCTAGCTCATATGTAATATTGCTATAGAGTGAGGAAACATCTAGTGTCGCCCACCTATAGGTTTCCTCCCATTTGAATGATTCTAATGTATTAATTAGATAGGAAGTATAATGGTAGTTCTAATACATACCTCTGTAGGATGCCATCCATATATTCTGAAAGATTCGAAGTCAATGAACCTATACCGGATATGATTGGTATAGGGGATTTGTTAACGCTTATGAATTTTTGGTAAAAAATAGAACCTAGCTGTAGAAGGATGTAATATTTTAAGAAATTTTCTTTCTCTCTTGTTAATCACACCTGTAGCATAACGCTCTTCTATGAGATTTATAAGTGCCTTTTTAAATTCATTTGTTGGATCCTGTTCTAGGAGCTTATAATATTCCTGATTCGACAAAATATGAAGGGATTCTGATAAGTAGTAACTTGAATCCATGAAGATGATAATGCTTCTGCCTGCTCCGCTAAGCTAAGAGCTGACATGCATTTCTCTTAGCTTAGCGGAGCAGACAGAAGCAGGAGCCCCTCCGCTCAGCTAATCCTGGCATAGTACATGGTACAGGGTACCCATGCACCATGCCAGGAGTAAGTAAAGTGTATACAGCCCATACTCCATACATCACTGAGCAGTCAGCTGTGTACCGAAATGTCAGTTTTAATTGCACAGGGAATGGTGAGCTTTAGGTAGGGAAAATACTAAGAAAAATAGAAAATCCATTAATACAGTATATTAGAAAATGTTTTATGGGGCATTAGGGACATCTTATTAAAATTATAGTCAAAGTTTTACTTACTCTTTAAGGGTTGCTGACATCTTCAAAGGAAAGAACTGCAAATAGTGATGTCTACAATGTTATACATGACTAAATTCTCACGGGATTAACAAGTTTTTGTTAAGACTCATCAGAGCTCAAATGACTTGTTTGCTAAAATATGTATGCGCTGTATGGGAATTTCCTGGGGGAATGTGGCAAACTAACAGATTTAACAAGTCAAGGATATGGTTTAGTTCACAATTTCACTAGTAACTGCTTAGAGAGGGGAAATTACATGTGTCTACTAATATGATTAGAAGAATATTATCTACAGAAAATATTATTTAATGTTTCATTTATACAAAACAAGCTTTGTGCTTCAGTATATCCCAGGAGAACAGTTCTTTTCCAACATCAGATTAAATTTGCAGAGGTCTCTGGTATTCTCATTTGATATTTTGCAGCTTCTTGGCAACTGACTATATACTAAACTGTCACTAATATGTGCAAGAATGTCATAGAGATGGAGGTTTCCTTTACCCTGTTCCAGTCCATCCAAACCATTGTTTCATCATCATTTATTTATATACAATGTTAAATCTATTATTGAAATACTGAGAATTAATTCACATATGGCAATAAAAGGACAAAATATAATTTTATAATATAATTTTACTTGTTAAAAAACATTGAATGCATTTCCTATTTCCTGAAAGCAACGGCATAGTCATTTAATTATCATTAGAAGGTGGATAATTTGATGACAAGTCTATTGTACCTACAGTAGATACAGCAAGGTAACATCACTCTGCACTATATGTAAAGACAGGCATAGCAAGCTACTCTGTTCCAGGAAGGAGAGAAGTAAACAAGAAACAGTGCAGTCGAGGTCCATTCACACAACCGTGTAAACGGGTCCGCATCTTTGCCACAATTTTGCGGAATAGATGCGGCCCTGTTCACTTCAATGGCTGGCACGGGATCTCCGTGCCGTGGCTCTGCAAAAAAATATAGAACATGTCCCATTCTTGTCCGCAATAGCGGACAAGAATAGGCATTTTGAATGGGGTGCCTGGTCGTGTGTTCCGCAAATTACGGATCCGCAATACCACGGCCGTCTGAATGGCCCCATAATGTAGTGTCAAGTGTTAATTGTTCTAACTGCAAGCACTGTGACCCCTATAGATATGCCACGGTATACAGATGAAACGACGTATGTGTCCCCCCTGAAGTAGGGGTTGTACTCCATCTCTTCCTGGAGATTGTGTTAGTCTATTGACAATTTCCTGGCCATTACCCCTTAAGGACATGGCCTACTTTAGGGGATATGTTATAAGAAAAAGACCTATTGTCTAAGTCAAGTTTTAATGGTAAACATAATTTTTTAGATTTTTTTGTGATTTTAAAAATATATATATGTCCCAAACTATATTTAAATAGTCACTAACTTTTCAGACAAGATTGCCTAAATAAGTAGTAAAAGAGACCACAAGAAACTTTCTAATATGTCTTATCAGTAAGAAATGTCTGGTTATCATGTTATCAGCTGTTTACCTTTCCTCACCCCCTTGCTAATTGCTTTTCACTTTGAAAAGTGCCTAAATTCCAACAGACCAGCTCCACAAGAGGATCATATTACACATGCCAATGCATTTCTATGGAGAGGAGAGGAAGAAGAAGTGGAGCTACATGGGCTGAGATATAAACTTCCTAAGTGCTTTATTTACAACTATACAGGTCAGTACCTCTCTGTAATGAGGTTATGAAGCAGATTCTCCTCTCCTTTCTGGGTGTAGTGGATGGCAGCTAGTCTCACCATGTCTGAGAGAACTGCAGAGAACTGGTATAAAATGCCATACACAAGTGATAGAATGGCTGGAAATATTGTTATTCCTCATATAAACACTCTGTACTATTGATTAATACAAAGTTTGCTGAAAGGTTTTGGAGCTGATGTAGGTTTCTATTTCATCACTTCTTATGCTCAACTTGTCACCAGTAAAAAAAAAGTTGTAGTGAGCTGTCCTGTAGTAGTATCAGTTAAAAACAGCATAAAAACAGAAATGACTGGCACACAAATAGGCATCACAGTTAGCAGGGTGGGTTCACATCACGTTTTTCCCATCCATTTGATGTATATGTTGGAAAAAAGTATACAAAAGCGTATAACACCACGCTTTTATGTTAATATATAAGTTTTTTTTACAATGGAAATCTATGGTGAATGGATGCCACTGTATATCATCTGTCTGAGGCATCCGTTTAACATATACATTTTTGGTATACGTTAAATTAATGGGAAAAATGTGATGTGAACTCACCCTCACTGGTGTTTTAAAGTGTTATCTCACACTGCCAACATACAGGATGTGGAGCCCTGCTTTGTATTCAGTTAAATTCAAAGTGGACAGACAGAGGCTTTTCACTGATTTAGATAAGAACCTAATTTGCCAAGACCCTGTGTAGGCTGAAATCAACTGCATAAGATGCAGGGAACCACCCTCTGTATGTGTGAGATCAGTGGCCTAATTTCATTTAAACCTTTAACATAAAAATGTAATTTAAACAACAGGTAATTTTCTGATTATACATTCCCTTTAAAGATGAGGCTTTTTTTCGATTTTGCATTCCAAAAGCCCTAACTTTTCTTTTTTTTTCAATGTAGCCATGTGAGGGCTTTTTTTGTGGGACGAGCTGTAGTTTCTATTTTGGGTTACATAAAGTTTATTGATTACTTTTATTCACTTTGTGGGAGTACAAATTCTGCAAATATTCTTACACTTTAAAGGCTATGTACACCTAGGCAATTTTTGTTTATGACTGCATGTTACTTTGGCTAAAAATAATTTTTTTCAAATGGCTTTATTAAAAATATTGAGCTGTTTTGTCACAAAGGGTTAACTATTTTTTTAACCATGTGACTAGTACTTTCAGTTTCACTTTGTGCTTGCCATCTAATAAAACTTATCTCTAAACTACTAAGAGGTCATAAACACTTACTTAAGCCACATTCTTAAAGTTTAACTGCCATTTCACTACCAAAAATGAAATTCCTAACATATGTGATGCTGAAGGGCAGATATTCATGAAGCTGTATTTTTCAGTTAATTTTACCTTTCTGATGTCTGTATTCAGCCCTTAGCAACTCTATTTCTCTGTGCCTCTATTTCAGCATCTTCCTAAAATGGCCTCTGCTGCACTTCCTGTGGTGATCTTTGCTCTGTCCTTGAGGCCATCCTGTATTTCTCTCACTTCCCATAAGCCTTTGCTCTCCTCACATGAACTAGCAGGACCAATCAGAATGCAGATTACTTCCCCACTACCCCAGAGAAGTGTGTATCCTCTCACATACAGCTAACCAAAGACAAGCCCTGAATTACATGAAATCAGTAAGCATTTCTTTTAGCTTCTTAATAGTCACTTGTCCCTCATTATCATCCACACTGACAGGGGGGGGGGGGGGGGGGGGGGGGGATGCTTTGGCTGCTCATATCTCTGGTTTGGTACCAGTTAGAAATATGTATTGTATTGTCTGAAAGTTGACATTTTAGGCTTTAAAATAATACCAAAATGACATAAATTCAGTACAATGGGAGATATGACTCATAGAAATCGAGATGCTGTAAATGAAGCTGAAAATGAAAGTATAAGCAGATTTTACTAACAATTATTCCCGACTCGATTTCTAACAGTGATTTCTCCATTTCTCTGTTGCTTGGACTAGAGCTCTCATTTTAGTCTTGAACGAAAGCCTGGACTGTCATCTTTCAAACAAGCCAAGTTGCCTGTTTCTAGCTGGTACCATTTAGGAGATATTAGCCTGTAAAGCAGCCCTCTCCTCCACTTTCTGCCTCAGCCCAGCACCAGGCACTCATAGCTTAGCTCCTCCTCCCAGTGCTGATCCGTCTTCTATTTAAAGACGACCTGTACATGGCAACAGTCTAAGAAGAGAGCCGCTGAAACTGAGCTATAATGATTGTTTAGGTCATAGAGCAGAGATAAGGAGTCCGTCTGCTCCTGGTCTGATAGAAAAGACAGAAAATCCAAAGGGTGCTTCTAGAGCATGTCAGCTCTGTACAGAAAAAAAACCATATTTTTAATAAAGACCAATTTTAAATTATTTTTAGCTGAAAATGAGTACAATGCCATGATAAAAAGAAATACCCCCAAAGGTGTACATAGAGTTTAAATCTGGTTTCTTTCAGCATAAACAATGGTACCTATATTCTGTGGATCACTATGGTTACAACAATACCAAATGTATATAGTTTATTGCGTTTTACTTCTTATGCACAATAAATACACTAAAAAAATAACTTAATTTTGGTCCCTTTATTGTGTTTTTTGGGACTTATTTTTTACAAGACAAGTTTTAGTTTTTAAAAGGCATCTGTCAGCAGATTTGTACCTATGAAACTGGCTGATCTGTTACAAGTGCACTTGGCAGCTGAAGGCATCTGTGGTGATCCCATGTTCATATGTGCAAGAGAATATTGCTGAGAATAAAATTATTTAATATATGCAAATGAGCCTCTAGGAGCAACCAGGGTTGTGCTATTACTCCTAGCAGCTCTGCTCTCTCTGCAACTATCTGCAATCGCTATGCCATCCCTCGTCCCCATGCTGGTTTGTCGGCCACAGATCGTAATTAGACAGCACGATCTACTGTCGGCAAACGATGATTTTTAAGCATGCTTAAAAATCACAACTGCTGGATGAACACGCGTTTGCTCGTTCATCGGGCCATTGGCGGCAGTATTACACTGCAAGATGATGGCTAATGAGCTTTTAAATGAATGCTCATTAGAGATCATTTGCCTTAACTTCCTAGAGTATCATTTGCATATATAAAACATCATTTTTCTCAGTAATATGGGCACATATGAACATGGGACCAACACAGATGTCTTCACCTGTATCATGTCAACCAGTGTCATAGGAACAAATCTGCTGACAGATGCCCTTTAATGGTATCGTTATCACTTTTGCTACATTTTTGGGGAGGAGAAATTAGCAAAATTCCCAGTAATTCTGGCATTTTTTTTATCATGACAAAGTATAATTCACACACACACATTTCCTGTATTTAGTGAGTCGGTCTGATTATGGCAATATCACATTTTTATAGTTTCTTTATGTTTTAGCACTTTTGTACAAAAGGAAATTTTTTGTTTTCATTAATTTTTATTAAGTTTTTTTAATGTGTTCACTTATAACAAACTGACTACAAGGTGTCCACTGCTATGACCCACCCAGCACTTCTACATTGTCCTCAGTATAGGCCATCAATATCTGATCAGTGGTGATGCAACACCCTACAACCCCACAGTCATCTGTTTTGCAGTAGCTCCGGTGCTAGATCTACACAGCTCCATCCTTTGTATGTAATTGTAGAACCCAGAGCAGGAGGTATCTGCAAACAGGTTGTTATATAATATACTGTTATGTATTGTCGTGTTATGTATGGTACCCAGTATAGCTGTGTATGCATGGCACAGCTGGGGGTTGAGAATCCTGGCTCAGCCCTTGTAGGAGGTTAGGTGTGGGCTGGCCCTGCCCCTAACTTTAGGAGTCTAGACTGGTGTTTTGGGAAAGAGGAAGCTGTGGCTTGGGCTCTCTCATTTTAGGCCTGAAAAATTACAGAGACTAACCAATCCCTGCATGATCTACAGAAGGAGAGAAGGAGTAAGACAAAGGAGAGAACTAGAGAACCTAGAACCTGCATGGCTGAACAATGGAGTCAGCAAGTAACCTGTGACCAAAAGCTGTTAAGACTTTACTACAGTGAGGGACACTTGTGTCCAGTTGGAACTGTGTTTTGCTATTGTTGGATATACTAGAACTCCTATTTTGCACTATAGTAAAGAGAGACATTATTCTTTTACCTCAGGCCTGGTTACTGACTACTGCACCACACACCAGCCATTGCACTCCACACACCCTGCCTGGCACTCATACAATCACTAATATCACAGGGACCCCAGCAACCATCAGGCAGGAGCCCCAGAACCAGGATGTGTCACCAGGGAAGAAAGGGTGAGCCCTTGTTGTTTTTTTGTTGTTAACATTTTCAAAATACAATAACATAAGCAATAGCCAGATCAGAAGTCTGTTGTAACATGGCATGTGTTCAGTAATAGGCATAGCATTAAAGGGGTTCTCCAAGTTAAATTTATTGATGACCTATCCTCAGGATAGGTCATTAATATCAGATCGGCTGGGGTCCTACACAGGGCCTCCCCGCCGATCAGCTGTTTGAAGAGGAGGCGCGCGCCATACCAACGCTGCCTCCTCTTCACTGTTTACATGCTGGCCATAACGGGGGTAGTGGTGAGTAGGTGTAATTACACCTAACCGCCCCATTCATTTCAATGGGAAGGATCGCTCCCATACAAGTCTATGGGAGCGATTCTTCCCATTGAAATGAAAGTAGACAAGTCAACATGAGTAATGAATGTTAACTGAACAGTGGCTCATGTCACTCTATCCCCTTCCATCCAATCAGTATCTGGGTGATCTCAAAGGGCTCAGAAATTCTGCAGCCCAGTCTGATCTCACTATCTGCAGGCACGGGAATAATGCACGAACCGCCCCTCTTGTTCAACGGAAGAAGGATAAAAAGGCATCAGAAATGTAGGGACTTTGAAGTCAAGGGTTTGAGACAGAAACTAAGGGATAATCACTCAATATACGAGTCTTGTACCACGAAGTCATGAGTACAGTTTAGAGGGAGTCTCTAGAGGAAGCCAGGTAATGTATTTACCCCATACTTTGAAAAAAGACTTCATCTTCCTTTCTTTATGCTGGGCTGCCTCTATCCAGTCCATCTTCATAATAAAGTATAGTATCTCAGAAAAAAACAGAATGAGGGGAGGAGAGGTTGCTTCCAGACTTGAAATATTGCGACGGAAACCATACTTAAAAGGTCTCTGACGACCACCAATCAATAACAGGATAAATACGTGGACAAAGAAAAAGTGGCACACAAAATAACAGTTGAAAATATGGTAATCAATACAATTGAATTGTAAGAATAAATTTGTATGTTCTGCTATTAACAATATAATTATCTGATAAAAAACATAATAAGATACAAATCCAAAAACCAATCCAATAAGATTTTATGCTTTTTGCTATGTGAAAGCCTCAGAGTTCCAAAATCTAGAGTACAGTCTCTCAGTAGGGCAGGCATCCAATTATATATATAAACGTTAATGAAGAAAGATTCCAGCAGGGATGTCTGGAAAACTGAAATAATATATATATACTAGTGATAAGTAAAAAATAATATAAATAGGTGTATAAATAGTGATGGTGACAAATATCCTAAAAAAAAATACCAAAAAATTGAAGGCAGGAAATGTATTAAACACAAGACAGATATACGAAAGTATAATACTAAAATGAAAATAAAAAAAGAATAAAAATAAAAAAGGAAGTGAAAAAGTGACAAAAACGAAGAAATATAATCCAATGCAAAAGTGTAAATAAAGTAAAAATGGTGATATGTGGCAAAGACTATATAAAAAAGTGAAAAAAGTAAGTGGGAAAAATTAATAGTGATATAAATATGAAAAACATGAACAAAGGATGAAAAATAAAAGAATGTGGAGAAGTGTAAAAAAATATATATTAAAAGGAAATGTGTAAAATTGAGAAAAATGGGAATAATAGGCTTATGTGTGAAAATATGTTATGAAAATGTAGATAATAAAACCTAAAAAAAGAAGAAAACAATAAACAGAATCATTTACTGTTTCTAATAACCATTAATGCCCACTGGGGCCAAAATGATCAGTACCTAAATCCAGCGTGCTTCGCTGCCAAAGGTTGCAATGTCACATCACCCCCTCTGATGTTGGAATGAACGAGTTCCAAGCTGACCACCTGCATACCTCTACTCGTACCTTGATGAAGTTCCAAAACGTGCCTGGCTATTGAGATAAGCTTCTTCTCTGAACCTGCATCACGTCTGGCTGCCTGGATTGTTGAAAGATGTTGTTGAATCCTCTTACCAAGTTCTTGAGACGTCTGTCCCACGGAGATCATCTGTAAACGCTTCGTTAAATCTCTTGCTTGTGTACAAAAACCCAGATCTACAATTCCATCTCAGTCTGAGGAATTATCCAACAGGAATACCATTCTTCAAATGCCTAGGATGAAAGCTGGTGTAATGTAGAAGAGTTGGTATCAGTCTTTTTTCTGTGACGATCAGTCATAATTTAGCCACATGGACAAGAGAGGCACAAGTCTAGAAAGTCCACTGTAGAAAGTTTCTTTCTTTTTGTGAAATAATGCCATTTCTACTAGTCAACCGAGCTTTAATTTAAACGATGAACCATCGGAATAGGATCCGATGGTTCATCGTTTTCCAGCATAAGGTTCAATAAATTGCAAAACAGCTGCCAAACAATGTCCAGCAACCATATGCAATAGATGGTTGATGATAAAGAAACCAAAAAGATTAATAATCTGTAAATCAATCATACTGAGGTGTCAGTATGTCATAATCCATAATCATTACTTCCAATACCTCTATTTGCCCAGTTGTTGCCCTGGGACAAATCCCTGTGTCTGGGTTTTTTTTATTTTTTATATGAGACACCACTCCTTGTGGGCCTTCTGCATTGCTGGTATCCGTGGATAAAAAAATCACTCACAGAGGTCTCCTGGACAGCCGGTTTATTCTGAGTTTGCTGGTTGCTTATTGTCCCTATGAGTCCATTTATAAAATTTATAAACTTACTTCTTTTCATAATCCATAGCTTCTCTCTGTTTTTTTTTATTTTACCCTGTATAATGTCCTATTCATACAATTGAGATTTTTTTAAAAAAACACTGAAATGGTTGAACCAACTGGGCCTGATCGAAAAGAAACAATTTCTGTTCTAAGGACTTAAAGGGGTTGTGCAGGCAATATACACTGATGACCTATCCTCAGGCCATCAGATATTAATGACCTGTCCTGAGGATAGATCATCAATATATTGCATGCACAACCCTTTTAGGGCTTGTTCACACGGCCGTTGTGCATCTGTGACCGTATTGCGGCCTGCATATTGTGGGTCCGCAATACACGGGCACTGGCCGTGTGCACCCCGCATCACGGTTCACTGACCCATTCACTTGAATGGGTCCACAATCACGGAGATGTGGTGTGGTGTTCCTGTCCGTGCGGACAGTCGGAAGCTGATCGCGGACCTCATTGAAATGAACGGGTCTGCAATCCGCATGCAGAATCCCTGTGGTCTGTAGCACAGGCGCGGACGGCCAACAGCCATGTGAACAAGCTCTTAATCTGATCCTTAGTTACGTGACAATAGATCTTGGCCATGTGCCAAAAGCATATTGATAATAATGAATAAACATTGTGCAAAGCCCTTTTTCCAGGAATCGTTTTTTTTTACCTGTAAATTTTCATTACTATATTGTATAAATTAATACTAAAACAGACCACATGCATGATATAAACCAAATGCCCTAGGTAATCCTAAAGTAAAGAACATAGTAAAAATGAGTGATAACAGCTCAGTAGTTAGTACTGGTGCCTTCCAGCGCTGGGGTCCTAGGTTTGAAACTAACCAAGAACATCTGCATAAAGTTGCATGTTCTCCCTGTGTTTGTAGGGTTTCCTCCTGGTACTCCGGTTTCCTTCCACACTCCAAAGACATACTGATAGGGAACTTAGATTGTGAGCCCCATTGGGGACAGCTTGATGCTAATGTCTGGAAAGCGCTGCGGTGCTATATAAGTGTTATAATAACTTTAGGCTAGTTTCAAACTAGCACTTGAGATCCGGCCGGCTGTTTTTGCAGGGAACAGCAGGCCCGATCTCTCTGCATTCCAGCATTGCCAGAAGTTTGTAAGTCTCTGTCCGGATGATTTGCTGTTTTTTCATCCCTTTACCCCACAAAAAAATTGAATAAAAACTGATCAACAAGTCATACACATACCAAAATGATATTAACCAAAACTATTGATCATCCCGAAAAAAATAAGCCATCTCAAATCTCTGTAGAAATAACTATAATAAAAAGTTATGGTGGTTAGAATATGGTGAAAATTAATTTTTTTCAGTTATAAAATGCAAGAAAAACTATATACACTCACCGGCCACTTTATTAGGTACACCATGCTAGTAACGGGTTGGACCCCCTTTTGCCTTCAGAACTGCCTCAATTCTTCGTGGCATAGATTCAACAAGGTGCTGGAAGCATTCCTCAGAGATTTTGGTCCATATTGACATGATGGCATCACACAGTTGCCGCAGATTTGTCGGCTGCACATCCATGATGCGAATCTCCCGTTCCACCACATCCCAAAGATGCTCTATTGGATTGAGATCTGGTGACTGTGGAGGCCATTTGAGTACAGTGAACTCATTGTCATGTTCAAGAAACCAGTCTGAGATGATTCCAGCTTTATGACATGGCGCATTATCCTGCTGAAAGTAGCCATCAGATGTTGGGTACATTGTGGTCATAAAGGGATGGACATGGTCAGCAACAATACTCAGGTAGGCTGTGGCGTTGCAACGATGCTGAATTGGTACCAAGGGGCCCAAAGAGTGCCAAGAAAATATTCCCCACACCATGACACCACCACCACCAGCTTGAACCGTTGATACAAGGCAGGATGGATCCATGCTTTCATTTTGTTGACGCCAAATTCTGACCCTACCATCCGAATGTCGCAGCAGAAATCGAGACTCATCAGACCAGGCAACGTTTTTCCAATCTTCTACTGTCCAATTTCGATGAGCTTGTGCAAATTGTAGCCTCAGTTTCCTGTTCTTAGCTGAAAGGAGTGGCACCCGGTGTGGTCTTCTGCTGCTGTAGCCCATCTGCCTCAAAGTTCGACGTACTGTGCGTTCAGAGATGCTCTTCTGCCTACCTTGGTTGTAACGGGTGGCAATTTGAGTCACTGTTGCCTTTCTATCAGCTCGAACCAGTCTGCCCATTCTCCTCTGACCTCTGGCATCAACAAGGCATTTCCGCCCACAGAACTGCCGCTCACTGGATGTTTTTTCTTTTTCGGACCATTCTCTGTAAACCCTAGAGATGGTTGTGCGTGAAAATCCCAGTAGATCAGCAGTTTCTGAAATACTCAGACAAGCCCTTCTGGCACCAACAACCATGCCACGTTCAAAGGCACTCAAATCACCTTTCTTCCCCATACTGATGCTCGGTTTGAACTGCAGGAGATTGTCTTGACCATGTCTACATGCCTAAATGCACTGAGTTGCCGCCATGTGATTGGCTGATTAGAAATTAAGTGTTAACGAGCAGTTGGACTGGTGTACCTAATAAAGTGGCCGGTGAGTGTATATGTGGTATCGCTGTTATCATACTGACCTGGAGAATGAAGAGCACAAATCAAATTTACAACATAGTGAACGTCATAAAAACGAAACCCAACATAAACTGTGGCGGAATTGCGTTTTTTTTTCCAATTTCCCCCCATTTGGAATTTTTGGCCAGCTTCCCATTACATTCTATGTAATATTAAATGGTGCCATTACAAAGTGCAACGTGTCCCCGCAAAAAAACAAGCCCTCATACAGCTATGTGAATGGAAAAATAAAAAAGTTATGGCTCCAGGAAGGCAGGGAGCAAAAAGCGAAAACACAACAACAGAAAATCGCTGCATCAGGAAGGGGTTAACAAGTTGAAATAAAGAAAAAAGCACCAATCTTGAGACTGCTGCAATAATATATTGTTCTACTTATTGTTCTACATATTGTGAATGAAGGTATTTTTGAAGGCAAGTACCAACGGGCACTAGTACTGTCCGACTATTATGTGGATAACTACTGATCAGTAACTCATAGATATATACAGTTAGGTCCATATATATTTGGACAGAGACAATATTTTTATAATTTTTGTTCTGTACATTACCATAATGGATTTTGAACAAAACAATTCAGATGTAGTTGAAGTTCAGACTTTCAGCTGTAATTCAGTGGGTTGAACAAAACATTGTTAAAACAACTAAAACATTTTTTAAACTCAATCCCTTCATTTCAGGGGCTCAAAAGCAATTGGACAAATTAAATAATTGTAAATAAAATGTTAATTTCTAATACTTGGCTGAAAACCCTTTGTTGGCAATGACTGCCTGAAGTCTTGAACTTATGGGCATCACCAGACGCTGTGTTTCCTCCTTTTTAATGCTCTGCCAGGCCTTTACTGCAGAGATTTTCAGTTGCTGTTTGTTTGTGGGCCTTTCTGTCTGAAGTTCATGCTCTATTGGGTTCAAAACAGGTGACTGACTTGGCCATTCAAGAATATTCCACTTCTTTGCTTTAACCCCTTCATGACATAGCCATTTTTCAAATTTTGGAAATCTGTCATGTGTCACTTTATGTGGTAATAGCTTTGGAACACTTTTACTTATCCAAGCCAGTCTGAGATTGTTTTCTCGTGACATATTGTACTTCATGACAGTGGTAAATTTGAGTCAATATAAATCACCTTTATTTATAAAAAAAAATCCTAAATTTACAGAAAATTTGGAAACATTTGTAATTTTCAAAATTTGAATTTCTCTGCTTTTAAGGCAGATAGTGATTCCTCACAAAATAGTTATTAGTTTACGTTTCCCATATGTCTACTTTATGTTGCCATCATTTTGTAGATGTAATTTTATTTTTTGGGGACGTTAGAACTAGAAGGCTTAGAATTTTAGAAGCAATTCTTAAAATTTTTAAGAAATTTTCCAAAACCATTTTTTTAAGGACCAGTCCAGTTCTGAAGTCATTTTGAGGGGCTTACATAATAGAAACCACCATAAACGACCCCATTTTAGAAACTACACTAACTTTGTTAACGCTTTATGTATTCCACAAGATTTAAAGGAAAATGGAGATGACATTTCTAAATTTCACTTTTTTTGGCAGATTTTCCACTTTAATCCATTTTTTCCTGTAACACATCAAGGGTTAATAGCCAAACAAAACTCAAAAACTATTACCCTGATTCTGAGATTTACAGAAACACCCCACATGTGGTTGTAAACTACTGTATGGGCACACGGCAGGGCACAGAAGAAAAGGTGCGCCAGATGGTTTTTGGAGGGCAAATTTTGCTGGACTGGTTTTTAGACACCATGTCCCATTTGAAGCCCCCCTGATGCACAGTAGAAACAACCAAAAAGTGCCAGTATTTTGGAAACTAAGGGATAAGGTGACAGTGTTATTGATACTATTTTAAGTTACATATGATTTTTGATTGCTTTATATTATGCTTATTGTTAGGCAAGGTAACCAAAAATGGCTGTTCTGGCACAGTTTTTTTTTTTGTACAGTGTTCATCTGACAGGTTAGATCATGTGCTATTTTTATAGAGCAGATTGTTACGGACGCAATGATATCAAATATGTCTACTTTCTTTGTTTGTTTGTTTCGGTTTTACATAATAAAGCATTTTTGAAAAAAAAATATGTTTTTGTGTCTCTATTTTCTGAATGCCATATCTTTTTTATTTTTCTGCCGATCGTCTTGTGTAGGGGCTCATTCTTTGCAGGAAGAGTTGACATTTTTATTGGTACCATTTTTGGGTACATATGATTTTTTGATCACTCATTATTACACTTTTTGGGGCAAGGTGGTAATTTTGGCACAGTTTTTATTTATTCATTTTTACTGCGTTCATCTGAGGGGTTAGGTTCTGTGAGATTTTTGTAGAGCAGGTTGCTACAGACGCGGTGATACCTAACATGTATACTTATTTTTATTTATTTAAGTTTTACACAATAATATCATTTTTGAAACAAAAAAATCATGTTTTAGTGTCTCCATAGTCTGAGAGCTGTAGTTTTTTTGTTTCTTTTTGGTGATTGCCTCAGGTAGGGGCTCATTTTTTGCAGGATGAGGTGACGATTAGATTGGTACTATTTTGGGGGGCATACGCCTTTTTGATCGCTTGGTATTACACTTTTTGTGATGTAAAGTGACAAAAAATGGCTTTTTTACACAATTTTTATTTTATTTTTCTTACTGTGTTCACTTGAGGGGTTAGCTCATGTGATATTTTTGTAGAGCAGGTTGTTACGGACGTGGCAATACCTAACATGTATACTTTTTTATTTATTTAAATTTTGCACAATAATATCATTTTTGAAACAAAAAAAACATCATGTTTTAATTTCTCCATACTCTGAATGCTGTAGTTTTTTTTTATTTTTTAGGTGATTGTCTCAGGTAGGGGCTCATTTTTTGTGGAATGCGGTGATGGTTATATTGCTATTTTGGGGGGAATACACCCTTTTGATGGCTTGGTGTTGTACTTTTTGTGATGGTAGGTTACAAAAAAAATAGCTTTTTTGACACTGTTTTTAATTTCATTTTTTACGGTGTTTACCTGAGGGGTTGGTTCATGTGATATTTTTATAGAGCAGGTTGTTACGGACATGGCGATACCTAATATGTTTAGGATATTTTATTTTCTTCATTTTTAACCAATTACAAATGTGCATATATGGGAAAATGTTAGATTTTTTTTTTTTTTACTTTCTTTTTAACGTTTTTATTTTTTTTAAACTTGTGTTTTACACTTTTTTGACCCAGACCCACTTGGTTCTTTAAGATCGAGTGGGTCTGATGTCTCTATAATACACTGCAGTACACTATAATCCCCAGAAGAAGCCAGAAGTGGTGAAACGGCGTTGTGTGGAGGCCGCGACGGGGCTCATTCCGCAGATACAGGTATATCAACCATTGGGATTTTCTTTTTTATGATGTTTTTCTTTTCCAATTTTGCCTAGCTACCACATTATTTTTTAGAGATTAGTTTCCAGATATGGTTTGGAGGGTGTTGGCAATATTTGGTAAAACATCATAATATACAAAATGTTTTTTCTGAATACCTGTTATACTGTGTATGGATGACCCCTGTCGTATCCTCCAGTTTGTGTTCCTCAGCTACATGTGCTTCCAGCCGCTGAATTAATCATGTTTTTTATAATTTGCATTGTTGATTATGTTATAACCAATAAAGTATACTATTTATATCGATTTATGGTGTGGAGGTAGTTGTTATTATTATTTTTTTTTGGTGGTTATTGTTTCCAAAAAGTTGGATTTTGTTTTCATCTGACCAGAGCACCTTCTTCCACATGTTTGGTGTGTCTCCCAGGTAGCTTGTGGCAAACTGTAAACAAGACTTTTTATGGACATCTTTGAGAAATGGCTTTCTTCTTGCCACTCTCCCATAAAGGCCAGATTTGTGAAGTGTTCAACTGATTGTTGTCCTATGGACAGACTCTCCCACCTCAGCTGTAGATCTCTGCAGTTCATCCAGAGTGATCATGGGCCTCTTGGCTGCATCTCTGATCAGTCTTCTCCTTGTTTGAAATGAAAGTTTAGAGGGATGGCCGGGTCTTGGTAGATTTGCAGTGGTCTGATACTCCTTCCATTTCAATATGATCGCTTGCACAGTGCTTCTTAGGATGTTTAAAGCTTGGGAAATCTTTTGGTATCCAAATCCAGCTTTAAACTTCTCCACAACAGTATCACTGACCTGCCTGGTGTGTTCCTTGGTCTTCATGATGCTCTCTGTGCTTTAAACAGAACCCTGAGACTATCACAGAGCAGGTGCGTTTATATGGAGACTTGATTACACACAGGTGGATTCTATTTATCTTCATCAGTCATTTAGGACAACATTGGATCATTCAGAGATCCTCAATCAACTTCTGGAGTGGGTTTTCTGAACTGAAAGTAAATGGGCCAAATAATTTTGCACGCCCAACTTTTCAGTTTTATTATTACAATAAAAGTTTAAATGATCCAATAAATTTCGTTCCACTTCACAATTGTGACCCACTTGTTGATTCTTCACCAAAAATTTTAAATGTTATATCTTTTTGTTTAAAGCCTGAAATGTGGCAAAAGGTTGAAAAGTTCCAGGGGGCCGAATACTTTCGCAAGACACTGCTCATAGGTATTCACACCATACAGTGTTAGATCTTATCCAGCAGGGAGTTGCTAGGCGGAATAAGCTAGTAGATATTGCAAATTGACAGGCACAGTTAAAATAATATGTTTAATCCATACTCACAAAAGTCCAAAGTATAAAAGCATGTAACAAACATTGTTAAAGGTTTCGCCCACTATCAGTTTCCTCCGGGGCATAACACATGTTCCAATCCACCTTTTATAGCCAACTCGGTAGTATATAAAATTACATCAAATAAATATTTTTGAGCATATCATCAAAAAAATCCACATTCACCTTGAAAACATCAAGAAAACACACTCATTCAATATATGCATAAATGCAGAAATTATATGTAAAAACAATACTGCTTGCATATATCCCTATCATTTGTATGTTATGACCACAATATGGACTCTATCATTATGAGACATGATGTAATATCTGTAGGGTCGAGGCATTACCAAAGAAATAATCTATGGGTACATATGGGGATATATATGAGGATGCAAGAGAAATATAAACAATGTATACGTGGGATTACTTCTCCAACAAAGGTCACATAAGGCATGCTGTCGAATCAGACTATAGAAGTCTCTGGAGAACCAGATGTAGAAGAAGGAAGGGTGGACGATAGGGACAATCTGTCACCGCAGGTTGGAAAGTCTGCCATTTACTGAGTACACATGTAACACAGAGATGTTCAGAGATGTTATGATCATAAATGTTGCAAAAATAACTGGATGTCCATGTAGGACCCCTTTGCGGATGATAAAACAAATTAAAAGGTCTAAATGCAAAGCCAGACAATAGTATAGTGACACCTACCCTACAGTGGCTATGAAATGCAGAATAAACTTGGGAGAAGTGAGGTTAAGCAAAGTAAAAGTAAAAGTCCCAGCCTGGTTGTAATGGGTCTCCTGCAGGAACGCTACGTCTGCCTGCAGGGCACAAAGTTCATGAAGCACCAGGTGTCTATTCACATTAGAGACTAGGCCCTTGACATTCAGTATAACACATCTAACTTCTTCGTAGTAAAAGAAGAAGACTCTTATCCATGCCAACAAGCAGGCGACAATGAATGAGAAGGGTTAGCAGCTGGCCAAGTGCGTCCTCCAAACTGCTTCAAGGATGAGATGGCAACCTGGGGCAAATGAAAAAAACAACAGGGAAGGGAACACAAAGACAACACAAGATAAAGAAAACAAAGAATGTTTGAGCTCTATCCATTTTCATCATATGAGAGGGGCCTCTTCCAAATAAGATTGGAGACAGTGTCCAAGGTCGACTGAAGGTTCTCCTCTCCAGAAGCTTCTGGGATACCTTGTAACCTAATATTGATTCTTCTCCCTCTATTGTCCAAATCCACTAAGTGACGTTTTACCGTGGCTTGTGTGGAAACTGTAGTTTGGAGTTGTGAAACACACAATCGTGTAGCCTCATGGTCACCCTCCAGAGTCTCTACACGGGAAACAGTAGATTGTAAATCACATTACATAGCTTAGATTTCAGAGTGACATGCAGATTTGACCTCGGTAACAAAAGCCTTAAAGTCCCTTGAGTTGGGAGCTGGTGAAAGATAGAGACCCAGTTCTCTGGCATGGAGTACTTAGTTGGGTCTTCATCCTCTATGCCAGTCAGGCTGCACAGAGTGTCTAGGGCTATCAGCGACATAGGATTGTAGTGATGGGGTAGCCCCAAGTTGTCACCATATTCCAGGGCAGCCCTACCTATAGTTGGAGGCAGGTGCCGTAGGGGCTCTGGTAGCATGGCCAGGGAAGATAATGTTAAGGGCCTATCGAAAGAGTCCCCCGCATGCTCACTGACCTGTGGAGAGGCAGGGCATGGATGTTCCATACTCTGTTGGCAGAGAAGCAGCTGCCATATTGGGTATAGCATCCGGCCACAGCAATTCAGAGCCAAGCACTATGGGCTGGGGGCTGGGAGGATGCTGAGTTTGGGGCAGTGAAGGTCTAGGTCTCCTGAAGAAGCAGAATGCTCTGGGGCTGTGTCCTGCTCAGCCCAGATCTGCTGTGCTGAGGTAAGGTTGAAGAAGGAGGCGGCAGGAAGGAAGCTGCAGGGAAAGATGGCAGCTGATTCTTTGACCTTGAGAACAAAGCCCTCATGGTACCCCTTTGAGAGGAGTCCAGAGCAGGTATAGCCCCTTGGGTGGGCTTCCTGAGAATTTTCTTGCCCATGGTGAACACTCAGGGCCACAAAAGAAGTAGTGTGGATGTAGAGCTACAATCTCACACATCTTTCTCCATCAACAGCTTGGTCATGACCCCTCCCAAGTATCTTTAAAAGCAGGTTCAACCTCCCAAGCTAGTAATTTCTACACTCTTGGATACTCCTAGTATCATATTTATTCTCAAATGTTCCTCCAAACGCTTAATATTCCCTCAGATATGGGTATACATTGTATGCAACTCCATAACTTCCTACAGTGGACTTTCTGAATTTACGTATTTTGTGTACAAATGGCCAAATTATGACTGATTTTCACAGAAAAAAGACTTTTACCAACTCTCCTCTACATTACACCAGCTTTCATCCTAAGCATTTTAAAAATGGTATTCCTGTTGGACAATTCTTTAGGCTGAGATGGAATTGTAGCCCTGATCTGGGTATTCACATACAAGCAAGAGATTTAACAAAGCGTTTACAGATTATCTCCGTGGGACAGACATCTCAAGAACTTTGCAAGAACGTCATCAAGGTAAGAGTAGAGGTATGCAGGTGGTTGGCTTGGGGGGGTGATGTCAGTTTGCGAATTTTGCATGAATTTATGTACTGAACAGAACGGTGGCATTACAGTGGTTCCTCAAGTTACAATATTAATTGGTTCCAGGATGACCTTTGTATGTTGAAACCATTGTAAGTTGAGTAATCGGTTCCAAAGCCCCAAAATGTCATCCAAGATAACAGAAAACTTAAGAAAACTTAAGATTTAAGAAAAATAAGCAGATAACTAAGATAAAACAAGTCCTTACATATAACATCCAGGAATAGCTGCTAATTAGAGAAGTTGCCTTGATTGGTTGGATCTGGGTCTGAGACATTGTATGTTGCGTCTAGTTTCAATTTACAATGGGTCAGAAAAGACCATTGTATATTAAAAATATTGTATCCTGAGGTCATTGTATCTTGAGGGATTACTGTATTGGGTAACTACTATTTAATCATTATTATAAACACTAAGTGATAATCCCCTACGGCAGTGGCCCCCAACCTATTTTCCAGGGACCAGTTTCATGTAAGACAGTATTCCCGCGGACCAGGTGTGGGGGGTGGGAGAGAGTGGTTTTGTGGTCATACACATAATAAAACACAATAATTAATAATCCTGTTTAGTCCCTCACTCAGAGACTTACAGGTGATGTCTCCTCTGACTGGAGTAGTTCTTTCCTTTTTTTCTAAGTTCTGCACAAATCAGTTGGATGACGTCTCCTGACCACATCTTCCTTCTGCATAATTGAGCACACAGAACACACCTATGTAGTATTATTGCTTCCTTTTATGCCCCTACTTAGTAATTATCCCCATTTAGGCCCCTGTAGATATAATACACCCCCATAGTGCCCTATGTACATATCATGCACCCTAGTAGTGGCCTCTTTAAACAAGGTGCCTCCCCAGTAAAAAATGCACCAAACCCTCCCCCATAGTGCCCCCAGTAGTGTTCACAAACAAACAAAAAAATTCTAATCCGGTTGTCTGCACTGCAGGCCTGTTCCAGCCTGCCACCCCAGCTGCCTATGTTACGGTACAGGTGGTTGCAAATGTCATTGAGACCTCCTGCACTGGGCCTCTGGTGGCATGAAGATGGAGTGACCATGCACAGGAGGTTGTGATGTTGTCAGTGCGACCATCCTGCACCTTAGTACTGCCTAGCGGCTTTCAGCCTATAAGCCTAAAGGGCAAGGCACTGAAGCCAATAGTTCTCGTCCCTGCCATTCAACATGATCCACAGCCCAATACTGGTCCGCAGCTTAGTGGTTGAGGACCTCTGCCCTATAGGACATCCACCGTTCATGTACAATGGAAGCCCGATTTTTAAGTATGGCGCCCACTCACAAGCACAGAATCTGCCATAGCCACTGGGTTTCTGCTGTTTTACACAGCAGAGGCCTGGGGTTCATGTCTGCAAGCAACAATAATGGTGAACACAGACATTTAACCCCTCAGATGCCATGGTCAAAAGTGACCAGGGCATCTGAGCAGTGAAAATTCGGGAGCCGCATGCCCCCGTGCCAGTAACAGCCTCCCCTGGCTGGGATCTGGGAAGCTGTTACACTACAGTGACAGGCCTGATCCTGCTTGAAGCTTCAATGTCCACCACTGGAATATTCCAATACAGGCTTGCATGTGACATGGCTGCCTTGAAATATACTGAATGCTGTATTCTGTAATGTATAAATATCCATTACAGCAGACATTTGGCAATCTAATGATAGCTTGTTATAGTTACCTAGGGTGACTTAAAAAAGGTAAAGAAAAGGTTTTTAAAAATATAAAAGCTCAAATTACTCCACTTTACCCAAAATAAAAATAAACAATTTAAAAAAAAATAATTTTCTTTTAATTACTTGTTCACAATATTCATATATACAGTGCCTTGCGAAAGTATTCGGCCCCCTGGAACTTTTCAACCTTTTGCCACATTTCAAGCTTTAAACAAAAAGATATAACATTTTACATTTTTGGTGAAGAATCAACAACAAGTGGGTCACAATTGTGAAGTGGAACAAAATTTATTGGATCATTTAAACTTTTTTTGTAATAATAAAACTGAAAAGTGGGGCGTGCTAAATTATTCTGCCCATTTACTTTCAGTTCAGAAAACTCACTCCAGAAGTTGATTGAGGATCTCTGAATGATCCAATGTTGTCCTAAATGACTGATGAAGATAAATAGAATCCACCTGTGTGTAATCAAGTCTCCGTATAAATGCACCTGCTCTGTGATAGTCTCAGGGTTCTGCATCATGAAGACCAAGGAACACACCAGGCAGGTCCATGATACTGTTGTGGAGAAGTTTAAAGCCGGATTTGGATACCAAAAGATTTCCCAAGCTTTAAACATCCCAAGGAGCAATGTGCAAGCGATCATATTGAAATGGAAGGAGTTCAGACCTGCAATTACCAACCGGCGTCCTCTAACTTCATCTCAAACAAGGAGAAGACTGATCAGAGATGCAGCCAAGAGGCCCATGATCACTCTGGATGAACTGCAGAGATCTACAGCTGAGGTGGGAGAGTCTGTCCATAGGACAACAATCAGTCGAACACTTCACAAATCTGGCCTTTATGGAAGAATGGCAAGAAGAAAGCCATTTCTCAAAGATATCCATAAAAAGTCTTGTTTACAGTTTGCCACAAGCCACCCGGGAGACACCAAACATGTGGAAGAAGGTGCTCTGGTCAGATGAAACCAAAATCAAACTTTTTGGAAACAATGCAAAACAATATGTTTGGCATAAAAGCAACAAAGCCCCTTTTTTAATTTCTCCCTTGAAAACCCCTTTAATGTATACAAAGAGCTGACAAAAGTTTGCTCCATGGCAATGACTTTTGTTGGGAAATGCTAAAGGGAATCTGACACCAGTTTTATGGTGTCCTAATTAAGGACAACATAAACTAGTGACTGATCCCCCGAGAAAATGCTGGGTCATTTTCTTAAATCGATTAAGCCGTTTGGCCAAAATCTTCTATTGAACAGATCCAGGACATGCCAATTAGTCCTGATATTTATGAGTTCATGGCTCTCCTCGCCTACCTGCTGCTGATTCATATGGAAAAAAAACTGTCAAAAAGCTCATGAATCAGGACTCATTAGCATATGCTGGAGGTATTAGGATTTAAAAGTGAGGGCAGCAGAAAACTGGTGACAGATTACCTCTAAGACTTGGACCCCTGAGGTCTTCTTTTCAGCTCTTTACAGCAGTGTGGTAGCCTCTGAGATGATTGCTGGGGTTGAAGATGTGGTTACGGGGCTTCTTCCTTATATTTTTCTAGTTGAGTGCCAGCAAGGTGCAAAGCTACACTAAAATACATGAAGTCAGCACTCCAGTTCTCCATCAGCTAGACCACCATCAATCAAGCTAAGAGATGCTATAAACTTTTAAAAAATTAGGGCATAAAGTTACAGCAAAATGACAAATATCTAAAATTTCATCCCACTACAATATATTCAGTATAAACTTAGGAGCGCACATCAACTCCACTTCAGAAGAAAGCAATCTGCCCAAGCAGAATTATACACATTCGCTGCACTCTTAAATATTTATTCCTAACCTTTGGCTGTTTACCCTGGAAAATCTTCTAATAACAGTGAGTCATTGAGATACATTGGGAAATGTGGGATACCGACCTCAGGAAGGGAAAACCAAACTGACAGAAGACAGGACTCAGAGAAGGCTATTAGGCTTTTGGTAATAGTAATGAGGGTCAATATGAATGAAAAAGAATTTATCCTCTTCTGTATAGTAACACAATATGAGGTGTTGCGTTCACAGCCCTATTTGGCATTTGTATTTGTTACATTTTAAATCCCCTTTAACAATGTAATAAGATGAGTATTAAATGGGTTTTCGGGGATTTTGATATTGATGACGTATTCTCAGGATCGGTCATCAGTATCTGATCATTGAGGGTCCCCTGCTCGCTGATCAGATGTTTGAGAAGAAACCAGAGCTCCTGTGAGCGCGGCATCCTTCTCCATGCTCACCAAACACAGTGCCATACATTGTATAGCAGCTGTGCTTGGTATTGCAGTTCAGCCCCATTCACTTCAATGGGGCTCAGCACAATACCAAGCACAGCCGCTATACAATGCATGACACTGTGCTTGGTGAGCACAGAGAAGGCTTGGGCACTCATAGAAGTGCTGGTGCCTTCTCAAACAGTGGATCAGCAGGGGTCCCGGACCCCAATGATAAGATACTGATGACCTATCCTGAAGACCGGTCATCTGTATCAAAATCCCCCCCCAAAAAAACTCTTTAAATGGGGTTGAGCCAAGTTTTGACGTTATCCCCTATCCATAGAATTGGCCATGACCAACTTACTACTGGGACCCCACTGATCTGAGAATGGTGTCCCGTCTCTGGCAGTCCCATAGAAAGTGAATGGAGTGGCAAAGCATATGCCCTATCTGCCGCTCCATTAGATCAATGGGCACGGTACCTCCATTCTCCCAGCAGTCAGTTATGCCCTATCCCGTGGCTATGAGATAACTTCAAAACTTGGCACAACCCCTTTGACCCAGCTATGACTGACAGTAGTACTATATCTGAGCACTAATCTGGTGAGGGTTTTGCACAGGGCAATTCCAGCCCCACCAAGTGCAGACTGATGTATATAAGTTGATTTGTGCTCATAGCCTGATGCAAACCGAATAGTGGATGAATGATCGTCACTATGATTGTTTATCCCCCATTGTCAGCAGCACATCCCTGTTTATAAGGGGTAATGTGCTGCACATATATAATATCCGATCAGCCAAGAACCAGCTGCTTATATGTCTACTGAGCAATGGGCCAGTGATAGGGAAGGCTGATTATTATGATTGTCAACTTTTTCGGGGTACATCCAAAAATCACATCAAGCTAATATTTTTTTGCTGGACACATTGGAAAACCATAATAAGTGATAAAAATTATATAAATTATGCATGTCTAGAGCTTAGATACTATCACTAGAAAATTATAATACTTACAATTATAATAAAGTCTACAAGTTCCTTCAGTTTAAATAATTCACAGAGGCATCCAAGACTGTCCAGGAATTCAGAGGGTGGACAACCCCGATTCCCAACCATCGCCCCCTCCTTCGTTTGGGCAGCAGTAGGTGTCCCATTTTATGGACCCTAATAACATTTTCTCCAGACAGATCTCACTGTCATGTATACATATATTCCAGTCAAACCTGATTTACATTGTGAAAATCAATTGAGATTCCAGTTTTACTGGCACCATCAGGATGGCACCCCCAGGGTATTCAGTTAGAATTTGGAGAGGATGTTAGTAGTAGTAGTCGTCAGCACACATCAGGTACATGTTGGTAGACATTCATAGACTTGCACTGTCCTCTTTACAACAAGTTGAAACATACATGTTGAGTTCCCAGCGACTTGTCATCAGTCATCCTGCTTCCTGTACTCTGTGAGATCCACCCCTCATTCACATAACTGGCTGCTTGACACCCAACCCTAGGGAACTATTTGGCCAGAGAGGGTCACATCCAGAGAGCAGTATATAAAAGGTTCGCTAGGTGACGCTAGTTTAGAGCGTCCCAGGAAGCAGTGAGGAAGAGGTGCCCGGGTGGTAACTGGGAGAGCGGCCACTGCAAGGAGCTACCGGCACCGAGGAAAGCGTCTGGAGAGCGCCTGCCTGAAGATGATGATCCGGGAGACCGGGCTAACGGTACCGACCTCTTCTAGCGCCCTTTAGACTGCAGGCACTGGACACTTGTAACTTTCCAGGAATCGGCGCTGTGCTTAGAAGTTACTTGTCACCTGGGGACTGCACTTTACATGTAGAGGGCACGTACACTGCGCTGCTGTGTGATTCATATGTATAGGAATGAGAGATGTGATAGGCTGAGAAGTAGATGAATACATAGATATTGGGAAGATATCTAAATATATATAGATGATATATATTAGATTGATAGATTAGATATATATTAGATAAATAATGTAGATAGATAATGAGTAAATAGTTATGTAAATGATTTTAGACTTAAAGATGATAGTTTGATAAATAGGCAGATATTTAAATTTTAATTAGATGTTATATTGATAGATTAGATATATATTGGATAGATACTGCAGAAAGATAATGGGTAAACAGATATATGATGATATTAGGTTGACAGATGATAGTTTTATAAATGGACATATACCGGTATATATTAGATGAGTGATAGATTAGATATATATTAGATTGATAATGTGGATAGATAATGGGAAATAAATATATAAGTAATTATTATACTGACTGATGATAGTTTGATTAATAGACATATTAATTAGAAAGATCATATAAGTAGATATTGGATAAATATATAGATTATTAAGATAGATGGATAGATAGACCTGCTTCACATATATCAGGCAAGCTATTCTAAGCCAGAAGCTGGAGCTGAACAGACACCACTGACTTTGATGTTGTCTCTTCCGTTTCTGTTCAGGATCCCATATTTTTACCAGACAAAAAATTGCTGCATATAAGGCTTTTTTGCCCAGTCTTTTTGACAGAATCTGCAACAGAGGCCCCAAACTCTGAGCCTCCAACGCTGATGCGAACAAGTGTAGGCCTACTTACTGTGTATTTGAATTACTGAAACTTTTGTACTCCTCCTCGGCTAAAAATACTCCTCAAAAATGGTAAGAGGAGTATTTTTACTTTTCCAGAAAAATATAATGTGACCTCTGGAAGGGACTATGCAGGGTTGAGGGTTGGAGGGAAAAGCCAGACATAGTGAACTTTTGAATGTCTGGTTTAGCTGTGTCAGAATGTTGTTTACGACTGAAAACTGCTTAGTCATTCCCATTGACTTTTATTGAGTCCTGATACAAGTCTATGCGAGCCTTGAAATGCAACATTGTTTCTGTTGTGCTTTTTAAAGTTCCACCCCCACTAGAAGGGTCTAGAGCACTTAGAAACTGTATAAAAGTAGATCAGTCGGAGCTCTTAGTGGCCTGTAGATAGGGGCCACTGTTTAGTAGGAGAGGCTCAGACAGACTACACGAGTGCCCAGAAGAAGATGCTGAGACAAGGATACTCTGCCACAGACCCTAGGTCAACAACCCTTTGTCCCACGTATTAGCCTGCTATGATAGAGAGGGACAGCTAGCTCAGGACTTTCCTCAGCATAGAACCCACTGCTACCAAAGAGGTGACTGGAAAAGTCAGCTCAGTGCATTGCCTGTATTGTTTTGCACTTGAGTTCCTCCAGTAAAGAAGCACATTGGTTACTAGAAACTCTGAGTCTCTGGACTTATTTCCCATTGTGGTGCACCTCGCCTTACCATCCCTTCTGGAGAGCAGCAGCACTTGGTTACATCTCAATAGTGTCCGGAGGACCCTGCGCAGTGTTTGGGGCCACGTCCAACCCAGTCATTGCAATATAGATAGATATGAGATAGATTATATAGATAGCTATTAGATAGATAGATATTAGAAAGATATTAGAAAGATAGACTGCTCTTTACCTTCTGCTATACACATGAGGCAGTTATGGCCACATTGCCACTGTTCGGTTGTTTGTGGGATTGTTCATGCAAATGTTCCCAAAAGCACGATGGCAGACTAAACTGGTCGACCACGGAGTCATTTAAAAAATATAAATTACAGTATATTTCACCCTTTAAGACGCACCGGCCCTTAAGACGCACCTAGGTTTTAGAGGAGGACAATAAGAAAAAAATATTTTTCATCAGACCTCAGGTCAGACCACCAATCAGACCCCCAATGTTAATAAAACCCAACAAGACATCAGATCAGACCCCCAATCAGACCTCAGCTGAGACCCCGTTGTGAATCAGACTTCAGATAAGAGCCCCATGACTCTCATCAACCCCCAACAGTCTCATATCAGCCCCCAGCAGCCCACGTTGCCTCATATCAGCCCCCATTGAGATAGATACCCACCAAGCTGATATATACTATACCTAGTTTTTACACCATATGTGTAGACCATATAATGTAAAAATAGACCATATTTTTTTTTGGTTAACTTCCTTAAAGGTTATCTGTCACCATGAACTATTATCTGCAGTAATACATGAGTAGTAGTCCAGATAAGGAGTCCAGATCACTATTTTTTATTTTACTACACCCTCCATTCCCCCACACAGAGCTGCTCTGGAATACATTGGCAGGACTGCTGTGCGTGTGCACATGAGTCCTCTCTATTATATTGGCACAGCAGTCCAAACTATATATTTCAGCGCAGCCTTTAGTGCTGACAGTGGAGGAACAGGGAGCAGCAGTAGAATAAAAAATAGTGATCTGGATTCTTCAGTACTACACATGCATGACTGCAGATAATAGGCCAAGATCCTGGTGACAGATTTCCTTTAATGAAGATGAGATCAGATTTCTCAGTTTGGGAGTCTGTGATACAAAGATTATTTTCCATTGTATTTCTCTGTGTTTTAGAGATTACATTTAGAACCAATAGTATTTATAATTGGTATGAATGGAAAATAATAGACACTTTTAATAATTGTTAGACTCGACTAGGAGATGCCATCAATGTCAGGTGTGGGTCCCACCTGTGTGACCCTTCCTGTCTCTAGAACGGGGCCTCCAACGTGAATGAGAGTGTACCTCGCATGCGCAGCATGTCACTATCCACTTTGGGAGTTTCAAAAATAGCAGAGCAAGCGAGCTTGGTCCTATAGAAGTCCTATAGAAATAGAGAGTGCACTGAGCAAGAGCGGGGACTGCTTCATTCACCTCTATGGGACAGCTGGTAAAAACAGAGCCAGCACTCCCACATAAATGAATGGAGGGCGGCCGTGTGTATATGGCTGTTCTCCGTTCACTTCGGGGGTTCTGTTCTAAAGATATGTGCAGGTCCCACCTTTGAATCTAACATTAAAAAAACACATTTTGGCATGCTCCATCAGATTTCATACTTACAGCAGTGTTCTCCTAATACATACTGAGCCCATGCTTCCATGCACTGCCGTGCAGACTCTGTGCTCATGGTTCTGCAGAGTGCATGGATATATCATAATCATAGATGTTCTTCTATTGTGCCCAATATCTCACTTATTTGTATCTTCATATCTCAGCCAGTTGGAGGGTTATTGAAAGAACTCCACTCACCTGCATGGGACTCACAGTCTTTGACTTTGGCCTGATTCAGCTGGCCAATCCAATTGACATGGACATATGGACATCCATATGGAATCCAGGTACTTGTGTTTTTGGTGCATGCTACAAGTTTCTTGGCATGGACCGAAAAACTGAAGTGTGAATTGTGTCATTTGGCTATGCTATGCTGGTGCAGTCTGGATCGCATGGGGATGTAATTCACTATTGTCTGTATTAGGCCCGGAGAGGATTGGCTATAGACCTTACAGGGAAATTTCCTGGTGGGACCATGCCCAGGTGTCCGCCTGAGCCCTCCTCACGGCTGGCCAGTGGAAGTTTTTGAGGATGTATTTTGTGATACTGTGATATTTGGGTGGTACAATGTGGTATTTCTGTCCCTGCCTTCTATCAATTTGGACCCAACTACAAAACAGGCCACTTTCAGTATTTTTCCAGGACCACTTTTAGTTCCCAGTCCTTACTTAAAGTGAACCTCAGGTATCAGCTTACAGCATAGATACACCGTAGAACACCTGACTGGGAAATTGAAATTTGTATAAGATGTCATCAGTCAATGAGTAGTTAGATTCTAAGAATAACAAATTATTATGGAACCTCAGATGCCCATAACTGCTTGTGATCAATTACTGTCACCTCTCTGTTACAGGTTGCTGTGTCCCTAATGTGGCTGAAGATTCTCCCTCTCTTTGCACAAAGTCTAGATTTTACCTACCACAATTCTCAACAGTTAGAAACTGTTCTGAAGAACTTCAATGCAAAATACCCGTCCATCACATATCTTCACAGTATCGGGAAGTCAGTGGAAGGTAAGGTCACTTCATTTCTGTCCTTGTTTGCCTTGATAAGGTGTGTAATGGTATATATACTTTTATTTAAAGGGGTTGTCCAATCCTGTGTAAATAAGGCTAAATAAGGCTATGTTCACACCATATTAAAGGGGTTTACCAGGACTTGTAGCGGCTGTGTCGAGTGACTGCAGCTCGGCTCCCATTCATGTGCCAGGTTACTGCAGCTCAACTGGCATTCACTAGCATGAGAGTTGGGCTGTAGTAACCCGCCAAGGCCACTGCACATTGTACGGAGCTGGCAGCAGCTGATTGATGGGGGTGATCCCACCGATCTGATATTAATGGCCTATCCTAAGCCCAATCCTACCCTAAAGTTCCCAGCATATGAGTAAATGTTCCTATAAGGTTCCATTCACCGAAAAGAGTGTCCCTTTGTCCTTCGTTTCCTCAATATATGTCAATATATTTATCTTTTTTTAAAATTTTTTCTATCATGTGTATGGGAATTCTTGACATAGCTGAGCGCTGTACTCTTCAGAACTCCCATAGAAATGAATGGAGTGGTTGAACGCATGTGCGACCAGCTGCTCCATTCATTTCAGGGGGGCTGCAGGGGATACTGGGCCCCACCAGATCTGATAGTTATCCCCTATCCTGTGGATAGGGGATAACTTATAACAGCGGAATATCCCTTTAAGGGCAATTTGCTCGTTGGGCACCGATTGCATGTTTTAGGTTGACATAAAAATCATTCTTTGCTGGCATAAAACCCACTTGTGTCATGAGGCAACTGCATCTCATTTAAAATGATCCTATATATGAAAAAAGCTACTATTTTTTAATGCAAAATAATGACAATTTGGCTGCATGTGTGAAAGGATCATTTAGATGGTCAGATTTCTGCCCGTTAATGAGCGCCGGGCAACATGCTGCATAACATCGCTAGTTAAGTGGTGTTCACATATGGCCATCTCCATGCATCACTTGGTCCCAAACAGTTTTTATGTGTCGGCAGCACATTGCCTGCTTACATGGGGCAGTATTCTGCTGACAAATGATGACTTTTAGTGCCACATAACATATGCCATCACCTGACAAATGAGCTAGTCTGTTGAGAGTTCGGTGGCATATTTAGTGTATCATGAAAACCTATACAACTTTATGATTTCCCTTGATTCCATTCAGATGCTAAAAATACATTTTTAAAGGGGTTGTCTGGGCTACAGATATTGGATAGGTCATCAATATCATATGGAGGGCAGGGCCACTCCATTTGGTGCACCATCGCTCCACTAGTATCGGTGCCCAGGCCTTCCTTTCTTGTTTGACTCATACAGTGGGGAAAAAAGTATTTAGTCAGCCACCAATTGTGCAAGTTCTCCCACTTAAAAAAGATGAGAGAGGCCTGTAATTGACATCATAGGTAGACCTCAACTATGCGAGACAAAATGAGAAAACAAATCCAGAAAATCACATTGTCTGATTTTTAAAGAATTTATTTGCAAATTATGGTGTAAAATAAGTATTTGGTCAATAACAAAAGTTCATCTCAATACTTTGTTATATATCCTTTGTTGGCAATGACAGAGGTCAAACGTTTTCTGTAAGTCTTCACAAGGTTGGCACACACTGTTGCTGGTATGTTGGACCATTCCTCCATGCAGATCTCCTCTAGAGCAGTGATGTTTTGGGGCTGTCGCTGGGCAACACGGACTTTCAACTCCCTTCAAAGGTTTTCTATGGAGTTGAGATCTGGAGACTGGCTAGGCCACTCCAGGACCTTGAAATGCTTCTTACGAAGCCACTCCTTCATTGCCCTGTCGGTGTGCTTGGGATCATTGTCATGCTGAAAGACCCAGCCACTTTTCATCTTCAATGCACTTGCTGATGGAAGGAGGTTTGCACTCAAAATCTCACGATACATGGCCCCATTCATTCTTTCATGTACACGGATCAGTCGTCCTGGTCCCTTTGCAGAGAAACAGCCCCAAAGCATGATGTTGCCAACCCCATGCTTCACAGTAGGTATGGTGTTCTTTGGATGCAACCCAGCATTCACTCTCCTCCAAACACGACAAGTTGTGTTTCTACCAAACAGTTCTGACCATATGGCATTCTCCCAATACTCTTCTGGAACATCCAAATGCTCTCTAGCAAACTTCAGACAGGCCGGGATATGTACTGGCTTAAGCAGGGGGACATGTCTGGCACTGCAGGATCTGAGTCTCTGGTGGCATAGTGTGTTACTGATGGTAGCCTTTGTTATGTTGGTCCCAGCTTTCTGCAGGTCATTCACTAGGTCCCCCCATGTGGTTCTGGGATTTTTGCTAACAGTTCTTGTGATCATTTTGACCCCACGGGTGAGATCTTGCGTGGAGCCCATGATCGAGGGAGATTATCAGTGGTGTTGTATGTCTTCCATTTTCTAAAATTGCTCCCACAGTTGATTTCTTCACACCAAGCTGCTTGCATGTTACAGATTCAGTCTTCCCAGCCTGGTGCAGTTCTACAATTTTGTTACTGTTGTCCTTGCACAGCTCTTTGGTCTTCACCATAGTGGAGTTTGGAGTGTGACTTTTTGAGGTTGTGGACAGGTGTCTTTCATACTGATAACAAGTTCAAACAGGTGCCATTAATACAGGTAATGAGTGGAGGACAGAGGAGCCTCTTAAAGAAGAAGTTACAGGTCTGTGAGAGCCAGAAATCTTGCTTGTTTGTAGGTGATCAAATACTTATTTCCCACCATAATTTGCAAATAAATTCTTTAAAAATCAGACAATGTGATTTTTTTGGATTTGTTTTCTCATTTTGTCTCTCATAGTTGAGGTCTACCTATGATGTCAATTACAGGTCTCTCTCATCTTTTTAAGTGGGAGAACTTGCACAATTGGTGGCTGACTAAATACTTTTTTTCCCCACTGTAGTCTCTAAGAGCTGGTAGCAATGACACAGGGGAGCAAGGTGCTCCAAACAGAAAAACTCCACTTATGGTGCTATAAAAAAAACTTCATAAAAATAAAAAGAAGCATTTCTCAGCATTAGAGAATTACAGGATAAGATTTTCACAAGAAAGGTATAATTATGTTTTGGGGCACCTACCATATATAGCAGTATTCTTACTATAAAAAAATTTTTTGGACGTCACGGACTCTCTTTAAAGGAAACCTGTCACTAGAGTTTTGGTGATTAAAGTGGTTATGCCATGATTGATGCAACAATTGAAAATGAAACATAATATAGTACATAACAATCCCTTTCCAACAAAGTTAGAACCAGTCCTGTACCTTACATGGAACCAGAGATCTCCCCATTCATTGCCCCAATTGTTCTGCTAGATTTATTTCAAGCTGGCAGCTCAGGAGGCATGTCCTTTCTCAGGTGGCATTACCTTTCTGCTGAAGTTCTTTTCCTATAACTGCCACAGCTTGTAATAGAAGATATGGCTGGTGGCAGTTGAAGATGTAAAGTGAACGTGTGCAACCACCTCAGTGAGGTGGAGAGAGTAATAAGGAAAAGAACAAATATCAGGTGGCGCTATACAGATACTTTTTATTGAGTTATTCAGTGGCTATCCTACATTTTTAATTACATGCAATTACAAAATTATTCAGAGGCACTTGCTGGTTTGAAAAATGTAGAATATATTTAGTGGCACAATGTCTTTGAACTGACACCATAATGTTATAGTGCTTCTTAAGAACGTTCTAAAATGAGGAAACTAAAGAAATTATAAAACAGTGCACATTGTTCACCAATAGTAATCTGGGCAGTGTTGTAGTGGTGAATAGTCAGTGTCCTACACCCATTCTGCCTTGACTGACACCCTGCTTGGCAGACCTAGCACTGATTTGACATGTTGGCAGGGACAGACTACCCACTACTCCAGCTACTTTCCCTTCTGTGTCCTAAGGAATAACAGAGCGCCAGGGCTGGGGAATGATGGTCATTTCCCAGTGACCTCTCTTTTATGCTCAGTGCAGCAGACCTGATGATGTAATTTCATTGTGCCTGCTGCTGGAGAGAGCAGGATGAGCGCCATTCTGTGGGGGAAAGAGGCAAGATGAGTAGGGTTTTTATTTTATGAACAATACTGGGGCCAGCACTAAAGGGGGCAATGTACTGTGTGTGGGCCACTAAAGGGGAATCCTACTATGTGGGGCACTAAAGGAGGCATAACTAGTGTGTGGAGCACTACATGACCACATAGAGCCAGAATTAACTATAGGAGCTAATAACAACAGATTAAATCCAGTCTTGAGAAATATTCTGGATTCTCTTATTACAAGGCAGAGTTCTGGAAGGTCTTAATCAAAGACTGGATTTAATCTGCTGTTATTAGCTTCTATTGTTAATTCTGGTTGCTACACCTGTGCATGTGGTCATGTGACCATTTTATCTTTTTAAATGTCTTGTGTATTATTTGTTCACATTGGCTCATGATCAAGAAATTTCAGTCTGAAACACGTCAGCCAGCTAAGCGGTATGTGCTCATGATATATTTTAACGGACTTTATTAAACGTTGTATTTTATTTGGAAATATTGAGTACTGAATCTTTCCTCTCTTTGTTATGTGTACTGGTTGCTTTGTGCTTCATGCACGGGTGTCTCCAAGTTGAGGGGTTTGTGTTGATCCAGTTTCTGTCTTTGTCACTAAACGGGTCATTCTACAGTGTGGGGACACTAAAGGGGACCTTCTACTGTGTCGAGGCACTGAAGGGGGCATTCTACAGTGTGAGGGCACTAAAGGGGACATTCTATTGTGTGGAGGGACTAAAAAGGGCATTCTACTGTGCTGGGGCAGTAAAAGGGGCATATTATTGTGTGAGGGCACTAAAGGGGGAATTCTACAGCATGGGGGCACTAAAGGAGACATTCTTCAGAGGGCACTAAGAGGCATTCTTCTAAGTGGTGGCACTAAAGGGGTAATTCTACTGTGTGGGAGCTCAGAAGGGAGAATTCTACTAGGGGCAGTGAAGAGGGCATTATCCGTTAGGGGAGAACTAAGGGGGCATTGCTACTGTATAGTGGCACTTACATGGCATAACTACTGTGATGGGAGCGCAAAGGCAGCATTATACTGTGTGGGGCAAAGAGGGGACTGGGCAGGATAGGGTCATGTAGTTAGACATTGAGCGGAGTTAGAGATGTGGCTTAGCATCAAAATAATTCGCCACTGATAGTGTCCCTCCTTGGGCTTTTTAAAAGTTGGGAGGTATGCCCATGCGCCATGTCACTGGGTCACATGATGCATGGGGACATGACGCCACACAGCCAGTCATTGGCTGCAACAGTCACATTACCTGTGTCAAATCAGATGACGACACAGGGACACCAGAGAGCGGAAGCAATGGTGAAGGTGACAAGTTCCCTTTAAGTATAAATCAGACAGACTTACTACCTGTAATGAGGTATGTTTATTAAAAGACTGGTCAACATATGAAAAGTAATTAGTAAAAAAAAGGACTATAAAAGCAATGCCATTTGATCAACTGATCACTTTTCAATCAGCTTTCATTGCCAGGAGAACTCATGGTTGAAGATTGTTTTACACACTAGCTATTCACATGAATGACCATTTAAGTGGTGGGCAGACCAAAGTTTTTTTAAAATTACCATTCAGTCTGGTAGGGTGCCGAAAACCCCCTCTGTAATAAGCATATGCTTTTGTGTTAATGTGGTTTTCTGGGATTTTGATCGGTGAGGGGGTCGACACCTGGGACCTCAGCCGATCAGCTGTTTGAGAAGCAGGGGCCTTGTCCCTGCTTACCAAGCACAGTGCCATACATTGTATAGCGGCTATGCGGATATTTGTACCGTGCTCAGCCCCATTCTATTCAATGGGGCAGAGCTGTGCCTAGGCAGTGTGACCAATAAAGGTCACTCACTGGAGCACTGCATCCTCTTCAAACATCTGATTGGTGGGGGTGCCAAAAGTCAGACCCCCACCAATCAGATATCGATGACCTATCCGGAGGATCAAAATGTCAAAATGTCTGAAAACCTCTTTAAAGTGAATGAAGCTGAGCTGCAATACCAGACACAACCTGTGGAACATTGTGGCACCGTTTTTGGAAGAAAGCGTCCATGAGCTGCACGCTGTATGTAAGATGGTTGTAATATGGTCTAGGAAATTTGTACAGTATAAACCACCTTTTTTCAAAGTCACTATTAATATAATGTAGACTTCATAGCATTTCATATCACCCTGAAATATGTAGTTTTATACCACTGCTTTGAGGAGTGCATAGAGAAACAAGTGAAGGGTGACATGCTGCTATAACAACAAGGTGACATATGTGCACAAAGGTGATTCTCTATTCAGTACTGTCTTTTATAAGTCAGCACCTGTATGGTGCACACAATGACTTCAAGGCATTTCATTCAATTCTTGTTTTTCAGTGTGCACTTTGTGAGATACAGTATATACTTAACGAGCAAGATGATCTCCCTGCATCTTAATCAAACTTCAGCCAATTCAGTGACTCACAGTACAGTACTGCTTACATGGAAATCAGTGTAAATAGCTTTGTCCTCATGGCCTCCGACATGGATGCTCATGACACCAGCAACCCTAAAGGCTGTATTGGATTAAACGATCCTGCAGGCGATAGTCGGGAGGGAAGCAATCGCCTGCTTGCCAGCAGAGGAAACCACTGCTATTACATGCAGCAATCTTCTCCGTTTGCGGAACCACCGCCAGTTGTGGGCCTTTTTTAAGACCGGTGTCTAAAATGCGGGTCTTAATAAATGTGCCCGAAGTTTTTAACCTTTTTAACTAAAAAAAAAAAAATCAATTGGTGATCAAGGGCAGTCATTCACATTAAAGGGGTTTTCCGAGTTATATGTATTGATGACCTATCCTCAGGATAGGTCATCAATATCAGATCGCCAGAGGTCCAACACCTGGCACCCCCGCCGATCAGCTGTTTGAAGAGGAGGCGCGCGCCGTATCAGCGCTGCCTCCTCTTCATTGTTTACATGCTGGCCGTAATGGGGGTAGTGGTGAGTAGGTGTAATTACACCACACCGCCCCATTCATTTCTATGGGAAGAATGGCTTCCATAGACTTGTATGGAAGCGATTCTTCCCATAGAAATGAATGGGGTGGTTAGGTGTAATTACACCTACTCACCACTACCCCATTACGGCCAGCATGTAAACAATGAAGAGGAGGCAGCGCTGATACGGCGCGCGCCTCCTCTTCAAACAGTTGATCGGCGGAGGTGCCGGGTGTCGGACCCCCACCGATCTGATCAATACATATAACTCAGAAAACCCCTTTAAGACACAAAATCCATTTGCCTGGATAGATGGAAATACTTTGACATATTTTGACATTTCGAGCTGGGAAATTATGTAGAACTAACACACCCTTTCCAGTGAAAAAAAACAAAGGTTTCCAGGTATGCTGCTATGTGCATACTTATTTATATCAATTCATAGCACGCTTTATTCTTGTAGTTATTTTTGTTGCAGCAAATATGCGAGGTATGGGCAAAAAATGGAAATACCACATCAAATAATGTGGTTGAGTCAGGAAATCAAAGGCATGCCCATAGGTGATTACCAACTAAAAATATAGGTAGAGTATAAATGTAGCTGAACTACATCAGATATAATAGTTCAAATGTTCAAAGCAAAAATATATAATATCCAGAGCTTTAAAAGGGTTGCTATCACAGAGAATCTATCATGGTCGAACAGCAGTATACTAAAAGATAGGCATTTGATGTGGTTGGCCTTTTGTATAATGGACAGTGAAGCATTGACACTCCAGCTAAAGCCACCCTGGTACAGTCAGCTGAAGGTACAAAGGAGAACAGGAGAAAAGTTCTTCTCACGGGACTGAAGGTGCTCCTGTCACAAAACTACATATGTATGTAATGACATAGTGAACTGCCTTGGAAATTATTACATCATATGCTAGATGTGAACATACAGTAGTTTCAATAAAAAGGGCAATATAGTAGTGGATGGTGGGGAAAACTAAATTTTGGTGCAATCAAGTTATTTATCAATATGCAAAAAGTTGACAAATCTTTCAGTAAATATTACTGGCGTTATAGGATGCAGTACAAAATTATAGTCTGCAGAATACAGAACAATGCGCTTTGTCTGTTGCTTCTTGGATCATAGAATTCAAGCAGCATATATCTCTTAATATTATAAAAATGAGTTTCTGTCCGTCTGTCTGTCTGTCTGTTCTCTATGCGCGACCAAACTACTGGACCGATTTTAACCAAATTCGGCACACAGGTACATCAGGTGCCAGGGAAGGTTTTAGACCAGGTCTCATCTCTCTAGGACATAACGTTCCCGAGATATTCCCAAAATATGACCTGCATTAGCCAATATTAGCCTGACAGCATTGGTTTTAAACCCCAACTGCCATTCTCTGCACAGACACACACAGGAAGGGCAGGTTTCCATAACAACACAGCCAGGTAATTAGCAGCCAGCTGAGGATCTCAGGTAACAATCCAGTCATTTCTATTCAATGCTTTAAAGGGGCAGAGCGCTGTGGATGATACTGTTAAAGGGGGTATTCCTGGTTACCATAAATATAACTTATGTTTTAGACTAATTTTAGACTATGACCGTTCAGTAGTAAATCTTCGACTGCTACCCATTGCGTATCCTCATAAATTACCATGGCACTGACCTGTGATTCACACCACTCTCAATAGAAGGACTTACAACACCTGCTCCAGGTTTCACTAAGCCACACCCTGACTCTGTCAGGCCACGCCCCCTTCCCCCTCCGCAGCCAATGGGGATTGAAAAAATGAAGGTAAAAATAAACTTCTGTCAGCTGCAGGGATGGGAGGGTGAGTTTCTCTCTGCAACAACACACAGAACATTAGATGAAATAGACTAATATTAGACCACTACCGTTCAGTAATAATAAAAGATGTTTTCTTCCACTAAAAGGACTTAAAAGCAAACCCCCCCCCCAGGTCCCACGCCCCCAGTCAGGCCACGCCATCTCCCACTCCGCAGCCAATGGGGATTGAAAAAATGAAGGTAAAAATCAACTTCTGTCAGCTACAGGAATGGGTGCGAAGGAGACTTTCTCTCTGCAATGACACACACACAAATATTAAATGAAATAGATTAAATATACCTGTGCGAAGCAATGTTAAAAACTGGATAAACTGGCATTAGAAATTAAGAAAGGAATTAAAGGATTTATAGAGGACCTGTTACAAAATAAAAAGAATTGACATTATATATATCTCTTAATAATATAAAAATGAATTTCTGTCTGTCTGTCTGTCTGTTCTCTATGCGCGACCAAACTACTGGACCGATTTTCACCAAATTCGGCACACAGGTACATCAGGTGTCCGGGAAGGTTTTAGACCAGGTCTCATCTCTCTAGGACGTACCGTTCCCGAGATATTCCCAAAATATGATCTCCATTAGCCAACATTACAACTGGGAGCTTTGGTTTTAAACTCCAACTGCCATTCTCTGCAAAGCCACACAGGGAGGGCAGGTTTCCATAACAACCAGGTAATTATCAGCAGCTGAGGATCTCATCCATTTCTATTTACTGACACTGTTAAAGGTATTCCGGTTACCATAAATATAACTTATGTTTTTTTCTATTACTACAGTTCAGTAGTAATAAAAGATGTTTTCCTCCACTGCTGTCTATTGCGTGGGCTCATAAATAAGCATGGTATTGACCTTTAATTCAGGGTACCCTAAAAGAAGTACTTAAAACCCCCGCCCCAGGTCTCACTAAGCCACACCCCCAACTCTGTCAGGCCACACCCCCTTTCACTCCGCAGCCAACAGAGATTGAAAAAATAAAGGTAAAAATCAACTTCTGTCAGCTGCAGGGATGGGTGGGAGGTTGACTTTCTTTCTGCAACGACACACAGAAACATTAAATAAAATAGATTAAATCCACCCATGCAAAGCGTCTTGCTAATCCACGCCCCCGACTCTGTCAGGTCACGCCCCCGGGAATTGAGGTCTGCAGCCAACGGGAATTGTAAAAATAAACTTCTGTTTGCTGCAGGGGTGGGAGGGTGAATTTCTCTCTGCAACGACACACAAAAATTTTAGATGAAATAGACTAATTATAGACTACAACCGTTCGAAGCCTTTTGCTAAGCCACGCCCCGTCTGTCAGGCCACGCCCCCTCTCACTCCGCAGCCATTCTGCAACGACACACAGAAACATTAAATTAAATAGATTAAATGCACCTATGCGACTATGCGAAGCCCTTTGCTAAGCCACGCCCCCACTCTGTAAGGCCACGCCCCCTCCCACTCCGCAGCCAACAGGGATTGAAAAAATAAAAGTAAAAATCAACTTCTGTCAGCTGCAGGGATGGGTGGGAGGTTGACTTTCTTTCTGCAACGACACACAGAAACATTAAATGACATCCATGCCCCCTCCCACTCCGCAGGCAACGGGGATTGAAAAAAATCAGCTGCAGGGGTGGGAGGGTGAATTTCTCTCTGCAATGACACACAAAAATCGTAGATGAAATTGACTAATTTTAGACTACGACCATTCAGTACTAATAAAAGATGTTTTTTTCCACTGCTACCCATTGCGGGTCCCCATAAATTACCATGTCATCGACCTGTAATTCATGCCACTCTGACCCCCGCCCCAGATCTCGCGAAACCACGCTCCGACTCTGTCAGGCCACGCCCCCTCCCACTCCGCAGCCAACGGGGATTGAAAAAATGAAGGTAAAAATCAACTTCTGTCAGCTGCAGGGGCGGGAGGGAGGTTGGATTTCTTTCTGCAACAACATACAGAAACATTAAATGAAATAGATTAAATATACCCGTGCAAAGCAATGTTTTCTTCCACTGTTACCCATGGCGTGTCCTCATAAATTACCATGGCATCGACCTGTAATTCTGGCCACCAGCAAAAGAAGGACTTAACACCCCGCCACAGGTCTTGCAACGTCACGCCCCCGACTCAGTCAGGCCATGACCCCTCCCACTCCGCAGCCAATGGAGATTGAACAATTGAAGGTAAAAATCAACATCTGTCAGCTGCAGGGATGGGAGGGAGGATGACTTTCTCTCTGCAACGACACACAGAAACATTAAATGAAATAGATTAAATATACCCGTGCAAAGCAATGTTTTCTTCCACTGCTACCCATTGTGTTTCTTCAAATTACCATGGCATTAACCTATAATTCAGGCCACCCTGAAATGAAGGACTTAACCCCCCCCCCCCCATCCCATTAAACCACACCCCCTCCCACTCCGCAGCCAATAGGGATTGAAAAAATGAAGGTAAAAATCACCTCCTGTCAGCTGCATTGACTTTCTCTCTGCAACGACACACAGAAACATTAAATAAATAGATGAAATATACCCAGGCGAAGCCGGGTCTTTCTGCTAGTAATATATATATCTCTTAATATTATAAAAATGAGTTTCTGTCTGTCTGTCTGTCTGTATGTCTGTCTGTCTGTTCTCTATGCGCGACCAAACTACTGGGACCGATTTTCACCAAATTCGGCACACAGGTACATCAGGTGTTCGGGAAGGTTTTAGACCAGGTCTCATCTCTCTAGGACGTACCGTTCCCGAGATATTCCCAAAATATGATCTCCATTAACCAATATTAGCCTGGGAGCTTTGGTTTTAAACCCCAACTGCCATTCTCTGCACAGACACACACAGGGAAGGCAGGTTTCCATAACAACACAGCCAGCTGAGGAGCTCAGCTCAGCACAGCCATTCCTATTCACTGACACTGTTAAAGGTATTCCAGTTACCATAAATATAACTTATGTTTTAGACTACTTTTAGACTAAGACAGTTCAGTAGTAATAAAAGATGTTTTCTTCCACTGCTACCCATTGCGTGGCCTCATAAAGAAGCATGGTATTGACCTTTAATTCAGGCCACCCTAAAAGAAGTACCTAAAACCCCTGCCCCAGGTCTCGCTAAGCCACGCCCCAACTCAATCAGGCCACACTCCCTCCCACTCCGCAGCCAACAGGGATTGAAAAAATAAAGGTAAAAATCAACTTCTGTCAGCTGCAGAGGTGGGTGGGAGGTTGACTTTCTTTCTGCAACAACACACACAAACATTAAATAAAATAGATTAAATACACCCATGTGAAGCGTCTTGCTAAGCCATGCCCCCGACTCTGTCAGGTCACACCCCCTCCCACTCCGCAGCCAACGGGGATTGAAAAAATTAAGGTAAAAATAAACTTCTGTTAGCTGCAGGGGTGGGAGGGTGAATTTCTCTCTGCAACGACACATAAAAATTTTAGATGAAATAGATTAATTTTAGACTACAACCGTTCAGTAGTAATAAAAGATGTTTTTTTCCACTGCTACCCATTGCGTGTCCTCATAAATTACCATGGCATAGACCTTTAATTCAGGCCACCCTCAAAAGAAGGACTTAAAAGCAACCCCTCCCTCCCAAGGTCTGGCTAAACCACGCCCCCGCTCAGGTCATGCCCCCTCCCACTCCCCAGCCAATGGAGATTGAAAAAATTAAGGTAAAAATCAACTTCTGTCAGCTGCATTGACTTTCTCTCTGCAACGACACACAGAAACATTAAATGAAATAGATGAAATATACCCAGGCGAAGCCAGGTCTTTATGCTAGTATATATATATATTTTTTATTTAAAATTGCAAATTCGAATATTTCATAGCATTTACTTCCTTTGTTGAAAGTACTTAAAGGGAATGTGTCATCAGAAAATGACTTTAAAATGACTTTAAAATGACTGTTTAAATCACTTTTTTATGTTTAGAATATTTTAAAATATTTTTTATGATGTTATTTTTAATTTTCCATGTCACTTTTTGTTTAAACTAAAACTAAAAATCCTGGCACTGGCCGCTATGTCTAATAATTGGCAACTTCTTGGTTTCTACAGATCACTTTACAGCAGTTAACTCATTCTAATCCTGCCTGTAATGATATCACCTCTGTGTATAGATAAGACAGGATCCACCATTCACAATAGGTGATTGTCAGAGCTTATCTATTCTTTCCTTGTACAATGACCTCTGCCCAGTTCACAGAGCATGCCTAGAAAACTCTCCCTTAGGGTGCATTCACACGACCGTAGTTTTGGGTCCGCATCCAAAAGATGCGAATAGCATACCGTGTGCTGTCCGCATCCGTTGTTCCGCTCCACGGTGCCGGAAAAAATATAGAGCATGTCCTATTCTTGTCCCCAAGCACGGACAAGAATAGGCATTCTCTATATAGCGCTAGCCATGTGCGGTCCGCAAATTGCGGAACGCACATGGCCGGTATCCTTGTTTTGCGGACCGCAAAACACTTACGGTCATGTGAATGCACCCTTAGAAGTCAGTGAGTTCCCCTACTGACCACTGTGTCTATGGACCATGGAGCTGCCGTAAAGCAATTTTTTAAACGCAGTGTAAATGCTGTTTAGAACGGCTCAGGCAAGATGGCCGCCCCCTTAACAATGTTCAGGAAATTAAAAAGTCTGCAATCAGAAAATAAAAACAGATTTAAAAAAGGATATGTGTTGCTATCTGGTTTTAACTAGCAGATTACATTTTTGGTGACACAGTTCCTTTAAAGGCTTTCAGGGTTCAATGATAGCAACATACACAGTAACATAGTTTATAAGGCTGAAAAAAGACATCCATCCAGTTCAACCTGTTATGCTGCAAGGTTGATCAAGAGGAAGACAAAAAACCCCTGTGAGATGGGAGACATTTAAGGGGGAAAAACAACCTGGTAATATTATTATCAGAAATACATCCAGGCCCCTCTTGAACTCTTTTAGTGAACTTACCATCACCACCTCCTCAGGCAGAGAGTTCCATAGTCTTACTGTTCTTACCATAAAGAATCCTCTTCTATGTTTGTGTAGGAACCTTCTTTCTTCTATACGTAGAGAATGTCCCCTTATCATGGTCAAAGTCCTGGGTACAAATAGATGATGGGTCCACACTGCACTGTGACCTGGTGGACCTCATCATAGATTTTACTAATACAAACTACCAGCAATGGCCATCAGAGTGCCCAGGCCACTGTCCTTTGCCGCTGTCTGCTTCTCCCCAGATGGACGCGCTTTCCTTTTCAAAGTGCCAAAGCCCATCCCTGCTGTCTGAGCTGCATTGACACTAGGGGAGAGGGGAGGAAGCTTTGGGAGGTTAGGGGAGAGGCAGACAGCGGGAACGGCAGTGGGCTTGGGCACTTTGAAAAGGAAATCTCGCCTAGCTGGGCACTTGGGAGCAATTTGTCATTAGGAATAAAACATTGAATAAACACCTGGATGACATAAAGGTATGGTTATAATGCTTATATTAGTGAAAATTACGAGACAGACTCCCTTTAATGACTAAAGACACCCCCCCCCCAAAAAAAAAGACTTATTTGGTCTTTAGGCCCACAATAATGCAGTATTAAGGGAGTTAAACGGAAGCTTATGTACTTCACTGTGTGCCACATGTAATGTCAGTAGGCTTTATACAACTTGCTCCATTTCCTCTTTTACACCTCTGATCAAAGAGATTCCATTGCATCCTTTATCATATCCAAGGGGAAGAAATAGCATCAAGAGGATAGTCAGAAACAAGGCTGGGATCTGGTGGACTTCATCGTAAATCTATAGGATACTGGCGGTTACAAACAGAACAGAAGCCACAATACATTTGTGAGAATCGTCTAATTAGTACCCAACCTCCACATACTAAGAGTGCTTACTTAAGAATAAGTACATGCATATATATATATATATATATATATATATATATATATATATATATATATATATATAATTATATATATATAATCAGCAGCAAACAAAAAAAACCAGTAAATGAGAACCAATTTCCAGTAGCTCAACTAACAGACTAATGGCAGAGAGTATGCACTGAACACATACGTAGGTGATAGTTCATAAAACCTTATCAAACTATGTAAAAGGTAGAAAAAAGCATAACAACCATGCACAGATATTTCTGAAAGGGCTCAGGGTCATGTTGCTCATTTATGTGCATTTTTTCTTAAAGTAGATATGAAAAGTTTAAAATGGGGTTAAAGTGTGACCAAAACATAAAAGATGGAATGCTCACTTTCTCTGATCCCCCCCCCCCACTTTTGTTTCAACATTTACTGGGTCCCCACTGGTGTCTGCTTTCTGCTCCCCTTTCTTCACACAGGAAATGCCTGGAGATGTGCTCAGCCTATCACTGGGTGAGGTGGGTTACCACTGCAGCCAGTCATTGGCAGAGCAGGCATCTCCTGGCATTTTCTGTGTGAAGAAAGGGGAGCAGGAAGCAGAGAACTTTGGAGACCTGATATACGCCAGAATGGAAGCTGTTGGGGAATTGTTGAGTGTGATTACAATTTATTTTATTTTTTTTAAATTCTTCTCTAAGCTCTTTCTAACGAATGTCCACCCACTGCACAAACGGCTTATACATATTACAATAAAGCCTTTGACTTTTGCTGATTTTATCAGGATCTTCCAGCAGTAGGTTAGGAATTTGTTGTTTTTTTAACATTTATTCCATGCATTTTTCTCTGTGCTTTTGAAGTCCTATGGAAAAAATGGTAGATAAAAACACCATACCTAGAGCATGCTTCATTTAGAAAAAAAAAATGCCAATGACTGAAAAATGCATTACTTAGACTGCATGGCTATATTTTTTTTTTAACTTACTGAAGGATCTGCTTCCTATTCTGAGGGTGGGCAGCAGCTCATCAAGCATCTGCATCTCCCAGAATGCATTGCAATTAACCCTTGTTAGCCTCTTCCTCCCCTGTATAGAAAACAGTCCCTCACATATAGCCCCAGAGATACATATGGTATGTAATGCCTCCGCAATTTCCTTCTCCATATATTTCTATGAATTTAGGAGGAGGAATGAGTGAATGAACAAACGAACTAACGAATGAATGACTAAAAGGTGTCTGGATTGCTTCACCTGCTTCTCTATGAGATGACTACATGGCACCGAGAGGAGGGAAGGAGCAGGGACGCTACTGACCATGTTAGTCCACTACTGAATGCAGGAGGAGGTGGACCAGAAGGAGAAGCAGCAGGGGCTACCCCTGAGAGGAAAGGTGGAGTACATAAAAACTGAACAATATTTTTATTGCATGTATATTGCAATAATGTTTCATTTGAAATTTCCTATTCATTACATATAATACTTTAGTAGAAAAAAACCCTTTAAGATGGTTAGTTGTCTTAAATCTGAAAGAATATTTACACTTGAAATTTTGCCGCAAAAAGTTGGATCTTAGGTTGTGCATCCTTTTGTTCTGTCAGCCCTTCTTCAACTAAACCACACACCCTTTTTACAAATGTCTAAGAAAAAGTAGCTTATTGCACTATTTTCAAGTCCCATACTCAACACTAAATCTAGACCATTGTGAATGTAGACCAGGGATCAGCAACCTCCGGCACTCCAGCTGTTCTGAAACTACAACTCCCGGTATCCTCCTTTCACTTCCATGGGAGTTACAAGAACAGCCGAGCAAGTGTGCATGCTGGGAGTTGTAGTTTCACAGCAGCTGGAGTGCCGAACGTTGCTGATCCCTGATGTAGAGTTTTTAATATTTTGCTGTAGATTTTAATTCAAGTAACATCTAGCGGCAGATTTTTTTGAACCTAAAAAAAAATTTTGTGAAAAATGCCAGTGAAAACACCATGAAAACTGTGAATCCAGCCTCCTAATGAAATTGTGGCGGCATGAAACTGCATGTATATTTCATATGTCATGCAGCCCACATAGCCTAATATTACTGGCAATTAGCGCACAACATCACTGCAAAGCTCAACTTGCAGTTCAATTGTGATAGTCCCTTGATATTACCCTGGCATGCTACAGTCATTTCAGATTGTTTGTGACGGCCACAAGGTCACTTGTGTTTTTTTTTGGACCATAGCAATACATTGATCGTATCATGACTGTGGTAGTCCCACAATTTTATCAGAACATGTGTGTGACTGCAAGTTACTGTGTAGCCTGGGCCTTATATGCAGTACTGAAAAATGCTGAAAAACAAAACAACCAAAAAATCCATTCTTTAATACCCATAGCACGTTGGAAAGACCATTTATCCGTTTTTTCCTCTGTACTGAAAGAGGATTCCAAATTGAAACAATGAGATGGTGGAAGAGACTGTTTGCGGTGTGTAAACATGCCAAGCGCTTGGAACAAAAACTCTTTTATAAATAGAACGATAAAATGAATGCTCATCATGTTTACCTTTCTACTTACATCATAAATTGCGAAGGCGACACAGAGAGATTAGTACCACTGCACTTTGTCCTAAGTGAGGCACTAGGACAAGAAAACAGCTTATTTCAAAATTACTGGTTTTAAAGGGGTTTCTAACAGATATGCACATGTAGTTTTTTACTTCATGTATGTCTGCCTCGTGCATTTTCTTTTTTAATTTGGACTCTTCAGACCTGTTTTTATCATGGAAACAAATCACTGGTTTCTTTACATTCTGAACAATGCATTCAGATTGTATTGAGATCCGGCAGAGGATCTCAAGACCGGAATTAAACAGATCCTTTCTGATTTTGCACATCAGGATGCATCTGCTCAGGATGCAGTTGTGTGAAATCAAAATGGGAAAAAACGGATCTGTCACTAAATACATTGAAAGTCAATGAGTGACGATCCATTTTTTTTGGGCTCCTGAAAAAAAAAAAAAAGGAACAGTCACCATTGACTGATGCATCCTGAACGGATCTCTTTCCATTCAGAATGCATGAGGACTAAACTGGAATGTTTTTTTCTGGTATTGAGATCCTCTGCCGGATTTCAGTGCCAGAAAACAACAACGTAAGTAGGAAAGTAGCCTTCTCCCTGCCTCTGTAGCTTCATTCTCATAACTCCCAGCAATTGGAATTGTAAAACCACTGCTCATTCTAGTTTGCTTATTGATGAGACTGCATTAGAACTTGGAATGGCTTGAGGCTCGTTGTTTCTTTTTTCTCCTGGGAACCCTACAGGGTTTTTCTCTTTTCTCTCCCTATAATATATATATATATATATATATATATATATATATATATATATGGAATAAACAAAGAATAGCAGCAGCACTGTCAATGGTAAAAAAGGGATGAATCCCTCCTGGACTTCAGGCAAGTCCGATGTTTTAGATGCTGGTCTTAATGATCCCTGCATTGGTGGTGGATCTGCCGAAGTTATGTAGAGGCGCTGGCCGGCTGCAGGGAAGCTGGCGTAGATTTAGAGCATTTTCTATGCTTAAAACAGTCCCCGCCCACGCCATGTCCCCTTTTTTAGACCTGGCATAAGTGAGGAAAAGATTGTGGCGCAATCTACAACAGATATATGCCAGAAAACTGGCATATATCACTTAGTAAGTGACCGCCATAATGTTGTAAATGTTCACTTCAATGTGTGCAAAGTGGATTATAAGGATCACTTGTCTATTGTTCTATGCAGTGAAACTTGCAGCATGCAATATTACTGTCCAATTTTTGGCTGATATTAATTCATGTGGGTGGGATGTCCACACGGATTTACATACGTCTGTGTTTTGTGCATCGAAATCGGAACAGTCATCTGAATCTTTCTCCTTTTTTTTTAACTTAGTCCCAATTTGTTTGTGGTGCAACATTTTGTCTTCTTGTATCTCAATGCATATATTTATAGACTATGTGATATTGAAAGCATGATTGTATGTTACCTGAAAGATTCCAAAAACCTAAGTCTCTTTGCGATAGTGAGTCCTATGCAATTTTTCCAACCTTCTTCAAGGCTTTATTTCCTAATTGCCATATTATTGTTATGCTATTTCCTTCATGATAAGCTCACCTTGAAAGGAGAAAATATCATTATTATTAAGATGTCTTGATTACAGCATTTGGCAGGATTGAATACTCTTGCTGGAAACATTAGACTATTCTTCATCTCAATTATTCACACCATACAACAGAAGAAGAGAGTTCCGCATTGTGAAGTCATGTGTCAGTCTATCTTGTCATTGTGTTTAGAGTCAACTATTGTCCTGACGTGAGAGCAAAGTGGAAATTGTAAAAATAGCTTCTGCTTAATGCACTGCTCAACATTGAAATTACAGCCCCAAAACGAAAAGTCATGGAATTATGGAAATCACAGGATAAAAAGCATATTAACAATATTCAAATGCTAAAAAAAATGGAAACTAAATATTCAAAACATTTTAATTAATTCAGGGTTGAATATGCAGAAATGCACACATTTACATGCCTTGACATGGTATCACTGAGGTTATTGATGTCTGTCTTAGCAATGTTCTGCCATGCTGAAAGCACTTGGGCACACAAATCATCAAGATCCGCTGCTAGTAGCTCCCTTTGCAATTTTCAACCAATTACATGCCAGATGTATTTGATGTGAGACAAGTCTGGAGATGCTGCAGGCAATGGTAGCTTATTTAGGCCATGCAGGCTGCTCACCGTAGCTTGAACAACATGTGACCTGCTGTTATTCTATTGAAAAATGGATTCTGGGACACTTTATTTTCAAATGTTTTTATTTCAGGTTAACATAATTTTTTTGCCTTCCTCTGGATCAACTTGCAGGATAACAGGCCGAACTGGATGGACAGATGTCTTGTTTCGGCCTTATAAACTATGTTACTATAATAAAGGAGTACATACAGTGTGATATGATAAGTAGTACTTTACAGCATCATTTACAGCAAGTCTTCGGTAAAAGTCCCAACATAGACAGTCAGAGTAATAGGAGCTATTACATCAACCTTCAGACATCAGTTGGTTTTTTAGAAGGGCAGTGAAGGGGGGGAAAAGGATGAGTTATGGGGGATTAGTAGTGTAGAAACCATAACTTGACTCCTTGCAAACTGCAACGGGACACTTTAGAGAAATAGCCATACCACTGGTCCCATGACCAAGTCACTGTAACGCTGAGCTGTTAGTGTACCTGAAATGAAGACTAGAGGGGTCTGGCTACTGTATGTTATGCCTCCCCACGTCATAATCCCAGGATTTCGACCAGTCTGATGTATCCTTTGTATCCTTCATGGTAATGCCCACATGGTCTCCAGACATTATTGCATCCAAGACAAAAGCAGGTCTCTTCTCTAAAGAGGACAGATCTCCGTTCCAGCCTCTACTGCCATCATGGTATGCATCATGATAGCCTTTGTGAGAGGTGGAAGACCTGTAGCTGGATGTCTGGCTCCTAGCCCAGTGTCGTGCAAGTGTCTTCCGATGGTTTGTGTAGATACTGTTTGCCTCCTTAGGCTTGGGATGTGCCATACAATTTCATGTGCAGCACAGAATGAATCACTATGCCCCATTCTTCTAATCAGACGATCTGTCCATGCAGAGGTTTGCCTCTGTGCACCTCTTGCTGTCATTCCAGTTCATCATTATTCTCCCAACCACCACTGAAGTGATTAAACTAAGGCTCTCAGTTTAAGGGCTCATGTACAAAAAATCAGATCCGCAAAAAATACGGATGACATCTGTGTGCATTCCGTATTTTGCGGAACGGAACAGCTGGTCCCTAATAGAACAGTCCTATCCTTGTCCGTAATGCGGCCAATTATAGGTCATGTTCTGTTTTTTTGCGGAACGGAAATACGGACATATGGAAACGGAATGCACACGGAGTACCTTCCATTTTTTTTGCAGACCCATTGAAATGAATTGTTCTGTATACAGTCTGCAAAAAAAACAGACACGGAAAGAAAATACGTTCGTGTGCACGAGTCCTAAGGATTCTGTCCGTCTCAGTTTGCGACAAGTAGCGTTTACTGTCACATCGACAGACAAGAGACATCACACAATCATCTCACAAAACCTGATCTGATTTTTGAATTTTCCTGTGGCTAAAAAACTTTGCTTTCAATTTGGCTTTTATGCCGCACATTGGAGCTAAGTGCTTGAAAATTTGATAATCTTCAGATCTTAGCAACACCTGCTAACTTCCTTGATTCGCTTAACCTTACGGATTGTCCTTCTTGGTGTTGCAGTTTCATTGTTGAAGAATGTCTGTACCAAGGCACATTCATTTGCATCAGTCACATACAGTACTTTGTTTCTCCATTCTCCATTTCTCCTTTTGCACGGTATTATATCAGATAGTCGGGAAGGAAGTATTCCTTCCCAACAACCTGCTGATCGCTAGCTGAGGAGACCGCAGCAGCAGTTTTAGCCCAGGTGATTCTTGGCATATTTGCCAGGTTGTGGGCAGTCCTCCACCCGGTTTCAATGCAACTGCGGACACGAATAGGACATGCTCTATATTTTTTGCGGGATGGCGGAACAGAACTGAAATGAATGGGTCGGCACCCATTCCGCAATTTTGCGTCGTTTGAATGAGCCCTTACAGTCCTTGCCTACCTGTCCTATAAAATGAATAGGTAATTTAATGATACTGTTATTATACAGTCAGTTCTCTGAGGGGTTAACATGACAGATACTAGAAGAAAAATGTGATCTCCGGAGGAAAATGCAGTTCTGCATCCTTTCAGTGAAAACACTGTGATTCTGCTCTCAAAGTGGTAACCTGTTTGGTTTGTCCTCACCAGTGTGAACTGGTATACTGGGTCAAATACAAGCACAGACATTTCCTGGTTTCGTACAGCAACCAGCAATGAATATTCTTTTAGGGATAGGGACACATATAGAGAAACGTGCACAACCCTGTAAGTCTCCACTTGTTTATTGTTAATGAACGCTTGATTTGTAGTTAACCTGTAAAATCCTGCGACCATTAACAATAAGCAATTGAGAATCAATTTTAACAATTAGAACTACAATTGTACAAATCACAATTATTAGAAAACTAATCATGTTTACATCGTGGCCACATCTGGACAGCCCACCAGCTCCCTGCCACATGTGGTCCTACCAAAAAGAGGATCTGTCACATTATCGTTTTTATTTAAATTAATAAGACTAGGAATAGCTCATAAAGGGAGGTCCTGGTTAAGGACTCATGCACACAGTTGTAGTTTCTGTCCGCATCTGTGACATTTTTTTGTGGATCGGATGTAGACCCATTCATTTCAACAGGGCTGCAAAAGATGCGAACAGCACACCGTGTGCTGTCCAAATCCGCACCTCCCGCAAAAAAAAAAAATAGAACATGTCCTATTCTTGTCCGTTTTGCGAATAAGGATAGGACATTTGTACAGAAGTTAAAAAATAAATGGTGGCATGCGCTTGGCCAGGATCCTTGTTTTGCAGATCCACGATTTGCAGACCGCAAAACATTTACAGCCGTGTGCATGAGCCCTAAAGGTGTTGTCTCACTTTAGCAAATGGCATTTATAATGTAGACAAAGGCTCTTACTAATGTATTGTGATTGTCCATATTGCCTCCTGTGCTGTATGATTTATTTTTCCATCGCATTATAGACACCTCTGCAGCAGGAATATGAGGTGGCGGGACAGCAGTTGCTGTGCCTGTGTGCACTCCCACATTCCCCACTGCTGGAGTGCTGAGTGGTCGTAATTCCTGGATACGAGCAGTGTATAACGTGATGGAAAATGAAACCAGCCAGCAAAGGAAGAAATATAGACAATCACAATACATTAGTAAGTGCCTTATATTACCTTTCGCTACATGATAAATGCTATGTGCAGAAGTTAAACAACCCCTTTAAGGAGTCCATCTATGTGCCCTAATAGAGCATATGACTCAGAAAATGGGTAGAAGCAGCACCGCTATACCTGCACTGAGGTTCCAAATGTCCATGTTAAAATCCTCAGTAGAGTGGTAGAGTGGGATGTTCCGTAAAGATCCACAATAGAATAGAAATCCGCAGCACTCCGTCAGTTGATGCAAAAACCCTCTGACTTTTATTCAAAAGATCATAATGGCAATTTTCACAGCAATGGCGACGTTTCGGCCTCAATGCTTGAGAAAGGCTCATTGAGGCCGAAACGTCGCCATTGCTGTGAAAATGACCATTATGATCTTTTGAATAAAGTCACACGGTTTTTGCATCAACTGACGGAGTGCTGCGGATTTCTATTCCAATAGAGCATATGGACATGGGTTGTACAGATGGAACAAGCAGAAAGCTGCATCGCTACCACAGAAAAATTCCAAAAAAGTTTTCGTTTACTTGCCGATTTTTCACATTTTTTGGTGAAAATAATCTGTGTAAGTATAGTAACAGCAAGCAATCTATTTTTTCACCCCATGATTTTGGCACAGAATAAAGGAAAAGCAAATTATATAATGAAGGTAAATATGCCAGGATCTGCAGGAGGAAGAACAATTTAATATTTACAGGCGTGTTTGCCTCCAGCAATAGCCATTAGTCATTCTATGATTCTGATGACAGTCAGGAAGTCTCACAGTGACTTCAGAAGCGTTTCATACACCAGGACTTTGTTGTATAAAACAAGTGACCTTTCACTAGGCTGACTGCTATAGCTGCAGCAGACCTGTGGGGGGTGCATGGAGGTTGGGAGTGATAGTTGTGGCTTCAAGGGTGGTGAAAGTACTCACAGATCACAGTGGTGATCTCTAATCTTGCTGTGCAGTGATGGGAGGGCACACTCTTTCCTCTCTCGGAGCACGCTCTGGTATTGGGGCTCCTGTCTGTGTTGATTGGGGTGCCCTTGATGCTTGGGTGCAAAGCAGGACCAGTGAACGATGAAGACAATGATCATTGTCTATTTGATTATTGTTTGCAATAAATAAAGTCTGTCTTTGCTAGGTTGATTATAGGGATTGTAGTACAAATAGCAGCAAAACGCGCAGCACCACATTATGTCACAGTGCAACATTCTCCTAATAGCAGAGTATGAACAGCAACAATGATGGTAGTGATAGTACTCCCTCTCGCTAAAGGCACTTTTCAGTCTCCTAGCACAATACAGGCATACAATAAGGTTCTGGTTAAAGGGGTATTCCCATCTTAGACAATGGGGGCATATCGGTACGATATGCCCCCATTGTCTTATAGGTGCGGGTCCCACACCTCTATCGAGAACTGGGCGGGAAACGCTGCGCCTGAAGGACCCTGGGTTTCACGGGGTCAGGCCACCACCAGGTGCAGCTCCCCACTACGCTCATAGAAATGAATGGGAGCGCACCGCGCATGCGTGGCCACCGCTCCCATTCATTTCTATGTAGCCGACGGAAATAGCCAAACCAGCTCGGCTATTTTCGGCACTTCGGGGGCTCCATTCTCGAAATAGGTGCGGGTCCCAGCGGTGGGACCCGCACCTATAAGACAATGGGGGTATATCCTAGTGATATGCCCCCATTGTCCAAGATGACAATAACCCTAAAAGTCATTTTACAATTCCTGGACTGAAAGGCGCAGAACTGAGATAAAGGTTGGCCAAATCAGTCTAAAAGTATGGAGGATTCTCCTCCACAGCAGCAAAGCCTGTCTGCCATAAACAAGCACAATACCTTGCTGTTTGAGTCCAATGCATCTGGTCTAAATAGAGCATATTTATTTATTTTCTGAATTATTTATGAATTATTGCCGAGTGATCCATTCTACTTTTTCGTTTTTGCCGGTGTCTATCTTTTGCTGAATCCATGCCACAGTTTCAGGATAATCAAGCATCTAATGATAAAAAAACAAGCACATGTATGCTACCAATTTGATACCACTGAGGAAGGTGTTGAGATAACTTCGAAACGCGTCTGGGAGTTTTCGTACTATGTAATACTTGGTCATGCTGGTTCCTTCAGAGTGAGACTTTCATTGCAGTAGCTTTCTGCTCGGTCTAATAGAGGACGACTTCAGGGAGGGGGTTTATGACATCCATAGAGCATATGGATAATAGCCTGTTCTGTTAAGACAACCCTTTAAAATAAAGTGCAACAATCATATTAAAGGGGTTATCCAATTTCTCAGAACCCCCTATATGTGCTGGGCCCCTCACCAGTAATATACTTACCCTGCTCCCGGTACCACTCCTGGTCCCCGCACCGTCGCTGCTGCTTTTCCCTGCACACGGGTTAAAACGTCTGGTGTCGGGGGGGGGGAGCAGCAAATGGCAGACTCTGAATGTGCCATTCTTAGTGATCTGTGGCTCAAATACAGATAAAATTCCTTTTTTTAAAAAAATATGCAGATTTGGAATCAGGTGAACTAAGCCTATTTGGCACTGTGCTTGACAGCATAGCGATGTAGCTGCTGACAGACTCCCTATAAGTGCACTATATGTAGAAATTGTTCACCAACCTAGGCTTGAAGGATGTAACGTGGGCAGTGCTGTTACAGGTTTTAAATGTGTTTGCAGAGTATGGCTATGTATGTAGCTGGACTCACTCGTAAAGTATTTTCTTCCTGGCAGAGTATCTACACAGTAATATGGTGTACAGTAGCTGAAGCTTCTACTCTGCTTTCACACTGTCGTATAAGTTACCATTTAATGAGGGAAGTAAACTCTAGGCCTTTGTTCGCATTCAGCATGGTAGATATTAATCTGACTTGTACCGCTAGTTTGATCAGTGTATCAAAGTGAGCTTTGTGCTGTAACCTATTTCTTGTTCTCTGACTAAGAAAAAAACTGTTGCTAGAAGATAGAACCTTTCTGTCTTCCCAAAACCACTGCACCTAATACATTAAAAGTATTGGGAAACACCTCTTAATTGAATTCAGGTGTTTAATTCAGCGCCATTGGCACAGGTGTATAAAATCCTGCACCTTGACATGCAGTCTGCCTTTACAAACATTCGTGAAAGGACAGGTCATCCTAAAGAGCTCACTAAATTCTAGCATGGTACTGTGATAGGATGCCACCATTGTAACAAGTCAGTTTGTGTAATGTCTTCCCTCATAGACATTCAAAGTAGAAGTTTTCCATTTTTTTTATTATCTTCTTTTAGGCCTCTTTCACACTAGCGGCAGCACGGATCCGGCACCTAAAGGGTGCCAACGGATCCGTGCTGCCGCTGATACATGTGTGGAGCCGGAGCAGCGCTCCAGCCCCACACATGTTGACAGACACTGGAACAGAAATACATACAGACATACACACACAAACACATACATACTTACATACTCCAGCCCGGGACACCGGCAGCACGTCTTCACGCGCCTCCTGCGCGCAGTGATGACGATTCCCCACAGCGCCCTCTACACCAAACGGATCCGTCCCCATTGACTTGCATTGGGGGTCATTCCAGATCCGTCTTGGTGCGGATGCTTGGACCGGAGAGAAAACCGCAGCATGCTGCGGTTTGTTCTCCGGTCTGAAGACGAAACGGAATGCTTTCAGGATTGACAATGAATGGGGACAAAACTGAAGCATTTTTTTCCGGTATTGAGCCCCTATGACGGAACTCAATACCGGAATTTAAAAACGCTAGTGTGAAAGTAGCCTTACCTGGAATATTGAATTAGAGTCCCATACTCTTAAACTTTTCCTACCCGGTTTCTCCCCTTTTCTCTATTTGTTCTATTTTCTTTTGACCATTATCCGAACGTACAGGCTTACATTTCATTTTACTCATTCTCTTATACACTATAGAGTCAAATAACCTTTTTTACCATAGTCTTGTAATTGTACCGCTGGATACGATGTATATTTTATGTGCCATACTCTTATATATCTGTATGCAATTATTTTTCCCTATAAGATAATTTCTACACTGTCTAAGGCTACTTTCACACTAGCGTTAGCACGGATCCGGCACCTAAAGGGTGCCAACGGATCCGTGCTAACGCTATACATGTGTGGAGCCGGAGCAGCGCTCCGGCCCCACACATGACACACATTAAAACAAGACACAGACATACATACAAACAAACATACAGACATACATACAGACATACATACATACTCACATACTCCCGGGACGCCGGCAGAACGTCTTCACGCGCCTCCTGCGCGCAGTGATGACGATTCCCCACAGCGCCCTCTGCTGGGCGCAGTGGGGAAATGTCATCGCAGCGCGCAGGAGGCGCGTGAAGACGTTCTGCCGGCGTCCCAGGAGTATGTGAGTATGTATGTATGTCTGTATGTTTGTATGTATGTCTGTATGTTTGTTTGTATGTATGTCTGTGTGTATGTATGCCGGATCCGGAATGACCCCCCATTGGAAATCAATGGAGGACAGATCCGGATTACTGGTGTGTCCACACCAAACGGATCCGTCCCCATTGACTTGCATTGGGGGTCATTCCGGATCCGTCTTGGTGCGGATGCCTGGACCGGAGAGCAAACCGCAGCATGCTGCGGTTTGTCCTCCGGTCTGAAGACGGAACGGAATGCTTTCAGGAGCATTCCGTTGTCTTCAGTTCAGTTTTGTCCCCATTGACAATGAATGGGGACAAAACTGAAGCGTTTTTTTCCGGTATTGAGCCCCTATAACGGAACTCAATACCGGAATTTAAAAACGCTAGTGTGAAAGTAGCCTAATGCATGCTTGTATGTTTCTAAATGTAATATTTTAAAATAAAAAATGTTATTACAAAGTGGAAGTGTTTAGGATCCATAGCAACTCAGTCATGAAGTGCCAGTAGTGTTTGAAAAACAGCAGTCCAACATATTTAACCTGATAAATCACTGTTTTTCATAGAAGGGATATTTCTGCATAGCAAAAAATGTACTTGTAAGTGAGTAGAGTAGTAGTAGAAACAAAAAAAACAGACCCAACAGTTAGGACATGCATGCCGCTCATTCTGAGTAATTCAATCATTACTTGAAAGGGGCTTGTTCAAAATAATAGCAGTGAGGAGTTAGGGTGTCACAGGTGTCAATTTTGCTAGCATTTTAGAATACAAGAAATGGGTGTTTGAAAACAGTGACCTAAAACACAAAAGTAAGGCTTGTTTCACACTGCTATTTTAAAGGAACAGCCTTCTGGATCTCTTTGCATTCCGGCATTGCCAGAAGCTACTGCATCTCCGTCCGGCTCTATTCACTATAATGAGGATCGTCGAAAATCCGGCCACAACCCAGCAAATATGCTGAAAATCGGGCAGCGGTTTTTATTTAGACGATTCTCGGCATGTTTGCTGGTTTGCAGACGGATCTCCTTTGGTCCTCATTATAGTGAATGGGGCCAGCGGGTGTCAGCATCCAGCAGGCTGCTCCCTGCCGGAACAGCTTGCTGGAGATGTCTTAATGCTATTGTGAAAGTAGCCTAAGCGAACAGCATCTTGGTTACAGACAAGATTGAGGTAATGGAGTGGCCAACCCAATCCCCGGTCCTTAAGCTCATAGAGAGCTTGGCGGGTGACATAAAAAATGCAGTCTATGAGGCAAACCTCAAAAATGCAGAAGAACTGTGGAATATAGTCCAATCGTCCCAGACTGGAATACTTGTTCAGAGATACCAGAAGTGGGTCGACTCCATGCAACACAGTTATCAAGCAATTCTCAGAAACAAGTTGTCATGCCACTAAATGTTAGTTGAGTAATTCAAAGTAAAGTGAAATCTCAAACTTTTCTCTGTGTTTTTTAAGCGTTTCAGAGATTTTACTGAAAAATGATGGCACTGCAACATTTTTTTAACCAGCCTAATATTCCTTTTTCTTTACTTTTAGTAAAAGATTAACACAAACTGGAAAAATTGTGTTGTTGTTTGCATTTGAAATTGAATGTGTAGTATTTCCAGTGCATGTGCATTTATGGAAATACATATTATTACTAGGGGTGTTCAAAAAGTTATCTACGTGAATATGAAAACATTTTCACTGAAAATTTAATTTACTATTTTTTTATGTAATCCTCCTTGACTTCAACACACTTATTCCACCTTGTCTCCAGTGATCGGGTGTCTTCAGAATAGAAGGAGACTTCTTGCTGCAGCACAAACCCTATTGCTGCCTCTTTAACTGCATTATCATCAGGAAATTGTTTCCTACGCAGAAATTTCTTCAGGTTCTGAAAGAGAAAGTAATCACTGGGAGTCAGATCTGGACTTTAGGGTGGATAGTTAAGCTCCATGAAGCTGCATTCCCTGAAAGCAGCTTGTGTGGTGGACCCATATATCATCACTAGAGATGAGCGAGCATGCTTGGCCGAGCGTACTTGGGAGCAATTTTTGAGTAGTAGCGTACACATCTTCTAATCTAATCGTACGCATTAGTGTACAGATTATAAGATGCGTATGCATTAGCGTACAGATTATAAAATGCGTACGCTACTACTCGAAAACTGCTCCCGAGTACGCTCGGCCGAGCATGCTCACTCATCTCTAATCATCACCCATAATAATTCGAGAATAGAAGTCTCCAAGAGTTTCTCTAAGCATGTCTAAATTATCTTGGGTAAATTGCTGGCAACAGTTTTTTTGCGGAGCCGTCAACATTCGTGACACCCACCAGGAACTGACCTTTGACATCATCAAAACATCATGAATGATACTGGAAACTGTGCCAACTGAAATGCCCAATTCATGAGCTATTTAACTTTGACCCAATGATCTTCCAAAATCATGGCCTTCAATTTACGGCATATTTCCTCTGAAGATGTTTCGATAGGTCACCCTGAACGGAGGTCATCTTCAAATGATTCCCTACACATTTTATAGTGCTTGGCCCAAAACTTTACTTAGTAGCAGCAATCATCCTTTCATGGATTTCTTTAGGCTTCTTTTCTTCTTTTGTAAGAAATTTAATCACAGAACGAAGCTCTAAATCCCTCACTTTCTTTATAGACCTGTCCCTTCCAGTGCTTTCATCAAACTGAACTGCTGCTGTGTGTGTTGCAACTTTTTGCACAAAGCAAGGTCCATAGAACCATGGTTGGAAGAGTTTACATGGAAGAACTTGACTGACCCGCACAGAGCCCTGAACTGAACCCCATTGGCCTATATAATAGTTCAATGCAAACAAGCGCCAGTGGATGTGTTTATTGACCCACCTGAGCATTGGGCAGTCTAATAGCACCCTAACTCTGCTAAATTCCTAATAATTCTGTATTACTGGGCATGGCCACAACATGCGGAGATTGCATGCTTTGTTGCTTTACATTTTGTTAGTATATACAATATTGACAATTTCTGTGGTGCGTAATGTATAGTATGAAGGATTGAAAGGCCATATATGCTGGACTAAAAGATAATTTAGGGATCCAACTGAGTGTCAGAGACCATTTATCTTGCTCTGTTATACCTGAAAATTTCTCCCAGCATTGATTTGACTGCTGGGGATTCTTTTCCATCTGCTTTTTCAAGATAATTTTATGTCTTCATATATTTAAAAATGTTAGAACTAATGACACAAGTCTTATTGGCTATTCTCATTATTAGTAAGATTGGTGATTTATACATATACAGTGCACTCAGAAAGTCTCCAGACTGTTTTTTTCATGTTTTGTTATGCTGTGACCTTGAGTTACAATTAAAAAAAAAGTTCCAATTTTTCCTCATCATTCTGCACTTAATACCCCATAATGACAAAGTAAAAAAAGAATGTTCAAAATCTTTGCTAATTTATTGAAAAGGAAAAACTAAAATACTACATTGACATACAGTACAGTATTTTTCACTTTATAAGACAAAAGTAGGGGGAAAATTGCTGTGCGTCTTATAAAGCGAATACAAGTGAGCGCTTCCATTATGGAAGCACTCACTAGTATATATTAGGTGCCAGGACCCAGATCAGACCTCAGATCAGCCCACCCAGCCCTATAAGGATAAAATAAAAAACTCTCACCTCTCCTGCGCCGCAGCTCTGCTCCAGGTCCGGCGCTCCTCTGTCTTCTCTGGGCCAGCTCTGCACTGTCCTGACCTGCAGGAGAAGACAAAGGAGCGCCGGACCCGGAGCGGAGCCGTGACGCAGGAGAGGTGAGAGTTTTTTTATTTTATCCTTATGGGGCTGGGTGGGCTGATCTGAGGTCTGATGGAGACACAGTGGTCTAATATGGGGGGGCTGATCTGAGGTCTGATGGGGTAGAGGGGGCTGATATGGGGGCTGATCTGAGGTCTCATGGGGCAGAGTGGGCTGATATTGGGGGCAGAGTGGGCTGATATGGGGGCATAGTGGGCTGATATAGGGGGATAGTGGGCTGATCTGAGGTCTGATGGGGGCAGAGTGGGCTGATATGGGGGCACAGTGGGGTGATTTGGGGGCTGATCTGAGGTCTGATGGGGCAAGTGGGCTGATATGGGGGCACAGTGGGCTGATCTGAGGTCTGATGGGGCACAGTGGGCTGATATGGGGACACAGTGGGGTGATATGGGGGCTGATCTGAGGTCTGATGGGGGCACAGTGGGCTGATATGGGGCACAGTGGGCTGATCTGAGGTCTGATGGGGCACAGTGGGCTGCTATGGGGACACAGTGGGGTGATATGGGGGCTGATCTGAGGTCCGATGGGGGCACAGTGGTCTGATATGGGCGCACAGTGGGCTGATCTGAGGTCTGGTGGGGGTCTGACATGGAGGGCTGATGGGGTTCTGACATGGAGGGCTGATATGGGGGTCTGATGTGATGTCCTGAAATTTATGGGGGGTCTGATATGCGGTGTGATGAAAAATATGTTTTCTTATTTTCCTACTCTAAAATCTGGGGCGCGTCTTATCATCATGTGTGTCTTATAACGCGAAAAATACGGTAAGGATTTAGACCCTTTACTCAGTACTTAGTTGACACATCTTTGGCAGTGATTACAGCCTCCAGTTTTGGGTATAATGCCACAAGGTTTGAACATCTGAATTTGGAGCTCTGTCAGGTTAGATGTGAAGCCGGTGGACAGCCATTTTCAGGTTTCTCCACAGATGTTCGGTTTCAAGTCAGGGCTCTGGCTTGGCCACTCAAAGATATTCACAGAGTTGTCCATAAGCCACTCCTATGTTGTCTTGGTTGTGTGCTTAGGATCATTGTCTTGTTGGAATGTGAAACTTCGGCCTAGTCTGAAGTCCAGAGCACTCTGGATCAGGTTTTCATTAAAGGGGTATTCTCATCTTAGACAATGGGGGCATATCGCACCTATATCCAGAACGGAGCGGGGAGCGCCTGGAGGTTTCCGGGGGTCCGGCCACCACCAGGCGCAGCTCCCCGCGCCGCTCATAGAAATGAATGGGAGCCGGGCCGTGCATGCGCGGTGCGCTCCCATTCATTTCTATGGAGCCGACGGAAGTAGCCGAGCCAGCGCTCGGCTATTTTCGGCGGCCCCATAGAAATGAATGCAGGGCGGCTGCGCATGCGCAGTGCGCCCTCATTCAGTTCGGGGGCTCCGTTCTGGAAATAGGTGCGGGTCCCAGCGGTGGGACCCGCACCTATAAGACAAAGGGGGCATATCCTAGCGATATGCCCCCATTGTCTAAAATTAGAATAACCCTTTAAGAATATCTATTATTTGCCCCTTTCAGCTTTCCCTTAACTCTGACCAATCTACCTGTTCCAGTCACTGAAAAAACAGCATGATCCTGCCACCACCATGCTTCACTATAGGGATATTGGGCAGTGCCTGTTTTCCTCCTCTTAGAATTTATGTCAAAAAGTTCAATCTTTGCTTCAAACCAAACTTGTTTCTCACAATCTGAGAGTCCTTTAGATGCTTTTTTTTCCAAACTTTCATGTGTCTTTAATTAAGGAGAGGCCATAAAGCCCAGATTGGTGAAATGCTGCAGTGACGATTGACCTTCTGGAAGTTTTTCCCATCTGCATACAGGATATCTGGAGCTCAGCCAGAGTGATCATTGGGTTTTTGGTCACCTCTCTTACCAAGGCCCTTCTCCCCTGATTACCTAGTTTGGAGGAGCAGCCAGCTCTAGGAAAAGGCCTGGTTGTTTCAAACGTCTTCTGTTTCAGAATTATGGAGGCCATTGTGCTCTTGAGAACTTTAAGTGCAGCAGAAATGTTTTTCTACCTTTGTCCAGATCTGTGCCTCTACAGATCACGTCTCTGGGCTCTACATGCAGTTCTTTCCTCCTCATGGCTTATTTTTCTGCTCTGATGTACATTGGCAGCTGTGAGACATATAGACAGGGGGTGTTTTTTCTAAATCATGTCCAATCAACTGAATTTACCACAGGTGTACTCCAATCAAAGTGTAGAAACATCTCACGGATGATCAAGAGAAATGTGAGGCCCCCAGAGCTAAATGTCAATTATCATACAAAGAATCTCAATACGTCCATTTGAACTTTCCTTTTTTCATTTTAAATATAATAATTTGAAAATCATTAAAAAAATTCTGTTTTCATTTTCTCACTATAGGGATTGAGTGCAGATTGATGGGGAAAATCTAGATTTTTTTTAAATTTTATTTTAGCACAAGGCTGCAACTTAACAAAATTTGAAAAAGTGAAAGGGTCTGATGACTTTCCAAAAGCACTGCACATACTTTAGTAAGCAAACTTTAGTAAAGAAGATGATTTCTTAGTAAGCAATTAACATCTACTGAGTAATTGGGTGACAATGATCTCTGGCTAAAATGGTAGTCCATATGAATTTATACATCGTATTATGACATACATCACAGTGCTTGGTGGTCACTTCTTTATGTAATGCCAGGAATCAAGGATCAAGTTATAAACCTCTAATACCTTATGGTATATAGAATATCCCCTGAGGGCTGTAATGATCACAGCTCATCTTAGAGAACGGTAATGTGACCTACATGTATTATTCAATACTCATAGTATCAGGAGAGACCATACCCAGCTATGTATTCCTCTGCATTATGATGTTCTCAGATACTAACCATATTACCACTGCTGCTAGAACGTAATACAGTTGGAGCAGAATGGATTAGGATAAAAGTGTAGAACGGAATGGATTAGGAACGCTCTTGCAAATTCTCGTTCCCGAAAATCGTCCCATGTAAAGGCACCGCATATCACCTGATGAATGAACAAAATGCCAAATCATTGGGTGAAATAATCTGAGGTGCAGTCTAAACAGCGATTTGCAGCCCAGAAACAACGCAGCTATAGCTGTAGCGATCGCTTGTCCTCATACTGTGGAGGTGACTGCTGCATGTAAATGCAGAGCTTCACCTCCACTTAATGAGCAGCTGATTGTCAGGAAGGTACAGCTGCTCCTCGCAGTATCTAAGTGCAGCTTTACACCTGAAAACAGTATGGTGCACTTTTAGAAAACCTGCCATATTAGTCACATGTACTTGTATGAAAAGAAAAGGCTTTTTATTGCATCCATTGTTTGAGTGTTAGGGATACAGGCTTTAAAAGATTGTTAACAGGATTAGTTTAGGTGGGATTCTTTTAAGGTTTTATTGCATCTAGAAGAAAGCAGGGAGTGGTAATTACAGATGAGAACAATCTATTACATGGGTGTCCTACATTTACTTGAAAATAGAGGGATTCCAAAATACAGGTACTATTATTATATCTATTAAAAATACCTGTACACACAAGTCAGAAGCTGACTAAGTAATAAAAATAATAATAATAATAGTAGTAGTAAAAATGTTTATTTGTATAGTGTCACCATATTCTGCAACAATTTACAGTTTAGAAGGTACATGTACAAAGCAAAAGAGACATCAAAGCAGAATTACAGGCTAATATATTCAATTAAAACACTGCTGGCAAGACCTCACAATCTGTGATCAAAATCTGTGACTCATAGGGAGGACATAAAATGCAGGGAATATTTGAATTCAGTTTTGCTTATGTTTATATTGGTGTTATCTACACCAAATGTATCAAATGTTGAAGTTGTTTGTTAACTATGTTGCATCTTCAATTCTAAAACTAGTAGAAATGCTACTCCAGTTTTCTACACCACCTCCATACTGAAGTGAGTTTGCAGAATTTTTGAAACTTTTAAAAAAGATCTGAACGATAAGGCTACATTCACTCAGGCGTTGCTTTCACGGCCTCCGAGCCGCATATTTTGTGGCTCAGATCCGGATCCATTCATTTCAATGGTGCCGCAAAAGATGCAGACAGCACACCGTGTGCTGTCCGCATCTGTTGCTCCATACCTCGGCCCTGCAAAATAAATAGAACATGTTCTATTCTTGTCTGCAATTGTGGACAAGAATAGGCATTTCTATGATAGCCGTGGCATGTGCACTCCACAAATTGCGGAACGCACATAGGCTGGTATCAATGTTTCGCGGATTCGCAATATGCGGATCCTCAAAACACAATGGTCGTGTGAATGTAGCCTAAATCTGAGTGAAACTAATTAGCATAGCTAATCTCTCACACCCACTTTTCAAAACTGGGGTGAGTTATGTAAAAAAACAAAATATTGCAAACCATCTGCACATTTGACCTCAAAAAGCCGCAAAGTCCTATTTGGTGACTTTTAGAAGCCAGAAGGCTGAAGAACAGGATGGGATAAATCCTCCCGGAGCATGTTAAAGAACAGATAGCTGTTGGACTAATTATTTTACATGTGAACCTTGAATTTCTGTGAACCATTATGTTTTATCTTAAAATAGTGGCGATTATGCTTTATTTCATGAATATAGATTGTGATGGGATATTGAGATTATCACATATTACCAGTGTGTCATACTAATGACTCAAGACCTCCAGTATGTGTCTGCAGGCAAGCTGGCTTCCTGACCGACAGAAATATGGTCAGGATATAATGTTCCATCCTGGGAAAATGGTGCTCTCTTGGGACCCGTTTTTTTTAAACACTCCATAATTGTCTTGCATACAAATTAAATAAAGTAGCCTTGATCCCTTTTAAAGTAGCAAACAAGATAGAAGTAATGACGTTTGTTTAAATGAGTGCTGAGAAATGGGGAACTCTTAGTTCCTCATTTCTGCACAGTTCAACTCAATTTGTCCTAAGGACAAATTGTCATCTGGGAGTATACTTGTTCTAGTGTATCGTACACAGTATAATATTACCAGTTTATCTCCTGTCCACTGTGGTGTGCCTGCAGAGCTATGAGAAGCAGGAGGAAATTACCCCATACCAGCTTATTAATATGAATATGGGAACAACTGCAGTATTGCAACATATATCTCACAAAGCTAGAGTTGACACCTTTCACAATTCTTAAGGATCGAGCTACAGCTGTGTGTGTAACAGTTTCTATTAAGCTCCTGGGCCCAAGTGCAAAATCTGCACTATAGTTGTCCAACTGCCATGCAGAATTTATAGCACTGGTCTCCTTATACAGGGCAAAGGGATGCTTTTGGCCTCTTCATCCCCTGGTGCAACCTCAACCTCTTCACCCCTACAGTGAAGGAATTTTTCCAACTGTTAAACATCTTCTTTAGATCAAGCTGTCCAAACATTCAGCTGATGTAAACATTCACCATAATATTATATGGTGGAAAAAGGGGTTCAGCTGACTGTCTAATGGGGAGCTCCCGACTCTCCCTCGACAAATGATGTAAGAGGAGAGAAGGATTGGGTAAAGTGAATATTTGTGCTCGATCCTTTTGTTCTCCCAGGTGATAACCCTCCACCAGAAGTGTTTGGCAGCGGCTTTTTCCTCTCTCCCCACTGCATACACTTACAAGTTCATTCAATCAAAACGAGTATGTATATGGGGGAGTCAGGAGAGATAGCTGTTGACCAAATAGTCTTTCGGCTGGCAGCTATTGAATGTATATAGCCAACTTTAGGCTTTCTTTCCCCCGGGGCAAAAGTTCAGTTGCAGCCAGAGGTGGGATTCAAATTTTCATCAGGTTCCTTACTCAATGGCGGACATGCATCATGACACATGTTTACATATACATCACATATATGCAACACACATACACATAAATACACCATATACATGGTACACATACATAAATACACCACATATACACTACACACACAAAGCACCCAACTTTTAAAAAGCGTAAAGCGCTAAACTATAGAATGGATGGGCTCATCTCCAGCTGCTGCCGCCAGAACACCGCGTCGGGATTCAGCCGGTAACGCGGTTCTCCGATCTGGCTGTAATTTTAAAAACCGGATCGGAAGAACCTGAGGGAACTGGATGAATCCCATGCCTGGTTGCAATCCAAGGCAAAGTGGCTTGTACAGCACAGTGACCCCAGGAGACTTGCTAATTAATATATTATGTTCATAGAAGCAATATACAGCATATTATTTCTAGCTTTCATGAACTGCAGCATTAAAGGGGTTGTTCCATAAAAAATATTCTACAGTTTTCAGGCCAGCACCGGGATCTGAACACTTTTGTATTTGCATGTAATTAAAATTTAGCATAGCCACTGGGTTATTCAATAAAATGTATCTGTATAGCGCCACAGGGTGTATCTTCTTTTTTTTCTCATTTCTTTGACCTACTCACTGAGATTGCCGCACATGCTCAGTTTCGTCCTTCCACTGCCTCTTGAGCTGTGATAGGTAGAGCATGGACACACCTCCTGAGCTGTAGCAGAAAAGACACTCCCCTTGAGCTGCCAGCTTGATATAAATCTAGCAGAGCAATGAATGTGGAGATCTCTGTATCCATGTGAGGTACAGGGCTGGTTCTAGCTTTATTAGAGATTGTCATGTACTATATGATGTCTGATTTTTATTTTTTACATTAGTCATGGGATAACCCCTTTAAGCTCTATGTCAAATATGATTAGTTATATTAATATTATTACTGACTTCAGCTACAAAGTAGATAAAACAGACATATCAGTATAGTACATATGACATTAAGTATTGTATGGAAATACCTGGTAAAAGGTGAACTCGTTGAGCAAATGTTATTTTAAGAGTAAGGAGTGGTGGCCCAACACCCTGCATTATTAGTTTGGTTGTGCTTGTTAAAACTTATTTAGATGCTTTTAAAATGAATTGCCCTATGAAATGTTTGAGGATGACGATCCTAACTGTAGATTAACTGCTGGGAGCACATATTGCTCATAGATATTTGACAGAATATTAAAATGTCATTTCAAAAAACTATGTCCATGTCATAGTGACATGTTAGGATTTATCGTGGGGATCTGGGTACTGAAATTAAATGGAAGACAACATTGGCTGGGTTATGTGCCGCCCAGTTGGATTTTCAGCACTCAGATGCCCACCGATTAAAACTTCTGACATGTCACTATGAAATGTCTAGTCCTTTATGAAAGAATAGGCACATTTTAATGTTTACAGGTGTAAACAGAACTCCAGTCCAAACAGATAACTACATAATACTGTAGATTTGGTTTAGGCTTCATTTTATATGAAAATAAAAGTTATCATATGAGTTGTCAGTTGAGTGAGTATGCTTATGTGGATAATCTGCAAAGAAAGGGCTTTCATTTGGGCATCAGGTTCCCATTGCCCACACGTCGCATTTTTCTGTTTTGTTACCTTCATTCTCCAGGTCAGTATGATTACAATGATACCACACTTGTATAGTTTTTCTTGCGTTTTAACACTGATAAAAAATAAAAACCTTCAAAAAAAATTTCTTTTTCTTTTCATCGCCATATTCTGACCCCTATAACTTTTTTGTATTTATGTGTAAGGAGTAGAGATGAGCGAACGTGCTCGAAACAAGCACTGTACCGCTCAGCTCCCCTGCGCTCGCTCAGGAGGACAGAAGCGGCTGCCTGCGCCCATGCGAGCGCAGGGGAGCCGAGCAGTACAGTGCTCATTTCAAGCACGTTCGCTCATCTCTAGTAAGGAGCTGTATGAGGGCTTATTTTTTGCAGGGTGATCTGTACTTTTCAGTGATGCCCATGATGTGTATTTGTTTTTTTTATTGGTTATGTATTATTATTTTGGGGAAAAGGGGGTGATTTGAAATTTTATATTTTTTTTTATATTTTAAAAAACTTTTTAAATTCAGGTCATCCTGAGTGACTATAACTGGCAATCATTAGATTGCCCATTGTGTTCTGTGTAAATAGCCATCATAGAACATAGGGCTGCAAGGAGTACTCGACTAAATCGAGTAACTCGGCTCAAAAAAATCCGATTTGTTTGTGTCACGTGACCACGGAGCAGGAGTGAAGCACTTTCTGTTACTCCCGCTCCGTGGTCTCCTTCGGCCCGCATCAGTTAAGATCTAATACTTACATGTCCTGTAGAAGCACCTCCATACACACCACTGCTCTTCCATGGTCCTGCGCTGCACTTACAGGTTTTTTTCTGCAGGTTAGACAGTACAACAAAATCCAATTGTATCTGAGTCCTTAGGACAAACAGGACAGCCTGTCAGGAATCATTATTCCCATCAATGGTCACTTTAACTTAATGCTGCCAGCTGTTGTGCCGCTGCAGTACATGATGTCATTCTGTCAATGAAGGAGAGACATTATGTGGAAATTGCCAAAATATGGCTTTAAGCTAGACAGTCCAGCTTTCCAGCTCTTCCTTCTGACATGGTACACTTAGTGGTATTGCACTGTATGAGCGCATGCTGCAGCCACAGCACTGACCAAGGCTCTCACACTTTAACAATATCCCGCTATTCGCTTGCATCATCACACAGACAGTCATAAAGCACGATACTGCTCTAGTGACTGACTGAACATGACAGCAGCAAGAAGTGGTATCTATCTGTCTATCTATCTATGTCATATCTATCTATTTATGCACGTTTTGTTCCTGATAATTGACTGCTTATCTTAGGAGGCGAAAGATACAGTTAAATATGGCTATCATCTCCTATGTATAGGGACAGCAATTGTTACTGTGATCACTCTTCCCCATACAGATTTATTGTTTCTGGGCAGTACATTGCTGTTTGCACAGGACAATCTGATGCACAGAAAAATGATGATTCAGTGTCTCTTTCACCCAATGAATGAGTTTGCTCAGTTATCGTATTACATGGAGGTAATAGGCCGTGTAGAAATGACACGCAAACTGATGTGTGTATTTTTGTCATAACAGCCTTAGGGCCTTTGTCCCTGAAGACCAGATGATTACCTTGCAGGTCTAGATGAATGCTGTTATAGAAAAAAGTGCTCAAAAGGATGACGTATATCAAAAGCCCGCTCCAAACTGAGAAGGGCCCCCAACTTGTTTCCCAACCTCCAAGCCAAAAGGTCTTGCAAAAATTGGGGGCCTGTTGCCTCCATTTTCTATAGCAGGAATGGACAACCTGCGGCTCTCCATCTGTTACAAAACTACAACTCCTAACATGCCCTGCTGTAGGCTGATAGCTGTAGGCAGTGTGGGCATGCTGGGAGTTGTAGTTTTGAAACTGCTGGAAAGCCTCAGGTTGGCCATCCCCGTTCTATAGCTTTGGGAAACCCTGCCTGTGATCCAACATGTGCATAGGCTGCTGCTCAAAAACTAGGTTTGTCCTTCCCCCAGAAGGGGGAGCTACAGTTGCAGGAGGTTGAGGAACTTAATGGCCACACACACAGACTTGCCCAAGACCTTCAGGAGGGATACCCATAAGGACACCGCACCCTAAGAAGTCCTTTTGACAAACAAAAATGAATAAGTGAACAGAGCCAAACGAAAACTTACAATAATATGCAGTAGATGTGCGCAAATTCATGACAGTCTGGACCTCTGACCGTGAATTCTGTTTTTCGATTTTCATTATTACAGAGTAGGGTTTCATTTGCCTTTGTAAGTGCTATTGGAAGATGCAGAGAATCTTGTGGAAAATCTGATGGTGTAGATAGTATTACAGGCAATGCTCCCTGGAAAAAGGAAGGAAGAAAATTGTCTAGTGTCACCTATAGGTGTAAGTCGATGGATAGAACAGGGTAGCGGGATATAATATTCTGCCTGCTAAAAACACATTTTTACACATTTTTTTTTAATAAAATGCACTTAAATATAAGATTTGTACTAAACTTAAAAATGAACTAAAACAGGAGACCACAGTTATCTGTCAGTCGAAAGGCATTCTTATAGATAGGTGTGACAGAAATAAGGATCGCATATCCTCTAATCCTCTCCATTTCTACCTCCATTGGACGCAGGCTTCTTTACAGAGAGAGATACAGTAAAACAATGTAAGCTTTGCTACTTTGCACCCACGTATTCTTTTACTTAAACTAGCAGTGGAAAGTGAACGCTCAGTGTTCACAAACTGTGCTTATATTACAATAATATAATAAATAACAATACACATAAAATATATATAAAAAATAATTATTATTGTCTATTTCTAACATGATTTTATGTCCTATTTTTCTATAGGTAGAGATCTTTGGGTTTTGGTTATAGGGAAATACCCAGATAAGCATACAGTTGGAATTCCAGAATTCAAGTATGTTGCAAATATGCATGGAAATGAGGTATGTTTCCAAGAGATCCTAAATTACTGCTTGCACTTTGATTCTATTATTTACAATCGGAAAAGTAATCAATCTCCAGTTGTATCATCGGTAAGTGATGTACAGTGATCCTTCAAGATACAATGACCTCAGGATACAATATTTTCAACATACAATGGTCTTTTCTGACCCATCATAAGTTGAAACTAGACTCAACATACAATGCTTCAGACTCAGATCCAACCAATCAAGGCCAGTTCTCTGGTAAAATAGATGCATTAGTTGCTAGTTAGCAGCTATTCATGTATGTTATATGTAAGGACTTGTTTTATCTGTGTTAGTTATCTGCTTATTTTTCTTAAATGTTCATCTTCTCTTATCTTGGATGACATTTTCTGGCTTTGGAACTGATAACTTAATTTAAAATGGTTTCAATATACAATGGTCGTCCTGGAACCAATTAATGTTGTAACTTGAGGGACCAATGTATTGTTCCAGGGTATATTAGTGACCTGTTGAATTATGACATTAATAAACAGGATTATTTCCATCTATTCCCCAGTCTTATGATAAAGACAGAGTATTTTCTTTACAACTTATCACTGTATTTATTAAAACATAACTTTTAATTAATAAAGATAAAACTTGTCCAATAAAACCGGATAGACAAAACAAAAATAGATAAAGGCCCTAAAATTAAAATGACAAAACAACAATCACATTATCATAATAGGGTGCATATGGGGTGGGGGTGTCTGAGCTTTCCCTAGTTTACCCAAACTATCTCTGACCACAGGGATTCAGCCAGATGGTGGGAGAACCCTGCACTGGAACCTACCCTGATACACCCTATTTAAGCCTACACTGTCCCGACACGTTTACCCCACTTGGGTTCTTCAGAGGCCTATAAAGTATTTAGGGATTAATTTACAATCAATTGTCTCATGTAAAGAGATACCACACAATTACCATGTCCAGAGCTAGATCAAACAGTGCTGCCCAGAGCATACAACCATCAATAATCAAAGATAACCAGGACATTAACTCATCGATTGATCAGTGTTGTGACATGGATATACACCGCAAGGAACAATGCCCAGATTACAAAGGCTTAAAGGGTTGGCCCATCATAGACAATGGGGGCATTTCGCTAGGATATGCCCCTGTTGTTTGATAGGTGCGGATCCCAGCTCTGGGACCCGCACCTACATGGAGAACAGAGCGGGGAAAGTTGAAGATGGTGCACTGCGCATGTGCAACTGCCCTCCATTGATTTCTACGGGGCCGCCGGAAAAATAGCCGAACACTGACGCTATTTCCGGTGCGCTCCCATTCACTTCTATGGGAGCAGTGGGGAGCCTCCAGCCACAACTCTCCCCGCTCCATTCTTGTTGTAGTTGCGAGTCCCAGAGCTGGGACCCACACCTATCAGACAATGGGGGCTATCCTAGTGATATGCCCCCATTGTCTGTGATGGGAATACCCCTTTAAATCCAGAAGAATAGATATCATATGGTCTAAACCATCCAGTTCATGGTATCCGGCAGACATAGAGAAGAACACAGTGCCATTTATACTTAAAGGGAGTCAGTCACCACAGTTTGCCATTATACACTGCTTACATAGTACTGTAGCATAACTATACATGAGTCAAATGGTACCTGTTTCCTTTTGTTTTGATGTTCACCAGAGGAAAAATTCTGTTTTATTCATATGTAAATGAGGGCTTGCAAATGCCCAGGGCCAGCGTTCGGGCTGTAAGTGCCCAGGCTGCTCTGTCTTCTTCTCACATAACCCCTCCCCAGCCTGTTGCTTGGCCCGCCCTGTAAGCCTCTTGCGTCAGTTTACTGGATGAGATCCTGCCGGCGCAGACCCTCGTTTACATATAAATTAAACTGTGTTTTTGCCTCTGGTGAACATCAAAACAAAAGGAAACAGGTACCATTTGACTCATGTACAGTTATGCTACAGTACTATGTAAGCAGTGTATAATGGCAAACTGTGGTGACTCCATTTAACGCTCTCCATAGTGCTCTTACATCAGCCCCACCTCCAGAGTGACATACCGGTAACAGGGGAAGCCTATGTCACCTGCCTGGATCAGGTTAGAGCGTATGCGCAGTCACTAGGGACGCTACATTGTAAAGTGGGCGTCACCCGAAACCCTGCACATGTGCTGTAGGAGCTCACAGTAGCCCATAATAATAACATTAAAAGTCAGTAATTAATCTAAGTCTAAGACATAGGAGCTGCTAAAGTAGTGAGTTAGAAGGTCTGGTAAAAATCCAGTACAGTGATATAATATGATAATTAAGGCTAGTTTCATCCAGCAGACTGTTGCGGCAGGGAACAGACAGCTTGATCTCTGTGCATTCCAGCATTGCCAGAAGCTTGTAAGTCTCCGTCCGGCCCCATGAACTATAATAGGGACCAGCAGCATTCCTGCATATAAAAGCCTGCCGGATCTCTAGTGCTAGTATGAAACTAGCCTAAATTGATAAAAGGAAAACTACACTGTAAATGAGATATTATTAGAAGCGGTGTTTTACACACCATTAAACTGACTACGGGCAATTTTCAGGTACTAGGGCATGAGGTAGTAACCGAATATGCAATAGGGATTGCAGAAAACATGCAAAAGTGAGTTTATCATTCAAACCTCCATGAATACAGTGATATATTTCCATCTGTGCCAGAAATTTATGAATATTTAAAGGCTATGGACACCTTTGGGAGCAGTTTTTTTTTTCTCATTGCATTTTACTCATTTCTGGCTACAAATATTTTTTTTTCAATTGGTCTTTATTATAATTTTTCAATAGTTTTTGTTCTAAAGCCTTTACTTTTAGTGTATTTACATGCCATTCTATCTGTATTACAGTGGCTCCATCAGGGAGCTCTTCTCACAGGTTGATGAGTAGCCCCTGTCTCTAAACTCCTGACAGCTCATAAACACTCATTTAAACCATATTCTTATCAGTTTAATAAGAATTTAGACATATATAATAACGGTTATTAATGCTTATTAAAGCTCCCTACACCAGCTTTTGAACTTTTTAAATGTTGTACACCTAAATTTAGGTGCATGCGGCATTTTTAATTCCATCTTCGACACTGGGGAGTGGCAGGAAAGGGACCGTCAGCCCCAGCTAATTCACCAATATTTACACCAAGAAGTGACGTGTAAATGACAACCGATCTACTCCAGTCAGCGACTGCAGTAGATTTCAATCTGGGCATATACAGTCATGGCCAAAAGTTTTGAGAATGATACAAATATTAATTTTTACAAAGTCTACTGCTTCAGTTTTTATAATGGCAATTTGCATATACTCCAGAATGTTATAAAGAGTGATCAGCTTAACAGCAATTACTTGCAAAGTCAATATTTGCCTAGAAAATGAACTTTATCCCCCAAAACACATTTCAACATCATTGCAGCCCTGCCTTAAAAGGACCAGCTAACATCGTTTCAGTGATTGCTCCATTAACACAGGTGTGGGTGTTGATGAGGACAGGGCTGGAGATCAATCTGTCATGATTAAGTAAGAATGACACCACTGGACACTTTAAAAGGAGGCTGGTGCTTGGCATCATTGTTTCTCTTCTGTTAACCAAGGTTATCTCTAAAGAAACACGTGCAGTCATCATTGCACTGCACAAAAATGGCCTCACAGGGAAGAGTATCGCAGCTAGAAAGATTGCACCTCAGTCAACAATCTATCGCATCATCAAGAACTTCAAGGAGAGAGGTTCCATTGTTGCCAAAAAGGCTCGAGGGCGCCCAAGAAAGACCAGCAAGCGCCAGGACCGTCTCTTAAAAGTGTTTCAGCTGCGGGATTGGGCTACCAGCAGTGCAGAGCTTGCTCAGGAATGGCAGCAGGCAGGTGTGAGTGCATCTGCACGCACTGTGAGGCGGAGACTCTTGGAGCAAGGCCTGGTCTCAAGGAGGGCAGCAAAGAAGCCACTTCTCTCCAGAAAAAACATCAGGGACAGACTGATATTCTGCAAAAGGTACAGGGAGTGGACTACTGAGGACTGGGGTAAAGTCATTTTCTCTGATGAATCCCCTTTTCGATTGTTTGGGACATCTGGAAAACAGCTTATTCGGAGAAGACGAGGTGAGCGCTACCACCAGTCTTGTCTCATGTCAACTGTAAAGCATCCTGAAACCATTCATGTGTGGGGTTGCTTCTCAGCCAAGGGAATCTGCTCTCTCACAGTCTTGCCTAAAAACACAGCCATGAATAAAGAATGGTACCAGAATGTCCTCCGAGAGCAACTTCTCCCAACCGTCCAAGAGCAGTTTGGCGATCAACAATGCCTTTTCCAGCATGATGGAGCACCTTGCCATAAAGCAAAGGTGATAACTAAATGGCTCAGGGAACAAAACATAGAGATTTTGGGTCCATGGCCTGGAAACTCCCCAGATCTTAATCCCATTGAGAACTTGTGGTCAATCATCAAGAGACGGGTGGACAAACAAAAACCTAAAAATTCTGACAAAATGCAAGCATTGATTGTGCAAGAATGGACTGCTATCAGTCAGGATTTGGTCCAGAAGTTGATTGAGAGCATGCCAGGGAGAATTGCAGAGGTCCTGAAGAAGAAGGGTCAACACTGCAAATATTGACTTGCTGCATTAACTCATTCTAACTGTCAATATAAGCTTTTGTTACTCATAATATGATTGCAATTATATTTCTGTATTTGATAAAAACATCTGACAAACACAGATAAAAACCAGAGGGCAGCAGATCATGTGAAAATATAATATTTGTGTCATTCTCAAAACTTTTGGCCATGACTGTAGACTAGCAGAGGATGCGACTAATTTCTGATGAGGCCTGCGCCCCATCATTAATTAGGTGCATTGTACAGCAGCACATGCTGTTTCAAAGATGGGTGTAAAATAACGATCTTTGATAAATTACCTCCCATGAGTCTTTATGTCAAGAGTTCATAGATAACAGCTATACAATACGCAGCTCCCTGATGGATACTGTAAAACAGAAGCAATAGTCTGCAAATACACTGGAAGTGAAGGCTGCAGAACAAAAAATTGACGAACATTTTTAATAAAGACTAATTAAAAATATATTTTTAGAAGATGCTACAGTAGCCTTAAAGGCTATACAGTCTCTGTGCATTATTAAGAAGGTTGTAGGAGTTATGCATTGTAGGGAACTAAACGCAGTAATTTCTCTGAACCCAAAGATTTGCTTTTCAAGCTGGCTTGGTTACTGTCGAGTAATGGCGACATCTTGTGGACAACTGGCAAAATACACCATACATTTCTCCATATTTGGAATGTCACATGACAAAACCTTTAGTCATCATGTCCCACTTAATAAAAGTGGCTCATCATACTTCAGCACATTTTTTAATTGAGATAGGCATAGGAAGCAAGAGTATTAATACACTCTCTTTTTTGTTAAACCATCTTTATTTGTGGTGAGTTTTTTTACATACATTTTAACATTATTTTTATAAACGATGTTTTAAAAACCTACAGAAAAGCTTATAAAAAATTGCCTGAAAGAAAAAAAAGCCTTATCTAGAGCAATCACCATTGACCCCCAAAAAATACTCCACAAGTAAAGAAAAAGGCCACACATAAAACATAAAAACATTCCACTATTTCTCTATTAACTTTCTGGCTGCAAGTAGCAAGTAGCACATGGCTGCAACGTGATAACCCCAGCCTTACCTAACTTTGCTCTTAATGGAACTTATTACATGAAATAAGTAATAAAGTAAAATATGGCTTTCAAATATACTATGTTTTTGCTTTATTAAACCTAGGTAGTGGGGAGAGAACTAATGCTCCATTTGATTGATAACTTACTCACAAATTATCAAAATGATGCCAATATTACACAATTGATATCTAATACCAGGATACATATTATGCCTACAATGAACCCAGATGGCTTTGAAGCATCAGTACTTTCTGACTGTAAGTCTACTGTTGGCAGGTAAGTAGTCAAAACATGTTCGCTGTTCTTATTGATGACTGCAACAAGATCCCTAATTTACCTATATTTAAGATTTTCTGTAAAGATCATATAAGTCCTGTTGGAATATTTAGATTCATCACCATTGAAATTGTAACACCAATAAGGAAAATGCAAATTATAAAAATGGAAAAAAATATTCGCCATGCACACATATATACATGCACTTCCATAACATGTCATGCTCTCAGTGAGGTTATTAATGGTTGCCTGAGGAATGTTCTACAATGCACTTGGCCACACATCATCAAGAGCCGCTGCTGGTAGCTCCCTTTGCAATTGCCGATGTGGAGACAGGTTCAAAGACGCAGTAGATACATGGTGGCATACTTAGGCCACACAGACTGTTCACAGTAGCACAAGCAACTTGTAGGTTGGATTTGTACTGCTCCTGGAACACTTTGGAGAAATGGCAGTATAACTGGTTCCATGACCAAATAAATGTAATGTCAAGCTATTGATTTATCTGAAATGAAGACTAGAGGGGTCCGGCTAAGATACATTATGCCATCCACACTGTAATCCTAGGAGTAGGACTGGTGTGATGTTCCCTTGGGAAAGCCTCTTCATGGTCTCCAGACCAATCTCCAGTTATTTTTGTGTCCAAGACAAAAGTGGATAGAACTCCATTCCAGCTTCCATTGCCATCTTGCTGTGTACCGTGATAGCGTATGAGAACAGTGAGGTCAGTGAGGTCAACACCTGTAGCTGGACATCTGGCTCGTTGCCCAATGTCGTGCAAACGCCTTTTGATAGTTTGTGTTGACATAGTTTGCTATCCTAGGTTTGAAATCATGTGACATCCAATTTCACTTGCAGTACAGAATGGATCGCTATGCACCATTCTTCTAATAAGATGATACATCTGTGCAGAAGTTTACCTCCCTTTACTTCAAGTTCTCCCAACCACCAGGACACACCACACTGAACAGTGCTGACATCTTGGCCTAGGCGCTTAGTGATCTGCTGGAGTTATAGACCAAGGTCTCTGAGTCCAAGATTTCTGTCCCTCTCAGTTTGCGATAAGTGGCAATAACTAGCATCTCGAAGAACAGAAGGCATCACACAATCATCCCACACGACTTGATCCAATTTTTGAGGTTTCATGTGGCTAAAAAAACTTTGCTTTCAATCTTACTTTTATTCCCCTGCCACATGCCACACATTGGAGCTAGGTGCTTGAAAATTGGACCATCTGCAGATTTCAGATTTTTTCTACTTCCTCTATTTGCATAACCTTATAGCTTGGTATTGCAATTTCAATAATGAGTGTAGTAAGTTTTTAGGAACTTTTTGTTAATTTACATAGCTAACAGGAAGGGTCCCGGGGGGAGACATAACAGTGATGTCCATATGAAAACACATAACCAATACATGTTTTCCCATTTACAAATATACAAGGGGATGGTGAGAAGTTCTTGGCTTTGCCCCCTTCCAGTTGGAATTGAAAAAAATGAATTTGGTATCATATGAAAGCTTGATATCTTGTTATGTAACTGTGCAAATATCAAATTTTATGATTGTTATAACTATTTTTAATTTCAGGTAGAACCTGAGATGGCAGAGGCACAATGAAGTATCACATCTGTGGAGTTACGGGCCATCCTGAAGTTTTTGTTTCTCCAGGGAAAGTCTGCAAAGGACATTCACACTAAGATGTCACAAACACTAGGGGAGAAGTGTCCTTACTACAGCACTGTCAAAATCTGGGTTTCTCGTTTCAAGACTGGCCATTTCACCATTGGAGATGAACCCCGCAGTGGGCGCCCCACAACCTCAACAGACCCGGCGATGCTGTCCATAACCTCTTGAGAACCGGCGAATATCCGCCAAAAAGATAGCACAGATACTGCACTTCTCCCATGAGCATGTTGGTTTCAATATCCTAGACATGTGCAAGCTTTCAGCGAAGTGGGTGCCTAAATGTGTGAACAGAAGGAGGCACAAGTTGAGGCATCCAGAGCTGGGTCTGAGGTTGTCGGGCACTCAGTGCTGTAGGAAGGACACTTCTCCCCTAGTGTTTGTGACATCTCAGTATGAATTTCCTATGCAGACTTTCCCTGGAGAAACAAAAACTTGAAGGCCCGTAACTCCACAGTTTTACCTACCTGAAATTAAAAATACTGCAAGGAAATTTAGACTAGCACATCCATAATCACATGTGCACATCCATAAAGCTAGCATGCAGACAGCATGCCTGCATGCTAGCTTTATGGTTGTGCAGTTGTGACTATGGATGTGCTAGTCTAAATTTTCTTGCTGTGTTTTTAATTTCAGGTAGAACCTGAGATGGCTGAGGCACAAAGAAGTTTCACATCTGTGGAGTTACGGGCCGTCATGAAATTTTTGTTTCCCCAGGGAAAGGGCTTTCACACTGAGGACACTTCTCTCCTAGTGTTTGTGACATACAGGGCCTTGCGAAAGTATTCGGCCCCCTGGAACTTTTGAACCTTTTGCCACATTTCAGGCTTCAAACAAAAAGATATAACATTTTAAATTTTTGGTGAAGAATCAACAAGTGGGTCACAATTGTGAAGTGGAACGAAATTTATTGGATCATTTAAACTTTTTTTGTAATAATAAAACTGAAAAGTGGGGCGTGCAAAATTATTCGGCCCATTTACTTTCATTTCAGAAAACTCACTCCAGAAGTTCATTGAGGATCTCTGAATGATCCAATGTTGTCCTAAATGACTGATGAAGATAAATAGAATCCACCTGTGTGTAATCAAGTCTCCGTATAAATGCACCTGCTCTGTGATAGTCTCAGGGTTCTGCATCATGAAGACCAAGGAACACACCAGGCAGGTCCGTGATACTGTTGTGGAGAAGTTTTGGATACCAAAAGATTTCCCAAGCTTTAAACATCCCAAGGAGTACTGTGCAAGCGATCATATTGAAATGGAAGGAGTATCAGACCACTGCAAATCTACCAAGACCCGGCCGTCCCTCTAAACTTTCATCTCAAACAAGGAGAGATGCAGCCAAGAGGCCCATGATCACTCTGGATGAACTGCAGAGATCTACAGCTGAGGTGGGAGAGTCTGTCCATAGGACAACAATCAGTCCATCACTTCACAAATCTGGCCTTTATGGAAGAGTGGCAAGAAGAAAGCCATTTCTCAGAGATATCCATAAAAAGTCTCGTTTACAGTTTGCCACAAGCCACCTGGGAGACACACCAAACATGTGGAAGAAGGTGCTCTGGTCAGATTAAACCAAAATCCAACTTTTTGGAAACAATGCAAAACGATGTTTGGTGTAAAAGCAACACAGCTCATCACCCTGAACACACCATCCCCACTGTCAAACATGGTGGTGGCAGCATCATGGTTTGGGCCTGCTTTTCATCAGCAGGGACAGGGAAGATGGTTAAAATTGATGGGAAGATGGATGGAGCCTAATACAGGACCATTCTGGATGGAAACCTGTTGGAGTCTGCAAAAGACCTGAGACTAGGATGGAGATTTATCTTCCAACAAGACAATGATCCCAAACATAAAGCAAAATCTACAATGGAATGGTTCAAAAATAAACATATCCAGGTCTTAGAATTAGAAAGTCAAAGTCCAGACCTGAATCCAATTGAGAATATGTGGAAAGAGCTGAAAACTGCAGTTCACAAACGCTCTCCATCCAACCTCAAAGAGCTCGAGCTGTTTTGCAAGGAAGAATGGGCAAGAATTTCAGTCTCTAGATGTGCAAAACTGATAGACATACCCCATGCGACTTGCAGCTTTAATCGCAGCAAAAGGTGGTGCAACAAAGTATTAATGCAAGGGGGCCGAATAATTTTGCACGCCCCACTTTTCAGTTTTATTATTACAAAAAAAGTTTAAATGATCCAATAAATTTCGTTCCACTTCACAATTGTGACCCACTTGTTGTTGATTCTTCACCAAAAATTTAAAATATTATATCTTTTTGTTTGAAGCCTGAAATGTGGCAAAAGGTTGAAAAGTTCCAGGGGGCCGAATACTTTCGCAAGGCACTGAATCAGTGTGAATGTCCTATGCGGACTTTCCCTGGAGAAAAAAAAACTTGATGGCCTGTAACTCCACAGATGTGAAACTTCCTTGTGCCTCTGCCATCTCAGGGTCTACCTGAAATTAAAAATAGTTATCTCGTAAACATCTGATATTTGAACGGTTACATAACAAGATATCAAGCTTTCATATGGTACCAAATTCATTTTTTAATTCCAACTGAAAGGGTGCAAAGTCAGGAACTTCTCAGCTTTCCCTCGTAGTTATAGTACAGTTCTAGAAATATATAGGAAAAGCAAAATTTGAAAACAATACCAAGGTGTGGGATAATGTAAAATCACCAGGTCAAACGGGACCTGTAATTTCCCCTGACATGTCTGGTTTAGTGAATACTTTTATTCCACATGAAATTACCATTCAGTAGTTTTTATTCTTATTTATTCTTTTATTCTATGTTGTGCCATTCCTCTATTATTCAAATTAAAAGTTTATGAATGAAATGAATCCCCAACTGGGTTTTACCAGTCGGGGGGGGGGAACCCTGAACATTCTGACATTATCCAGCCTGTGCAGGGACACCCTCAACTCGTAACACCTAGTTGGGGATTCATTCAGAAACGTTGATCAGCAGTAATAGAGGAACAGTTCATCATAAAATCATAAGAATAGATGTTCCAGAATTGTTATGGCATGTGGAATGCAAGTAGTAACTAAAGCAGACATGTCAGTAGGGGAGACAGGTTCTCTTTGAGGGTACCAAATAGCCCTCTCAACCATCCCTATCCAGTCTACCAAGAGGTGAACTTTTAGGCTCCACTAAAACCCTAATTTACTTTAAGTCAGCGTAGAAATTGGTAGGATTGGTTAGGTATATGCGTATGGTGTAATAGGTGGAGCCAAAAACCTGTGTCCCTTCGCCCATATACTTATATACAGCGCAGGGTCTGCAAGCTAGCTACAGCTGTGGTTGTGAGATATTTGATTGGTTTATTGGTACTCTTAAGGCCTAGACTACACTGTGACTTTTTGTAGTGCAACTGACTGATTTTAACTGTTGAATGACAACTGCAATCCAAATGAGTGCATTCAGTTGAATCCAATCTTGTGGACTGCATCTGTCATTCAATAGTTTAAATAAATCAGTCGCACTACAAAAAGTCACAGTGTAGCCCAGGCCTAAGGGTGCTGCCACAAGTCGCGGCGGTCCTGCATTCTGGATGTGGCAAAAAAAGCATAAAAAAAACTGCATGTGGTTTTCAAAAAACACATGTGTTTTTTGCCACAATGTACCTGCATTTGTGGTGCGTTTATTTTCCTGCAAAAGGAAAAAACACAGCAATAGTGAATTACATTAATTACAAAATAGAGTTACATTAACAAGTGACTGTACTTTCACGCAATTTTATTTTATAACTAGAGAATGGTACAACTAGCAAATTTCTAAATCACTTCATTTAAAATATATGCCTGCATCAACCTGAAAAAAAGCTGTAAAGTCAAGGACACCAGGGGTCTTACTTCCACCTAAGTTGCAGCTTTCTGACTGTTGTCAGGCAAGATCTGTGGCTAGTACAAGAGCTGAATGGAAGTGAGGGGATATCAGAGCTAGCAGACAGCTGAACGGAAGTGAGGGGGCATCAGAGCTAGCTGAGATCCTCAGCCTGATAAAAGAACTGCTTCTACACCAGGGGAGGCCAACCTTACAGACACAAAGAGCCAGAAAAAAAAGTATGACTACCAGGAGCCACAAGCTACAGTGCCTTGCGAAAGTATTCGGCCCCCTGGAACTTTTCAACCTTTTGCCACATTTCAAGCTTAAACAAAAAGATATAATATTTTAAATTTTTGGTGAAGAATCAACAACAAGTGGGTCACAATTGTGAAGTGGAACGAAATTCATTGGATCATTTAAACTTTTTTTGTAGTAATAAAACTGAAAAGTGGGGCGTGCAAAATTATTCGGCCCCCTTGCATTAATACTTTGTTGCGCCACCTTTTGCTGCGATTACAGCTGCAAGTCGCTTGGGGTATGTCTCTATCAGTTTTGCACATCTAGAGACTGAAATTCTTGCCCATTCTTCCTTACTGCCACCACCATGTCTGACAGTGGGGACGGTGTGTTCAGGGTAATGAGCTGTGTTGCTTTTACGCCAAACATATCGATTTGCATTGTTTCCATCTGACCAGAGCGCCTTCTTCCACATGTTTGGTGTCTCCCAGGTGGCTTGTGGCAAACTGTAAACCAGACTTTTTATGGATATCTTTGAGAAATGGCTTTCTTCTTGCCACTCTTCCATAAAGGCCAGACTTGTGAAGTGTTGGACTGATTGTTGTCCTATGGACAGACTCTCCCACCTCAGCTGTAGATCTCTGCAGGTCATCCAGAGTGATCATGGGCCTCTTGGCTGCATCTCTGATCAGTCTTCTCCTTGTTTGAGATGAAAGTTTAGAGGGACGGCCGGGTCTTGGTAGATTTGCAGTGGTCTGATACTCCTTCCATTTCAATATGATCGCTTGCACAGTGCTCCTTGGGATGTTTAAAGCTTGGGAAATCTTTTGGTATCCAAATCCGGCTTTAAACTTCTCCACAACAGTATCACGGACCTGCCTGGTGTGTTCCTTGGTCTTCATGATGCAGAACCCGGAGACTATCACAGAGTAGGTGCATTTATATGGAGACTTGATTACACACAGGTGGATTCTATTTATCTTCATCAGTCATTTAGGACAACATTGGATCATTCAGAGATCTTCAATGAACTTCTGGAGTGAGTTTTCTGAACTGAAAGTAAATGGGCCGAATAATTTTGCACGCCCCACTTTTCAGTTTTATTATTACAAAATAAGTTTAAATGATCCAATAAATTTTGTTCCACTTCACAATTGTGACCCACTTGTTGTTGATTCTTCACCAAAAGTTTAAAATGTTATATTTTTTTTGTTTGAAGGCTGAAATGTGGCAAAAGGTTGAAAAGTTATACTTTCGCAAGGCACTGTATACATTTACACACAAGTCACCGTATTTTTCATCCTATAAGATGCACCTACAGAGAAAAATAAGAAAAAAAGATCTTTCATCCGATCTGAGGTCTGCTGAAAAATATTTTTTTCTTATTTTTCATTAGCAAAGAAAAAAAGAAAATTATTATTTTTCATCAGACCTCAGATCAGACTCCTAAATCAGACCCCTAATCCTCAGCTGACCTAAAATAAGATCCCCAATCCTCATCAGACCTCCAAATCAGACCCCCCAATGCTCAGATCAGACAACAGAAATCAGGCTCCCAGTGTCAGACCCTCAGTGCTCAGATCTCCCCCCATGCTTAGATCTGACCCCTTCCATGCTCAAACCAGATCCCCCATGCTCAGATCTGACTCCCCATGCTCAGATCAGACCCCCCCAAGTTCAGATCAGACCCCCATGCTTAGATCAGACCCCCATTGCTCAGATCAGACAACACAAATCAGACTCCCAGTGTCAGACCCTCAGTGCTCAGATCTCCCCCCATGCTTAAATCCCCTCATGCTCAGATCTGGCCCCTCCCATGCTCAAACCAGATCCCCCATTCTCAGATCTGACTCCCCATGCTCAGATCTGACCCCCCCAACCATGCTCAGATCAGACCCCCATGCTTAGATCAGACTGACATGCTGTCCACTGTGACCTGATGCGCACAACGTCAGGTCATAGTGCGCGTCTCCACCTACTACTTTCTGACACTGTGTGCATCTGGACATAGTGGAGAGCAAGCTGGAGCTGCAGAGTAGCAATGGTGCCCGATCAGGAAAGGAGATCTGAGCATGGGCTGCAGAGTGAGCCGGCCTGACTTCTTCTCGGCTAAACAACTAGAGCCTCACTTGAAGAGGCAAAGAGCCGCATGCGGCTCAAGAGCCACGGGTTGGCCACCCCTGTTCTACACTCTTGGTGAATTCACAGGAGTCTCCTGCCTTTCCGTGAGTGTGATTTATTTCTCCTTGTCTGTTCTGTGAGCTCTGGGGCTGAAAACAAACAGTGGGAACTTAGGGAAAGAACATCACAGCAGTACAGTGCTGTTAGAAGGGAGACACCCCCCTCCTTCTAAGTGAAATGCATCTAGCTATGCTGCTGAAAAAGTGAATAATATGACTCAGAAAAAAACACTCCAAAAAACATTAGGGAAACCCAAACATAACAGTTCATTCACAGTTATGATTGTACAAAGAAGCGCAGCAATTATGCATACATTTTGAAAACTCAGGTAATCTTTAAGGTAATTAGTTTTGTAGTGTATTTTCCATTTGCTGGAAGAAAACACCATAAATGCAGGTATGTTGCTAAAATTGCACCAAAAATGCAGCACAGCCACGACGTGTGGCAACACCCTAATAGGATCAAGAACATTGAAGGTGTCAGAGCAAAACTGGTGAGCAGTTGTGAGTTAATGAGTCATTAAACTAAAACCTACATTGTCACCCAATGTGAATCAGATCTTTTTGGGAATATTTAGTATAGTAAATCATTAATTAACCTCATGAGAAATGTCTTGCTGTGGAATCCCCTGTATATGTGTGTTACAGGGGGAATGTATCATATTTAATGCGGATATTATTATACATTTCAGAAAATGTCACTTTATAACTTCAAATTTCAATTTTTAGGTACAATAAAAATGGCTATGATCTGAATCGGAATTTTCCTGATGCGTTTGAGGAGAACATGGATCAGATCCAGCCAGAAACACAAGCAATTATGGATTGGATTAAAAGTGAAAGTTTTGTACTCTCTGCCAACTTCCATGGTGGTGCTGTGGTTGCCAGCTACCCATATGATAACTCATATACCGGTAAGAGTCTATGTATCTTGGACTCATGGATCTACAGTGTAATACTCAGTGAAACAACACTATTCTAACCACAGATGTGCAGTTATGTGTTTTATAATGTGACTTTCCAACGCATACCTAGAAACTAGAAAATGGCTCAACTATGTGAGACAGCTGTGCACCAGATTTATTATTGGTGCAAAACAAGGAGGCACTCAAACGACAATATCTATTGTTCAGTCCGAAACATACGGAATATGTCCGTGTGACACCCATGTTGCATACTTTTTTTTTTTGAGGACCCACTGACTTGTGAAAGCGGCCTTAGCTGTGAAAACATCCTTATTTAGGCCTTAGCCTAGATTTTAGTTTCTGGTGCACGGAGTGTTAGAGATATGACTATTTTATTAAGAGGCATCTGCCTCTTATTAAATTAGGCACATCTCACTCCAATGTACAAGGATCAAGACTGGCGTATGGGAACGTCCGTCTTTATAAATGTCCCCTAGTGTGACTGTACGGCTATTATAGATTTGGCACATTTTATGACTTCTCTAAGTTTACGCCATTTAAATATCAGACAGCATTAGTATATCTGCCCCAATATCTCCTATTAATTCCTCTGAAGTTGGGTGGCCCCCAAAAAGGAAGTCCCCAACTTTGCTAAGCCATTCCCCCTCTACCAGTAATGGTGCCGGGCAAAAAAAAAATTGGGGGAGACCTTAAAGGAGTTTTCTGAGATATTTTTACCAATGACCTATTCTCAGGGTCTGATTGGTGGGGGTCAGTGGGCGACCCCTGCTGATCAGCTGTTCGAAAAGGCACCGGACTTCTCCCAGCTTTCCCTAGGACAATGGGGCTAAGCTGCAGTACCAAGCACAGCAACTATTACCATTACTGGTAGAGGGGGCGCTAAGCTTGGTGAGCAAGGAGAAGGCCACAGTACTACTGTGAGCACCGGTGCCTTATCTAACAGCTGATCAGTGTGGCCGCCCTGCTCTGAAGTTAAACAAAGGAAAGGTAAATGAGCCCATAGTAACCAATGACATAGTTCTTATTTTTAACAAGCTTGTCTTAGAGCTGTGATTGCTAACCTCCGGAACTCCAACTGTGGTAAAACTACAACTCCCAAGATGTACACTTGCTTGGCTGTTCTCAGAACTCCATAGAAATGAATGGAGAATGCTGGGAGTTGTAGTTTCACCACAGCTGGAGTGCCGGAGGGCCGGAGGTTAGCCATCACTGTTCATATGGACAGGTAGTGGTACAGCAGAAAGCTTCATTACCATAAGAAAAACTTGTGCTAACCCTTAAAATAACTTGGTTTTTGAGAATTAAGTAATTTACATTTTGTAAAATACTAAGGATGAACCTTTGCATTTTTCTGCGAGACAGTGTGTCTTTCAGGGTATTACACACACAGGAATTTTCTACCAGAATCTAACTTCAGCAAAAATTAAATGCTGACCCTAGGGTTTCTGCCATGGTTGTGCATTTTGTATGCCACGAGTTTTCCCACGGCTTTAGCCACATTCAGTGGAGCTAACTGAAGACACCTGCCGTGGTTATTGGTGTAAACTGCACCAAGAAGGGGCATGTCCCATCTTTATGCTATCTGAAAATCCACACCGAAATAATACAGAGCCATATGGACAACATCGCGGATTCCCATTGATAATAATGAGACGTAGTTTTTGTGTGGATTCCACACTGTGCCCTTAAGGCCTGTTCACACAGCACATTCACTACCATGCTTTCTGCCACTGTTGTTCACTTTGTAATGCTATGGAGCTAAGCCGTGAGCAGACACCCACTGTGGCTTCAAGAGGTGTCAGTCTGGACACTGCTCCAAGAAGGGGTGAACTGAAGAGCTGCCTCCCATTGAAAACCATGGGAGAAAGTCACCATGCATCCACTGGCAGAATTTTGTCACACTCACCACACTAAAATTCCACTGGCTGATTCCACCGTATGAACTGCCCCTAAGGGTGCATTCACATGATCATATGAATGAGTTCTCATCCGCTCTGTGTTTTGGATCTGCAAAACACTATGGTCGTGTGAATGTAGCCTAAGAGTCCTAGCGGCAACCCCTCTCATCTCCTTAAACATTTTCAAAAGGCTTTGAAATCAGATTGTGGATATCTGTGTTTATTTCACTGTTTTTACTGACTGGAACTGCACTAGAGAAAAAGCTAGTACTGTTTTTACAAAATTCTGCACTAAAGCATTTGTCCCAAGAATGCAACTTGTCACCTATCCACAGGATAAGTGATAGATGTCTGATCGGTGGGGGATCGACCACTAAGACAATTTACCAATCCTGGCGATGTGGTTTCTGTGATCCCCCATATGAATAGAGTAACAGTCAAGCATGCATGTTGCTGCTCCATTCATCTCTAGTTGCCTTTCTTTGGCAGCCCCAGAGAAATTAAAGGGGTATTCTCATCTTAGACAATGGGGGCATATCGCTAGGATATGCCCCCATTGTCTTATAGGTGCGGGTCCCACCGCTGGGACCCGCACCTATAGCCAGAACGGAGCGGGGAGCGCTGCGCCTGGAGGACCCCAGGTTTCCGGGGGTCCGGCCACCACCAGGCGCAGCTCCCCGCGCCGCTCATAGGAATGAATGGGAGCCGGGCCGTGCATGCGCGGTCGGCTCCCATTCATTTCTATGGAGCCGACGGAAGTAGCCGAGCCAGCGCTCGGCTATTTTCGGCGGCCCCATAGAAATGAATGGAGGGCGGCTGCGCATGCGCAGTGCGCCCTCATTCACTTCGGGGGCTCCGTTCTCGATATAGGTGCGGGTCCCAGCGGTGGGACCCGCACCTATAAGACAATGGGGGCATATCCTAGCGATATGCCCCCATTGTCTAAAATGAGAATAACCCTTTAAGGGAGTGCTAGTGCACATGCTAGACCAGGACCCACATACTTGTGATCTGTGGTGTCCCAACACACAGATTATGTACTTATCACTTATTCTGTGGATAGGTAATGTTTGGGACAACTCAGTGGCGTAGCTACCGGGGGGGCAGGGGGGGGCGACGGCTCCGGGCCCAGTGACTCAGGGGGGCCCCAGCAAGGATGACCTTGCCTTCTATCAGGCGAATACAAGTGAGCGCTTCCATTATGGGACCCCCATCAGACCTCAGATCAGCCCACCCAGCCACATAGGATTAAAATAAAAAACTTTACTTACCTGTTCTGCGCTGCGGCTGCCCTCCGGTCCGCGCTCTGCTCTCTTCCCTGGCGGCGCGCACTATGACCTGACGCTGCACGCAGGGTCAGGTGTGGCTGGGTGGGCTGATCTGAGGTCTGATAGGGGCACAGTAGGCTGATATGAGGTCTGATGGGGGCACAGTCTGCTGATATGAGGTCTGATGGGGGCACAGTCTGCTGATCTGAGGTCTGATGGGGGCACAGTCTGCTGATCTGAGGTCTGATGGGGGCACAATACGCTGATCTGAGGTCTGATAGGGGCACAGTAGGCTGATATGAGGTCTGATGGGGGGCACAGTAGGCTGATATGAGGTCTGATGGGGGCACAGTCTGCTGATATGAGGTCTGATGGGGGCACAGTCTGCTGATATGAGGTCTGATGGGGGCACAGTCTGCTGATATGAGGTCTGATGGGGGCACAATACGCTGATCTGAGGTCTGATGGGGGCACAATACGCTGATCTGAGGTCTGATAGGGGCACAGTAGGCTGATATGAGGTCTGATGAGGGCACAGTCTGCTGATATGAGGTCTGATGGGGGCACAATTTGCTGATCTGAGGTCTGATAGGGGCACAGTAGGCTGATATGAGGTCTGATGGGGGCACAGTAGGCTGATATGAGGTCTGATGGGGGCACAGTCTGCTGATATGAGGTCTGATGGGGGCACAGTCTGCTGATATGAGGTCTGATGGGGGCACAGTCTGCTGATCTGAGGTCTGATGGGGGCACAGTCTGCTGATCTGAGGTCTGATGGGGGGCACAATACGCTGATCTGAGGTCTGATAGGGGCACAGTAGGCTGATATGAGGTCTGATGGGGGCACAGTCTGCTGATATGAGGTCTGATGGGGGCACAATATGCTGATCTGAGGTCTGATAGAGGCACAGTAGGCTGATATGAGGTCTGATGGGGGCACAGTCTGCTGATATGAGGTCTGATGGGGGCACAGTCTGCTGATATGAGGTCTGATGGGGGCACAGTCTGCTGATCTGAGGTCTGATGGGGGCACAATACGCTGATCTGAGGTCTGATAGGGGCACAGTAGGCTGATATGAGGTCTGATGGGGGCACAGTCTGCTGATCTGAGGTCTGATGGGGGCACAATCTGCTGATCTGAGGTCTGATGGGGGCACAATACGCTGATCTGAGGTCTGGTAGGGGCACAGTATGCTGATATAAGGTCTGATGGGGGCACAGTCTGCTGATATGAGGTCTGATGGGGGCACAGTCTGCTGATATGAGGTCTGATGGGGGCACAGTCTGCTGATCTGAGGTCTGATGGGGGCACAATACGCTGATCTGAGGTCTGATGGGGGCACAATACGCTGATCTGAGGTCTGATAGGGGCACAGTAGGCTGATATGAGGTCTGATGGGGGCACAGTCTGCTGATATGAGGTCTGATGGGGGCACAGTCTGCTGATATGAGGTCTGATGGGGGCACAGTCTGCTGATCTGAGGTCTGATGGGGCACAATACGCTGATCTGAGGTCTGATGGGAGCACATTAAGCTGATATGAGGTCTGATGGGGGCACAATACGCTGATGTGAGGTCTGATGGGGGGCACAATACGCTGATCTGAGGTCTGATGGGGGCACAATACACTGATCTGAGGTCTGGTGGGGGGGCACAATACGCTGATCTGAGGTCTGATGGGGGGCACAATACGCTGATCTGAGGTCTGATGGGGGCACAATACGCTGATCTGAGGTCTGGTGGGGGGCACAATACGCTGATCTGAGGTCTGATGGGGCACAATACGCTGATCTGAGGTCTGATGGGGGCACAGTACGCTGATCTGAGGTCTGATGGGGGCACAGTACGCTGATCTGAGGTCTGATGGGGCACAATACGCTGATCTGAGGTCTGATGGGGCACAATACGCTGATCTGAGGTCTGATGGGGGCACATTCTGCTGATCTGAGGTCTGATGGGGGCACAATATGCTGATCTGAGGTCTGATGGGGGGCACATTCTGTTGATCGGAGGTCTGATGGGGCACAATACGCTGATCTGAGGTCTGATGGGGGCACAGTAGGCTGATGTGAGGACTAATGGGGGCACATTCTGCTGATCTGAGGTCTGATGGGGTACAATACGCTGATCTGAGGTCTGATGGGGGCACAATACGCTGATCTGAGGTCTGATGGGGCACAATACGCTGATGTGAGGTCTGATGGGGGCACAGTAGGCTGATGTGAGGTCTGATGGGGCACAATACGCTGATCTGAGGTCTAATGGGGGCACAGTAGGCTGATGTGAGGTCTGATGGGGGCATATTCTGCTGATCTGAGGTCTGATGGGGCACAATACGCTGATCTGAGGTCTGGTGGGGCACAATACACTGATCTGAGGTCTGATGGGGGGCACATTCTGATGATCTGAGGTCTGATGGGGGCAGGGACTGTTAGTTTAGTGATGTAAAAACTGTGGACAGGTTTCCTTTAACATAGGAGTCCTCTTGTTTTTTACTCCTATTACTCCTATATTTTACTGCATTATGTGGTAGAGTATTTAGAGTAGGGTATGTGGAAAGTCTATTGTACTGTACTTAACAGCATAGATGATCTAGCAGTTTATATAGTCATCTTTCTAATACAATATTATAACCACAACTAGTAGTATGTGCCTTGAAGTTGGAAACGTGCGTTTGGGAAGCCAAGTGGGGGGCCCACTCAAGTATGTTTCGCCCCCCCTGTGCTGAACCTCTAGCTACGCCTCTGCGTTTAAGGAACGGATAATGCTAGCATACATTACATATTTGTGGTAAGCACTGTTGCGGTACTATATGAAAGATGTGGGTTACAGTATGGCGTGTCTAAGATCAGAGCTCACAATTACTAATGGTATTTTATGACATTTGTCTAATTCCAACATCTCTCTCCTACAGCATCCCCAGACAGTGATGTATTGGAGTACGTAGCTAAACTATACTCCATGAATAATGCCCAAATGTTCAGCGGCAATTCTTGTCCTGGCGAAAGTGGTTTTGAGAATGGCATCACGAATGGTGCTGCGTGGTACAGAGTTAAAGGTGAGAACACTCACAAGCCTGCCAAGTTATATCCTTTAATGTTGTAAGTTACCAAATGAAGAAAACTGGTTGAGAATAACTGTTAGTCTAAGGCTAGCTATACATATATGATAGACTTATGCAGGGGCAGACTGACCATAGACCCTACAGGGAAATTTCCAGGTGGGCCTTTGTCCAGGGGGCTGCCCAAGTCCTCCTCATGGCAGTTTGCCAGGGAAATAAAGATCTGTTGCTTTCTTATGCACTTTGCCGTTGCCACAGGAGCCTTCCTGAACACAATTGTATCAATGTCCTAAGGGCAACGATACAGTCAAATACTGCAGTGGGGGTAGCAGTATTTTGTGCTGGGCAGGTATTTTTGCTGCACTACAGTGTTGAAGGCCCCACCTACTTCTGTTGTGCCTGCCTGTGTTGTCCCTCCTTCTGTCAATTTGGACCTGCCTACAACATGGGGCCACCTTTAGGCTTCATTTACACGACCGTATTTGTTTTGCGGAAAACCGGTGTGGGGGAATGATAAATTCCTTTCACAGGGTAAATGCTACTTAGTAGGAGGCTGTCTATTCGCACTACTGTATGAAACCGGCAAAATTCATGATAAAAAGTGGAGATGAATGTGGAAACATTTAAAGGTGATCTGTCATCACAGTAGCCTGTTGCAGATCTGCTAGGCTATTATAAGAAATGCCAAAAATACAATCCACACGCTGGATGTCATGCCCCTAATAATGAAACTACACGTCTGATGTGGCTTCAGCGTGATATTTCTATGTTTATCTCTGGTTTAATATTTTAAATACGTCCCCAACTTTGCTGATTCCAGGTGGCATGCAAGATTACAACTACGTCTTCAATCAGTGTATGGAAATCACTCTTGAGGTGTCATGCTGTAAATATCCACAGTCCTCCGAGCTTCAGGGGTTATGGAATTACAACAAAGTGTCTGTTATTGAGTACATGAAGCAAGTCCATATGGGTATGTATCATATCATCAAAGCTAATGATGTGAAAGAAGATCAAAATAGCTTAAAGGGGTTTAGTCACTTCAGCAAATAGCATTTATCATGTAGAGAAAGCTAATACAAACCACTTACTAATGTATTGTGAGTGTCCATTTTGCTTCCTTTCACGGCTGGATTAATTTTTCCATCACATTATACACTGTTGTTTCCATGGTTACAACCACCCTGCAATCCATCAGTAGTTGCCGTGCTTGCATATTGTAAAAAAAAACATGTCGTAGTTTTATTACGGCCGCCTCTTGGCATCTTTGCCATGCTGTGGCCCATTATAGTGAATGGGGTCAGAGCGGACTACCAGCGGCACCGTGCACTAGTGGCAGCACGGATCTGGCAGGCTGTTCCCCCGCCGGAACAGCCTGCCGGAAAAAGCTGCCGGTAGTGTGAAAGTAGCCTAAGGGCTCTTTCACACAAGTGGATGCCACCCGAGGAATCCGCTGTGTGAAAGAGTGTGAAGCCCCATTCCGGACAGCAGAGGCACGGAGCATTAACATGATTGATAATGCTCTGTGCCTATCTGTGACCTTTTTACTACAAAATCACAGTGAGATAAAGTTGTCACTGTGATTTTGTAGTAAAAAGATCACAGAGCGGCACGGAGCATTATTAATCATGTTAATACTCTGTGCCTCTGCTCTCCTGCACGGGGCTTGGCTGTCTTACACGCAGCACATTCCTCGGACTGCATCCGCTTGTGTGAAAGAGCCCTAAGGGTGACACCCACCTTTTTGCTAATAAAAAAAGTCTGCTGTTTGGGGTCAGGAGAGGAAGACTCAAATACCACCAAGAGTCATGTCTTCTCATTCTTTTGCCCCTAGACTAAATTGTAAGACTTGCAGCATTGTAGACAACATGGTTAGATCCCTTGTTTAGGGATCATGCAAAAATTCTACCATGACACAAGCTTATATTTACAAGACCGTGGCGAGTATACATTATTCACATCAACGCACAACACTCATCAGGAAACCATTAGTGATAAATGACATGACTGGTGGAATCAAAAGGCTTATCTGTCTGTGGGTAATGTTGGTTTAACCTGGAGTGCTATTCATTTTGCATATTTTCTATATTGTAGTGGCTGAAATTTCCATGGCAAAAATTTGCAGGCCAATAATTGTGTCAATGGTATTCTAATTGCAATGGCAATGCTGGAGTCAGTGGACAGGAGAACACAAGCTCCTCACACACTGGGATCACATGTAGGTTTTGTGGCACTTGTTGGGCCAAAGCCAGAAGTAGATTTAAGTAGAATGAAAAATATAAAGGAAGACTAAAACCATGATTTAAAGTGTACCTGTCATATTTTTTTTTTATTTTTGTAATTTGTAGGGTCAGTGATGCTGACCATTTTTGTAATATACCTTAATTACTGAAATCATACATTTCTACTAGAAAAATAGCTCTAAAGTGGCCCATTATGAGCCTCAGCAACGCTCCTCTGTCTTCTGTTTACATAACAGTGGAGACTTGGTAACACTGACTGTGTTATGTAAACAGAAGACAGAGGAGCGTTGCTAAGGCTCAAAATGGGCCAATTTAGAGCTATTTTTCTAGTAGTAATGTATGATTTCAGTAATTAAAGTATATTACAAACGTGGTCAGTATCACTGCCCCTATACATTACACCAATAAAAAAAATATGACAGTTAGGGTCCATTCACACATCCGGAAAATGGGTCTGCATTGGTTCCGCAATTTTGCGGAGCAGGTGCGGACCCATTCATTTTCAATGGGGCCGTAAAAGATGTGGACAGCTACTTCTGGTCCGCGGCCCCGCAAAAAAATAGAGCATGTCCTATTCTTGTCCGGAGCCACGGACAAGAATAGGCATTTCTATAGTGCCGGCACATGGCCGGGGAGCGTGTTTTGCAGATCTACAATTTGCGAATCCGCAAAACACGTGCGGGTGTGTGAATGGACCATAACACTTTAAAGGGATTCTGTCAGCTCTGAAACACCCTCCAAACTACAGTAAGTGGTGTATAGTGTAAGTGACGTAAAGTCCAGTTATGTAATTTTATCTTCATACTCGCTTCCATTCTGACTCTGTGCTCTGACAAACCTGCAGTAAAATGCACTCACTGGACTCCAGTGCTCACTCACATAATGGAGAGGACTCAAAGACGAGTCCTCTCAATGCATTTTACTGTTGGCTTGTGGGAATACAGCATCGGAATGGAAGTGAGTATGAAGATAAAACTTACATATTCGGATTCAGCATCACTTACACTATAAACCGCTTACTCTAGTTCAGGGGGTGTTTCGGAGACGACAGGTTCCCTTTAAATGACATGTGAACTCACCCTATGAGTTGAGAAAATGTTGAAATTGCCATTGGAAACAGAGGCCTCATTTTATCACGAGGAACATGGTGTGAACCTGTTCTATGTTTATTATGTCTATAATACTTGTACTGTATTTACTCTTTCAATTACCTGACAGGGATAAAAGGACAAGTGCTTGATATGAACGGAAACCCCATCCAAAATGCTATAGTGGATGTTAAGGACAGACAACGCATATGCCCTTACCGAACTAATAAATATGGGGAGTATTACCTTTTGCTTCTTCCAGGAACATACACAATTAATGTAAGTAACAAAGATTTATGTAATCCAAAGGAGGGGAAGTTTTCCCAATAATCTTAGTCTTGAATCTAAGCCGTTCTCAGGGTTCTGTGCACGAATATATGCAGAGTCAGGCCAGTCCAATATTGGTATAGTGTAGAAATCCAGAAAAAGAAAGATCCTTACACTGTTAAGACTCTTTCTTAATATTCTGTATTGAAGCCACCATAACATCACATACAGTGAGAATAAAGCTTGCTTATGTGATCCAGTTTCCTTAGTCATAGCATAGGGTTCGTTTAATATCCCGTGACTAAAAACAACCAATGAAGAATCAATGGGTATGTTCAAATCCAAGTACAAGGCACATGTATGATATTCAGATACCTCCAGTCTGCATATAAAAAGAAAGTATTAGTACTGGTAAATTACATTCTGTCTTATGTTTAACCCTTTAATAATTCTAGGTTCTAGAAGTTCTACTTTTAGAAGTTTCCTTTTATTGTTGCCTCCTCCTTATACTACCTCTGCCTCCCAAACATATAAAGTAGTATAAATGGCATATCACTGAACAGTCATACATTTTAAAAAATAACACTCCAACTGAAATCCTGAAGAAACCTTTTAATTGTATTTACAAATGATGTTACACTCACTCCTTTCTTAGCGCCATTCTCTGTAGTGCTGGTCTGGACTTCCGACGCTGGTTTCTTACAAACCGCAGAGGTGATGTGCTCTTATACGGTACATGGCCGCTCAATGGTACGATCAATCGCTATTCTCAGCAGTGTAAATTACCCAGAGCAATAAACCACCAGTTATTGTTCACTCGTGTGAGCTTTTACATACAGGATACGATTGTTCATATACAGAGTCATTGTTTGTCAGCAGCACATCCCATGGTGACATAGGGCGATATGCTGATGAAAAGCCATTTTATGTGCCGCAGAAACGTTGATACCGCACATTTTTCTAATTTGTCTGGTGATTGGAGGCAAGTTTATAAGGAGGGGCATAGATAGCAGGGAGCAACCTGACCATATTAGGGTGCATTCACATCACTATTTAGCTTTCCGTTCTTTTGATCCATCAGAAGAAGAGACAGAGTAAAAAAAACAAAAAAAAACGGATCCTGTTGCATCACTTGTCATCTGTTTGAGCCATTTCCATCTGAGATTCGTTTTTTAGATGGGGAAAAAAACATCCTGCATGCAATGTTTCTGTCTAAAAAAATAGATATCAGACAGAAATGGCTCAAACGGATGACAACAGGGTCCGTTTTTTTTCCCTCTCTTCTTCTGACGGATCAGGTGATATGAATGCACTGTTACTCAGGCACTGGAGGGAGGGTGTTGCGAGCCAGCCTTGTTGCCTTTGCCAAGGATTTTTCATACATGGCTAGAGCAGTGAAATGAACCTTTGCCCAAGTGAAGGGAAGTCCACTTATGGCTCTGTTTACATGGGCTATTTATCAAGAATGAGCATTTGTAGGCGCATTAGTTCCCAATAATACACCTGATCCTATTCTTAAAATGCTGCATTAATTGTACTCCTGTGCTATTATTATATTTTAGGTAACGATGCTGAACAATTCAATAGTAAAGAGTATCACTGTACCAAAGAGCTCAAACCTGTCCGCAATGACCTACAATTTCCAGTTCATTACAAAGACTACCAGCCCTATTCCAGCAACGGCACCTTGTTCTCTTAATCAAAACAGTGGCGGTCACAGTAACAGTGGCAGCACATTACAAGTATGTCTGGTGGCGTTCTTCTTGAGAACTGTCTTGCTGCTATTACATAACGAACTTTAGGATGCCAAAGGAAACAAACCTGGATGAGAGTCCTGAATGTATTGGAATTTACTCCAAAAATGACAAATGTCAGATATGCCATACAACTATGGAATGTTTTAAAGTTACAAATTTACAATTTTTTACAGTTTGTACTCTTCATACAAGGCTAAACAATAAACATAATTTATATTTACTGTCCACGGTGGATTTTTCATTTCATTGAAGCCCCCTAAGCCAGAAATTGTCCTAATGTAATAAAAGAATGTATACTAACCCATTTCTTCCCCGCTGCTCACAGCTCCGATCCTTCCTGTAAGGCTGTTTAGCTTCAGTGATGATGTGCCCGTATGCTCCATATTATGGCACCCGTGTTGCTTCTGACGCCCACCTCTGCATCTCTCCCGTCGTGTGGATGAAAACATCCGGCATCGGGAGATGGCAGCCAATAGTGGGCCATGACGGGGACAAGCCTCTGCGGTGTTTCTGGCCGTGCATGCACTAACGAACGTGTGCATGAGCCCTTAATTGCAAATCATTTAAAAGCTTCAACATAATTTCCGGAATTAGAGCTCATTATCCAACGAGACAGTTTTGGGGGGAAAAAAGACTGGCACAAGCAGTTAACTTTAAATTATTTTATTATATAAATATACTTTAGATGTTACAGTTATTTTCAGTGCATTTTAGTTACATGTTCTACGCAGAGAGGGAAATTGTACACATCAACTCTTAGGACTTAGAAATTTTTCACAGTGCAAAATAATTAACAAGGTGCTAAGAGGAAAAGTACTAAAAAGAAGCCATTATGTATCAGGCTTTACTCTCTATCTGGATAACACAGCAAAAACATTGTTGCTGGGGATCAAGGGATGAAAACTTGAAATAAATAACTAAAATGATGATTAGGAGGTATAGTTCACCCCAACTGTAACTATAATTTCATTCAGCAATGGGCTCTAATACTACACTATAGTGAAAGGGGGGGGGGGGGAGTACACTTGAGATAAATAAGGAAAAAAAAAAAAAAAGCATAAACTAGAACTAGTTATACTGGGATATTTATTGTGCATAATTTCCGGGTTGCCATGGTTATATATTTAAATTGTAATAGTTTATTTTGTGTAAAATCTAAAGATTACCTGTCACTATGAAGATGCTATGCAATCATCATGTTATAGAGCAGGAGGAGCTGAGCAGATTGATAAATCGTTTTGTAGAAAAAGATTCAGTGAAACTTGTAATTTATACATTTCTATCTCTGTTTCAGAGAGCACGACGGCTCATTCGGCTATTATCAGTAATTGACAGCTATCTATGCCACGTCAGAAAGAGCAGAGACTTAAAGGGGCTCTCTGGAGCTTTAAATAAAAATTCTGTTTCAGCTAACCCATGGAAGGAAGACGTAGTGCCACTGAATACGCAGTCTTGGCTGTGATCACTTGTCCACCCGAACCCCTTGCGGACTCTTCTGCTGAAGTCTTTACCAGATGTGCTCTTGTGTCTTTCTGTTAGCGCAGCCAGTGGGGTGGTCAAGTGATCACAGCCTAGATTGCTGAATGAGTGTGCAACAAAATGTCAAGTGCTGCTGAAACTCTCTTCCAGTATATTGAAACCTAGAATTTAGTTAAAGTCCTTGAAAACCCCTTTAAATGTATAAATTACAAGTGTTACTGAATTACACTATACTATATATCAATCTGCAGGCAGCATGTTATAGAGCAGGAGGAGCTGAGCAGATTGTCAGTGCCTCAGTTAAAGAGAACCTGTCACTATGACATGCAGTGCAGTCACGAGATTCGGTTTCCCATATATATCATATATATATATATCATCAAAATTGGGTATGGATCCTAAGGGTGTATCCACACATAGGTTTTTTTGTGGCATTTTCCAGACTTGCTATTTAAAAAAAAAAGTTCAGGCGTATTTTGCCAACTCCAGATGTTAGCTGAAAGTCTATGGGAATTACGAAACGAGGGACACACGCACATTTTTTTGCACAGCACGTGGAAGTAATGGAGTTGTTCTTTCAAACATTTTTTCATTTCTATAGAGAAAAGAATTTACGTGTTAAAGCAAAAATATAATATGTAATATTAATGGCAAAAAAAGCATCAAACCAAATCTGTGAGTGAAGGGGAACTAACAAAAAGAACAGAATCATTTTTTTAAAGAAATGCTTTTTTTTCTCCTCGTGCTGGAATCTTATTTTTCCCCCTGAAATTATGACAGAAAAGCAGATCTCCCAAACGCAGATGTGTGAATGTAACCTTATTTTAAGTACCAATAGTAAATGCATTAGGCTGTGAATTAGAAAGTTACGTATCACCTGAGCATGGTTAAATGCTCCTAACAGTCAGTCAGGGACTGGAGTAAGGTGCGCCTCATTTATTAAGAGGCAGATGTTGCATCTCGGCCCCTCTGTGCGTCAGAAACGCAAGTCTATGCCCGTCAGGGAGCTGTAAATTATGCCAGTTCCTGGCGCGAGATATAGTAATTCCGATTGGCCTTGCTAAACCTCGCCCTCTTCTTCACTACTTCAGAAAAGCGGTGAGAAGCTTAAAAAGTAGCAAATTAAGGAGTGCACCATAATTTGCAACTTTTTAACACTGCTTTAGTAGTAAATGTCCCCAGATGTGTCAATATATTATAATGGCAAAATCTAACATTCAAAGCTAAATCAGTGAGCACAAGAATGATAAATATATCAGAAACATACTAATAAAATATTCTAATAGGGTAAAAATGTCTTCAGGTTACCAATTATAATAGGATATTTGCTATTGAAGTAAAGACTGTTGTCAAAGAGGCTTTCATGAAATTTGACAAATTCATTCACACTAAATTACAGTGGTGCTTAAAAGTTTGTGAACCCTTCAGAATTTTCTCTTTTTTTGCAAACATTTGACCTAAAACTTTGTCAGTTTTGAATAAGTCCGAAAAGTTGATAAACATAACCAAATCAAATGAGTCAAAAATATTAGATCTGGTCATTTATTTGTTGAGAACAATGACCCAATATCACAACGCCGGTGCCTTCTCAAGCAGCTGATCGGCGGGGGTCCTGGGTGTCGGACCCTCACTGATCAGATACAATCCCGGAAAACCCCTAAACTGGTGGTGGATCCACTGGAGTTACAGAGAGGCACAGGCCTCTTCATAACTTTGCAGGATTCTGCAGTTCTAAATGTAAGACTGATTCCGGGCTTACATCTACGCCTAAGGCCCCTTTCACACAACAGTATTTTTTGCGGGCTTCATGTGAAAAATGCGGACCCATTCATTTCTATGGGTCCGCAAAAAATACTGAGAGCCTACTGTGTGCTGTCTGCATCCGTATGCCCGTTCTGTAGCCCCGCAAAAAAAAATAGAACCTGTCCTATTCTTGTCCGCAAAACGGGCAAGGATAGGCATTGTTATAATGGAGCCGCAAAAAAAAATGGATGCCATATGGACGACATCGTTTTTTTTTTTGCGGATCTGCAATTTGCGGACCGCAAAACACAACGTTCCTGTGTAAGGCTACTTTCACACTGGCGGCAGGCCTGATCCGGCAGGTGAAGGGTGCTGCCGGATCAGGCCTGCCGCAGTGACGTGTGGAGCCGGAACCGCGCTCCGGCCCCACACATGTCACACAGTACATACATACACATAAACATACACACACATATAGACATACAAACACACATACATACTTACATGCTCCCCGGCAGGTCTTCGGAGCGTCAGAGATACAGGACGGCTCACAATTCCCCACAGCGCCCTCTGCTGGGCGCCTGGTGGAATCGTCATCTGTGCGCGCCGTCCTGTCCTTCTGACGCTCCGAAGACCTGCTGGGAGCATGTAAGTATGTATGTGTGTTTGTATGTCTATATGTGTGTGTATGTTTATGTGTATGTCTGTATGTGTATGTGTAGCCGGATCCGTAATGGACTCCATTGAAAGTCAATGGAGGGCGGATCCGGTTACCATTATGGTCACACCAGACGGATCCACCCCCATTGACTTGCATTGGGGGTCATTCCGGATCCGTCTTGGTGCGGATGCCTGGACCGGAGAGCAAACCGCAGCATGCTGCGGTTTGTTCTCTGGTCTGAAGACGGAACGGAATGCTTTCAGGAGCATTCCGTTGTCTTCAGTTCAGTTTTGTCCCCATTGACAATGAATGGGGACAAAACTGAAGCGTTTTATTCCGGTATTGAGCCCCTATGACGGAACTCAATACCGGAATTTTAAAACGCTAGTGTGAAAGTAGCCTAAGAGGCCTAAAACAGACATAGAAAATAGTAAATGAGACAGGCCTGCCTGCCCCTCCCCCACCCACAATTTTAGACCTGGCGTGAGCGGGGAGAAGTGGCAACAGTTAGTTGTGCCGCAATCTGCACCTGAAATACGCCTAATTTAGGCATATTTCAGATTTCACTATGTTTGTAGTGTAGTTGCAGTTTTTGCTGCACAAGGAGGTCACACCAGATTTTGAAAGCAAAGGTTCAAATACTTTTGCTACCCACATATTGGATCACTCAATAAAGTCTAATATTTTTTACTCATTTGTTTGATTTGGTTCTCTTTATCTACTTTTAGGACTTGTGTGAAAATCTGATGTAGTTGTAGGTCACATTTTTGCAGAACTGTAAAAAAAATTGTGAAGAGTTTACAAACTTTTAGGCACCACTTAGGTATAGCGTCAAAACTCTAAAAGAGAAATCAAGTAATTCAATACATGCTCCACCACAAAACAGAAAAACACAAGAAAACTACTTCAGGGGAGAAACTTTTCGGAACGATCTCAGATTTCATTAAAACAATAGAACATTACATTGTTTTTGTTTTACCAAATATTATTATCTGTATAGTATAAAGAAAAAAAACTCTTAGAAATAGCAATATAATTTATATTAACCTACAGGAGTGTGCAAATAGGACAGAAAGGGGCTAAGTCCATTAACAAAGTATCCTGACCTAAATATTCCATATTGTTCAGATTGTACAATTTCCTTGGCTGCGTTCTAAGAAGTCTTACTTTACCCAGCTACAAGATGTTATATTTGAGAAAGAAAATTAATCTCTGTGTACCAAATATTGTTAGAGGAGCCTTCACATTGGAATTATATTGGAGGAAAAATTGTACAAACCATGGAATTGGACCTTAATTTGGATACGTCTTTATACACACTGCGGGACATAGGACATGTACTCTAATTTGTGGGAAGGCAAAACAGATCTGCAAATAATATGAATTTGTGTGTATGGCCCCCAAAAAATTAATTGGTCAGTGACTATCCACAAGAAAATGTACACAGCACACGGATGAAAAAGACAGTTGAGTGCATAAGGCCTAAAGATGAAGAAGTAAACTATATCATTTATGATTATAAAGTCATCAAAATCCTGTTCACAATCTGCCACAAATATGTGTGACTATAGCTATTTAAATGCTTGCTTCTTAAAGAAGTGAGGTAATTTCTCATTCTCAAGGCATTACCCTAGGACGGAGCAGGCCATAACGCATTTTTATAAAAAGTGGTCATGTGCTTTAGCCTAGAATTAAGCCTATGTAGTATGGGGTATTTCTGTGGTCAGCCAAAACTGTGTACAAGGCACTAAGGTTTTAATATTCTGTACATTGTGCACTCATTTATATAATGAAAAACGCACAGTCACTTCTTTCCATAAAATCTCAGCATTCTGAAAAACAACATTATACATATATATCTAGATAAATAAATTAAATCACTGTCCTTCTGTAGGAATCCCTCTTCCAGTTGAAAGGCCCTCATCTCCTGGCTGAACTTAACAAGCTCAAATGCCTTATGATATGGAGCACATCTCCTTCCTCTATTAAAGTAGATGTCCACAGTTTTTTTATTTTTTATTCAAAAACATCCCCATACCTGTCCATGGGTTGTGTCTGGTATTGCAGCTCAGCGCCACTGAAGTGAACGGGGCTGGGCTGTAATACCACGTAAACCTGTGGTGACTAGAGATGAGCAAGCACGCTCGGGAGCAATTTTCGTGTAATAGCGTATGCATCTTCTAATCTGTACGCTAATGCATACGCATGTTCTAATCTGTACGCTAATGCATACGCATCTTATAAATTTGTACGCTAATGCGTTCAAATTACGAGATGTGCACGCATTAGCGTACAGATTAGAAGATGCGCACGCTATTACGCGAAAATTGCTACCGAACATGCTCGGCCATCTCTAGTGGTGACGTTTCTGAAAGAACGTGGACATCTTTTTCTAATGATGGACAACCCCTTTAATGTGACAACTCTTCAGTGTCACAGGATAAGCTGAGGAACTACATTTTAAGCAATCCTAGAAGATAAAATATACATTAGTTATCTAATTTGCGTTGCATTTGCGATTGAAGTCAGTCATTTGTCCATAACTAGCCATCTACTATGAAATTGTGTTTTTTCAGATAAAGCAACCTTTTACGATGACCAGGCACAACCTAATAAAGTTGTGCCACATGAGCATTTGAAGCGCACCTATTGGGTTTAACCAGAGTAAGATGTGAACAGGCAACTGTATGCAGTGTGAGGGCCCCCCCCCCATAACGGGACAGACATTGAGACATCCGTGCATGTGGCTGTGACAGGTACTACAACTCAGCCTCAAATCAAGTGGTGCTCTGGAAGGCAGCAGCCGCGTCTGCTGATCAGTTAAGGGTTCTGGGGGTCAGTCCCTCAACCAATCATGCGCCGATGGTAAAGATAGGCATCAATGTGTTTTATGTGAAAATCCATTAAAGAGTAAAGGCCCCTTTACACTAGCTGAGCATTAGACCCCTTTCACACGAGCAAGTTTCCCCACACGGGTGCGATGCGTGAAGTGAACGCATCGCATCCACACTGAATCCTTACCCATTCATTTCAATGGGCCTGTGCACATTTTTTTTGTGTGAGAATCGCACCATGTTCCATATTCTCAATTTTTCACGCAGCCCTGGCCACTAGAAGTGAATGGGGCTTCAGTGAAAAATGCATTGCATCCGGGTGCGTTTTTCACTGAAGGTTGCTAGATGTTGTTTGTAAACCTTCAGTTTATAACGCGCGTGAAAAACGCATCAAAAGTGATTGCACCCACGCAGAAAAAAACTAAACAACTGAACACAATTGCAGACAAAACTGATTGAACTTGCTTGCGAAATGGTGCGAGTTTCACCGAATGCACCTGAACACATCCAGAGTCAATCCGTCAAGCTCATGTGAAAGGGGCCTTAAGCAGATAACTGCTAGCTAGCGTTCATAGGAATGCTCCTTAGCCATGATCTGCAGGTCTAAAGACGCCACCGATTACCCAATGAATAAGCAAAACGCTTGTTCATCAGGTAATAAGAATATTTGTCGGCAGCACATCTTGCCGTCTAAACAGCACTCCGCTGCTGACAAACAACGAGTCTGTATGGGAATAAGAAATCACTCCTCTTTATATTGTGCATGTAAATACAGCTTTCTTCAGAAGTAAAGGGGCCTTTGCTCCTGTTCTAAGTGATAACTCAAACCCCAAACAATTTCTTGCTTTAGTGTTCCCCTGCTCTGGAATTTGGAGCTAAATTTTAACAGCTTATTTCTATTAGAAATACCTTGATAGTATCCAAATAATTCCAGTTACTGAGAGTATTTGGTCTAAGGATGATTGTTGTATCGGAGTGAACGGCGCACCTACTGTAAGGACACAATCTAAATATGGATTCCTAGCAGCACGAAAGCCAGGAGAATATGCTGGTGCAGCCCAATTTAAGACACTCCATGCCATAAGGGGGATAACCTTTCAACAATGAATACAGCCACATTTTATACTGACCTTATGTGACAGGACCCTGCAAGGGTGCTTCAAATGCCCATCTAATACACTGTAGGCTTTCCATTGAGGTCTTTACTGTCTGACTGCTACACTGATGTAATTGACTCATTAAATCTAAAGTAAGCCGTCTACTCTTCTTCTCTGGTTAAAAATAAATTGCATTTATTTTCTGCCTTATAAAGATTTTAAACTATTAACTTATGTGCAAGTGCTTAAATAAACTAATGTAGTAGATTATTTCAGTAAGACATTTCTGTTTCCTTCAAGCCGAAAGTTCACTTAGGTTCTAACAGTCCCATTCATATATTCTAAGGAGTTCAAATTTTCTATCTGTCATCTTCATGTTGTGTTTATTAATCTGTCCTGACTTCTAGCTGAAATAGGTTAATACGATCATTTGAATTGGTTGTCGGCATACAGGGCACGGCTTGTTCCTCTTCTTGAGCTTTTTCGCGCATGTATAACATGCCATGAGATGCCCTGTTCTGCCGTGGACAATGCATCCGTTCTTCGGCCTAGTCTGGCAGATTACGCAAGGTTCAACACTAGAAAGTGGAAGGCCTCCTTCTGAACTTTCCTGGTGAGCTTGTTCACTTTCTCTGTACTCCTCCTGACTACAAGATGCGATGCTTCCAGATGTGGAGGGCTGTGAAAAGTCTTCCGTTTCCTGGGATTCAGAGCTCTGTATTCCCTCGTCATCTTTTCTTGCGAGTACGGAATCTTGCATATCTGTCAGTTTGGGCTTTTTGCCATCTGGGACATCAATGCCTTCATCTTCCAGGGAATCTTCCATCTCTTTTCTTTTCAAGGGGCAATTCTTCTTTTCACTTTGGTCTGGGAGCCAGTCTTTACGAAGAGACCAACATCTTTTACAATATCTTGGAATAGGAGGATTCATCTCATCACACTGTGAACACTTCCAGTAATCCTGTAATGAGATTTAAAAAACATTAAAGGGGGTTTCAGACATTTTATACTGATGACCTATCCTCTGGTTAGATCATCAGCATCTGATCAAGGGGATCTGACAACAGGGACCCCCACCGATCAGGCAGAAGGCACCGGCGTTCGCAGTAGTGCAGCGTTGATGACATGTTCATTTGACATGTGGTTTAGGAGCAGCGCAGCTCCATAGAAGTGAATGGGACTGAGCTGTGATACCAAGCACAGCTGCTATACAGTGTACGCTGGGCTTGGAGAGCAGGGAGAAGGCCACAGCGCTCACAAGAGTGCCAGTGCCTTCTCAAACTGCTGATCAGCGGGGTCGGGGGTGTCAAACCCCCACCGATCAGATACTGAGGATAGGTCATCAGTTATAAAATGCTGGAAAGCCCTTTTAAAGGGAACCTGTCATGTTGAACACGGTGTCTGAGCTGCAGGAAGCATGTTATAGCTTATATTTCATTCATTTAAATTCCTGCTTATTCTGGGCTTTGGAGTCCAGGAGGCGGTCCTATCAGTGATTGACAGCTATCTGTGTATACAGAGTCAGAGGGAAGTCTGTCATCACTAATAGGACCTCCTGGACTTCAAAGCCCAGAATGAGCAAGGATATCAAGTGGATATATTACAAGTTATACTAAATCATTTCCAGTAAAACTATATATCAATCTGCTCAGTTCCTCCTGCTCAATAACATACTCCTTGCAGATTAATTTGCATTTTCATTTAACCCTGTAGGGCCATTACTTTTACTTACTCATGATTGTTTTTATAGAGTTGACTATCCATTTATTCAGTAATGTTTGCGACTTCATTTCATACATGTTTGTTAGATATGGTTTGGAGTGTTGCACTACAGTATTCTGCAGTATATACATGTTGATCGCACAAAAAACAAGCCCTCACATAACTTTTTATGTCTTCATTTGTGTAAGACAAATACAGATTATGTAAAAATATATATTTTTTTGCTCATAAGCAGTAAAACATAAAAAACCCAACCATCATGTCACAGAAGAGTAAAGTCATTCATACCACTGCAAATACAACCCCCATCCAAAAAAAAGCTCATACAGCTACGTGGACGCAAAAATTCTGAAGTTCTGGTTCTCAGAATGCAGTGATGAAAAAAAGAAACAAAAAACACAATAGCTGCACCCTTAAAGGGTTAATATCAGATTCCAATCTTTCTTCTGTGTAAGCTCAGCAAGGTCATACTTACAGCTTCAGAAATTTCCGTATCCTCGTCAAAAGAGTCTCCCGATTCTTCAGCTTGGTATATAGTCACCTGGTAAACCTGAGGCCAGAAAAGAAAATGATGTGCTTTACCAAAAGGTAATAGTCTTAATAAAAGGCATTCTAAAGTAACACTAGAATAAGGTCACACTAAATTCTAGCCAGTCGTCCCCTCCTGGCAAAACTGAAAGTTAGCATCATTAATATGAAAGGTTTGACCTATACTGACTGCTGACAAGAAAATATAGGGAGTCTGTCACCATAAAAAGCAATGCTATCTGCATTTTGCAGCCGCCAAGTGGGCCGTCTTATCAGTGACTGACAGCTTTCTATGAATGCACACTTATACAGGGATGCTACAGCTGACCCACATGGCTACTGAGCTCACAAAGAGCAGAGATTTTTAGGTTTAAATTAGAAGTTTTCCTGATTTTTTCCTGTAAAGCTATGCATTAATCTGCTCAGTTCCTCCTGCCTGCAGACTGCATTTTCATTGTGACAGGTCCAGCCAATGCTTGATAATCTTTGTGTGTTTTTTTCCCCTCCTCGGCAGGTACAAAATTTAGCATTATGAGTCAATACACAACTTTACGAAGACTGCATCAATCATCTATTATGTATGGGGGCATCTTGGGAGTCAAACTCGCACAAATACTGATGGCGTATCCTAAGGATGGGCCATTAAAGGGGTTCTCCGGGAATTAAGAAAATGAAAATACTTAAATATTACTTCATTAGAAATATATTACCAACACCTTTCATTAGTTATAATGGCTCGTTTTGTCTAGGGAGCAATCATTAGGAGAAACAAAATGGCCGCCGTCCTATTAGTACACACAAAACCTGTCCTAATCACACAGCAGGACAAGTTACTTCACATTACTGAGGTAAAGAGCTGCCTCAACCTCCTCTATGCTCTGCTTCTCAGGGATTATGATCCTGAATACAGATGATGACATCTTCAGCTGAATCTCTGTAGGAATTGAGTTCATGAGGAGACGTGGCTAATGAGCAGCAGCTCTTGTATGCAGTCTCCATTACCAGAGTCTGTCCTGTACGTCCTCTCTGTACTTCATGTCTCTTCATAAACTCAATTGCCACAGAGATTCAGCTAAATATCATATTAAACTTTATTCAGGTTCATAATCCTTGACAAGCAGAGCAGAGAGAAGAACAAGGCAGCTCTTTAGCTCAGTGCTGTGAAGTAACTTGTCCTCCTGTGTGATTAGGACAGGTTTTGTGTACTAATAGGACTGCGGCCATTTTGTTTCTCCTGATGATTGCTCCCCAGACAAAACGAGCCATTATAACTAATGAAAGGTATTTGGGAATATATTTATAATAAAGTATTATTTATGTATTTTCATTTTCTTAATTCCCGGAGAACTCCTTTAAGTTTAAAGAACTGGATAACCTCTTCAAAGTACCATCGGCCAGTGATGATGTTACATAACCAATCAGTAATGCATCCGACAGCTAGTCGAAAATCTCCTGACTTGCTCAGCTCAAATGGAAAAGACTGCTATATTTCTGTGACATGTCCCCTTTATTTGCCTATGCAGTTAATGAGGTATCACTCCAAATCATTGACCAGCACAGTTCCAGCATTTAAAAAAAACAACAAAAAAAACCTACAGACTACAGAATCCAAAATAAACTATGTAATATACTGTAAGCTAAACTGAAAAAACAAAAAACCTATTACACGCCAACATAACAAAAAGAAAACTCTCTCTACATTACAACAGACAAAACAGCATTACACAGACCTCAGAATAAGTACTTTATGGAGCCATGCACAATAATCATAAAGCTAATACAATCAGGATTATGTATCAGTAGAGGTGGTTTTGTTGTACAGTTGCATATCCAAATAGAAACATACAATATTCATTAGCACCTGAAGGAAAGGGACAATACAACTTTTTGATCACTTTTTATTCACATTTCTTTGGGGGGATGGGGGGGGGGCAACAAAAATGACAAAAAAAATGCTTTTCCCCCCATTATGGTCTTTTCAATGGAAGGGCGAAATATGCAGCAAAATTGCTTCAAATTCTCAACCAAACACGCAAGTAACACATGCGGATTTTGACACAGATGTGGTGCAAAAACCCATAGAAATACACGTGCATATTAGGGCGAAATTTCTGCAAGAAAACCCACATCCGTGTGCAGGTAGCCTATGACAGGCCTGGGAACCTTCAGAAGGCCCTGGCCTATCATAGCAAACAACTGGATTTCACTGCGGGTGCTCGGATCGGAGGGCACAGAGAGCACCTCCTCCCTCTGTTTAACCCCACAAATGACACGGTCGCTACTGAGAGGTTAGAGGACTTGGATCAGAATCTGAGTGAGCATAACAATCATGACATATGGGTACATCATTGTGGGTTAAGGGGCTAATGTTCACAGAACAAAACACACCCACCACCAAAACTGAAATGAAGAATTTACAAAAAAAAAAAAAAAAAAATGATATATATATATATATATACATACACACACACACACACACACACACACACACATATCATGGATAATCTTCCCAGCCGTAGCAGCAACCAGTTACTGTTAGCATTTTCTATCTGGACATTCACCTATATAGAACACAACTAGCTACCTCTGTTTCTCCCATTTTCTTGGGTAAGCAATACTGAATTACTAGCGACTAGACAATTTAGTAACCCGACAGTAACCCATTCAAGTCGACCATTTCCATACCTTGCAGACAACGCTTAGTCCTCTACATTGGAAGCTGTTGCTGGCTGAGCTCAGGGTGTGTGTGGGAAGAGACAGGCCTCACTGCTTTCCCACCCACATCTGATCAGATGGCAATGATAAGAAACACATAAGAGTGACGGCCGCTCACTGAAATGCACTGCTGAAATGCATTTCAGTGAGGTCAGAAGTTTCTGATCATCTTCAGAAGCCAAAAATCAAAAACAGACCAGGCTTACAGCATCCTAAAGAAGCAAGAGAGGGAAATACTGCAATAAAGGCATACAGACAACATTTACAAAAATTACTAAAAAAACAGAATGATACTCAAAAACACAATGCCTTAAATATATATTACAAGGAAATATCTACGATGGTCCTAGAAACGCTTCAACAAATCATATGGCTACCACTCCACAGCAATGCTACTTTAGCCTAAAGAGACTAGGGAATATTACTTAGTATGCTAAGGGTATAGGTACTGTGCGGCAAATGTTACAATAAATAATCTGACTGACGAGGACCTGTCACCTCTCCTGACATGTCTGATTAAGTAACTACTTGTATTCTTCATAAAATAATAACTGGGGAGCATCTAGTCCTATGACTGTGTGTTGTGCTGTTCATCTGCTATGACAACTGGGTGTTACCAGCTGGGCACAGTCTCATACTATCCAATTAGTGCTGACAATGCCAGAATATGTATAGGCACGTCCTCTCTTCATACATTACCCGGAGGAAATGGCACAATGCAGACTGGTAAGAATAGATGCTTCATTTCATGGGGAAGACACACATTTACTAAAACAGACATTTGGAAGAGTGCAAAGTCCTCTTTAAAGGGGTATTCTCACCTCAGATATTGAAGGCATATTGCTAGGCATCAATGTCAGATAGGAGCAGGTCCCATAGGTGGCACCTGCTTCTATCTCTAGAACGGACCCCCCCNGAAATGAAGGACAGCGTACCGCACACGTACGGCATGCTCTCCATTCACTGCTATTGGGGGCTCATCTATTTTCAGAAGTCCTATAGCAGTGAATGAAGAGCGCACTGTACATCCATGGCCTCCTGTCCATCCACTGCAATGGGACTGATGGAAATAGCAGAGCCAGCCCACTGATATTTTTGGAACTCCCACAGCGGCGAATGGAGGGTGGCCACACATGTGATCCCTTTTAGTTTTGGGGGCCTATTCTGAAGATAGGAGCGGGTCCCAGAGGGGAGACCTGCACCTACCCAACATTGATGGCATATCCTAGCAATATGCCATCAATGTCTGAGATGTGAAAACCCCTTTATTGCTCAAAAAACACATGCCTGCCTCCTATCCTAAGCCTGAATTCCACTTCACTTTTATGAGTGCTGCAGAACAAGGTTATACTTTCAACTACAGCAAGAACAGGACAGGTGATACACATGCATGTATAAAATGCTGATATCCATGGTTAGAAGTCTTACCTCATCATCCATGTCATCATCTGTGAGACTCTCTTCACCTCCACTAGGGCTATAATCCTCTGAGTATACAGACTCAACCTCAAACTCAACACTGAACTGATCAGAATCTGGATCCAACCAATCCGAGTCCTCACTTACAGAGCACGCCTCGTGGTCCTAAAGGGAACGGGGAAAAACATACATGATTAAGACTTTAAGGGAGCCTGTCATCAGATTTGTGCTGTCCTAACCACGGGCAGCACGACATCCTGGCAGGGTAGGTACTTCATCACAAAGAACTATGCTTTACTGGGATAAGTGTCCACTAGATGTCTCCACGGCTTGGCTGACAGAAGTTGCTCTAAGGTGGTGCTTCAGTTCTAACATTTTTGCAGTTGCTTTGACATCTAATAGATGCTCTGGTTTATGCATATAAGGCTTAATCATTGTATAATGGAAACGTATCCATCTAACAGAATGAATATCTTCCAGAGGATAAAAGGTAATACATTAGTTCTGTTTTCAGCTGAGAAGTGGGAACAATTTGTATTAATCTACTACAATTATGGATACAATCCAGCTAATCCTCTGCGAGCTAAACATCCTGATCTCCAGGATGACACATTTAGCGTCTCTATGAGATAAATGCAGATTTTGTGGCGGATCTGGAGAAGATTTCACCCTCTGCACTGCAGAGCTCCATAATAATACAGTGTATTCCAAACAGACTCCAATGCTATAATGCATTGGAGTCTATGAGTGAATGGTTGCTTGTGAAATTAAAAATGTAAAACAATTAAAAAAGTATAAAAGTGAGTGGAAAGATAAAAAATGTTATGGACCTGGAAAGGCAGGGAGTGAAAAATGAAAACGCAAAAAATGAAAACAAAAAAAACAAAAAACAACAATCCTATGGGCTCAAAGGGTTAATATAATTCAGCATGAAAAATGTGTTACGTTTGTAATTTACTTTCTGTTTCAAAAATGCTCCAGTTGTGAGATATTCTCTTTATTCCATTATAATGGCACTCCCTGGTGTATAAGGTGTATAGAATGTGCATGTCCACCTACTGAGGTGGTCGCAATCTTTAACTGCCACTAGCCATAGATCTTCTGTGAGAAGCTGCAGCAGTTACAGGAGAAGAGCTAGAGCACACAGAGCACGCCTCCTGAGAAGGGACACACCTACAAGTGCATCTCAATAAATTAGAATATCATCAAAAAATAGTTGTTTTTCAGTAATTCAATTCAGAAAGTGAAACCCATATATTATATAGAGTCATTACAGAGTGAACTTTTTCAAGTGTTTATTTCTGTTTATGTTGATGATTATGGTTTATAGCGAAGGAAAACCCAAAAGTCATTATCTCATAAAATGAGAATATTATATTAGACCAACTGAAAAAAAAAAAAAAATTAAACACAGAAATGTTGGCCAAATGAAAAGTATGTACAGTAAATGCACTCAATACTTGGTTGGGGCTCCTTTTGCATGAATGACTGCATCAATGTGGCGTGGCATAGAGGGGATCAGCCTGTGGCACTGCTGAGCTGTTATGGAAGCCCAGGTTGCTTTGATAGCAGCCTTCAGCTCGTCTGTATTGTTAGGTCTGCTATCTCTCATCTTCCTCTTGACAATACCCCATAGATTCTCTATGGGGTTAATACTTCTGTCAGCCACAGAGATTCTCTATGGGGTTAAGGTCAGGTGAGTTTGCTGGCCAATCAAGCACAGTGATACTTTGGTTATTAAACCAGGTATTGGCACTTTTGGCAGTGTGGTCAGGTGCCAAGTGCTGCTGGAAAATAAAAATTCCATCTCCAAAAGCTTGTCGGCAGAGGGACGTATGAAGTGCTCTAAAATTTCCTGGTAGATGGCTGCAGTGACTTTGGTCTTGATAAAACACAGTGGACCTACACCAGCAGATGACATGGCTCCCCAAACCATCACTGATTGTGGAAACTTCACACTAGTTTGGATTGAGTGCTTCTCCACTCTTCCTCCAGACTCTGGGACCTTGATTTCCAAATGAAATGCAGAATTTACTTTCATCTGAGAACAACACCTGTGACCACTGAGCACCAGTCCAGTTTTTTTTCTCTTTGGCTCAGGTAAGACACTTCTGGCGTTGTCTATTGGTCATGAGTGGCTTGACACATGGAATGTGATACTTGTAGCCCATGTCGTGGATACGTCTGTGTGTAGTGGCTCTTGAAGCACTGACTCCAGCAGCAGTCCTCTCCTTGTGAATCTCCACCAATTTTAGGAAAGGCCTTTTCTTAACAATCCTATCAAGGCTGCGGTTCTCCCTGTTGCTTGTGCACCTTTCTCTACCACCCTTTTTCCTTCCACTCAAATTTTCCATTAATATGCTTTGATACAGCACTCTGTGAACAGCCAGCTTCTTTAGCAATGACCTTTTGTGTCTTACCCTCCTTGTGGAGTGTGTCAATGACAGCCTTCTGGACATCTGTCAAGTCAGCAGTCTTCCCTATGATTGTGTCGCCTACTGAACCAGACTAAGGGGCCTTTTTAAAGGTTTAGGAAGCCTTTGCAGGTGTTTTGGGTTAATTATTCTATTTTGAGATAATGAATGTTGGGTTTTCCTTGGCTGTAAGCCATAATCATCAACATTAACATAAATATACACTTGAAAACGTTCACTCTGTAATGACTCTATATAATATGTGCTTCACTTTTTGAACTGAATTACTGAAAAAAAAAAAAAAAGGAAAACTTTTTGGTGATATTCTAATTTATTGAGATGCACTTGTAGGTTTCCAGCCTGAAAAGAATCTAGCAGAGCAATAGGAGCAATGAATCTCTGGATCCATGTGAGGCACAGGGCTGGTTCTAACTTTGTTAGAATGAAATAGTCATGTACTATATGATGTCTGATTTTAATTTTTTGCATCAATCATGGCATAATCACTTTAATTTACATTCATGTGAAGGAAGCATACCCATCATCCTATTCCATCTCAGGAACTGTTTAACTATACGGAATGAAATCTTTTCTCCAGTAATAGTACAATAGAAAACAACTACTAATATTATCTGCTGTGTAATTATCCTCCTGTGGCCTGACAGAACGTTATTAATCTCTGTGGTCAGAATATCGTCATCTAGTAGCCTTACTTACTGCATTAGAAGAGGTGTCTGTAGAGTCACTGCTATTTCTATCACAGTGTAATCCACTTATCACCCACCACGAAAGGCTCTCATCAAAGGTTAAAGAAATACTGTCTGACTTATGTCTCTTTCTCTGAGGCTCTGATGGTTGACCATTTGAAGAACTTTCTTCTAAGCAAAGTAAAAAAAAAAAAAATACAATAAAATACTCAACATGCAACTGTTGAAATCACACACCTCTGTAGAGCACTGCCACTGGTGCCATACCCATACGTTTAATACAAAGCCAATTACCAGATTCACTGTGGGCTTTCTTGGGGGATGATGCAGAGGGAGTTATCTTCTCTTGTACTTCATCAGCCGAATCCTATAACAAAGAAGGAGTACATTACTCCAAGGTCCCCATTTTACTGAAATCACTAAGAAATAATCATTTATAGGAAGAGTCTTACCAGTGCAGCGCTCTCGTCTTGTGAAAAACAACTCACGTCTTTCTCAAAACTTTCTACACAGTCTACAAGAAAACATTTCATTAGGCAGTGGTCACTATACTGAAAAAGTGCACACACGGAAATACACAATCAAACCCAATACACAACAATAATAAATGACTGCACGTCAATTTGCATGGCTCTGCACAGACAGACAAAAAAAGTCCCAGTTATGATGGATTAAGTATTTATGTAGTGACTGGCATCATTTTGGGATTAAGGGCTTAGCATATGATATACCTGGATTCTCACACAGAGTTCTACACTGTAGTTATGTCGCCATTTTTGACAGCATTTTTTAGAGACCATCTGTCCCCATGATCAACCCAATTAGGCCAGATGTAATTCATGGTAGGATTGATCAGGGTGAGTTAAAGGGGTTGTACAGTGTCTTAAAACTGACGGATAGGTCATCAATATCAGATTGGTAGAGCTCTGACTCCTGGCGCCCCCGCCAATCAACTGTTTAAAGGGTTTCTGTCATCAGAATTTAGCCTACAAAACCGAGTGTCATTTGCAAATCGCCAATGACACCTGATGACAGAAAGCCTTCTTTTATAGAAATCTGCACAGTACTTTTTGTTAAAATTGCGTTTTTATAATATGCTAATTAGGCCCCCTAGGTGCAGTAGGCGTGAACCCTGCACCTAGGAGCGGCCGTAATAACGCCCCTTACCCCTCCTCCCTTGGGTTGATTGACAGGGCCGGGCAGCCATCTCTCTCGTCTCCCGGCCCTGTACGATCGCGAACTCCCGCGCCTGCGCATTGCGATAAGCAATCTGCGCACGCGCGTTGAGAGCCGGCGGCCGCCCGGGTCCCGGCTTCATCAATGCGCATGCGCGGATTGCTTATCGCAATGCGCAGGCGCGGGAGTTCGCGATCGTACAGGGCCGGCCCTGTCAATCAACCCAAGGGAGGAGGGGTAAGGGGCGTTATTACGGCCGCTCCTAGGTGCAGGGTTCACGCCTACTGCACCTAGGGGGCCTAATTAGCATATTATAAAAATGCTATTTTAACAAAAAGTACTGTGCAGATTTCTATAAAAGAAGGCTTTCTGTCATCAGGTGTCATTGGCGATTTGCAAATGACACTCGGTTTTGTAGGCTAAATTCTGATGACAGAAACCCTTTAAAAGGGGCAGGGGTGTTTGTGCAAGCACTGCTTCCTCTTCAAAATTACTTGTCTGTTGTCTCCCCTGTAGAAGTCGTATAGTGTAATTGCAACTGCTCTTACAACACTTTGTGAGTGCAGCAGCCTCTTCCTAGACCATGTGATGTCACCGTACATCGGTCACGTGGCCTAGTTGCAGCTCAGCCCCATAGAAGTGAATGGGGCTGAGCTGCAATACCAAGCACTGCCAATATACAGTGTACGGAGCTTACCAGAGCACTGGGGAGAGTGGAGGCTCCATGAAACAGCTGATTGGCGGTGGTGCTGGGACTCGGACCCCCTGTCAATCTGATAATAATGACCTATTCCTGGATAACCCTTTTAAAAAGTTGATTACTTAGTGATAAACTTTTGAAATAAATGAAAAATAAAGGGGTTGTCCAACCTAATGAGAAATCTCAGACAAGATCTCCAACGACCTGAACAAAAAAACATCACACCTTCCTTCAGCTTCTTTCTCTGTAGTGCTGGTCCGGTCCTTCTACCACTGCCTATTTACTAATGCAGCGGTGACGAGCTGTGGCCAATAATTGGCTGCAGCGGAGCTGTACACTGAAACATCACCGCTGCAGTTAGTAAACATGTAGCAGTAGGAGGACCGGACCAGCACCACAGAGAATGGCACTGGAGAAAAGGGCATATCATGATTTTTTTAGGCTGTTGTGTGAGATTTTCATGATCTCAGACAACCCCTTTAACTAAAGCTCTTTAGTGAGCCAATCTTGTCCTATTATTTTCATATATTACAATCACATTTCTACCACAGAAGGAATAAAAAATAATTCACAGTAGCCATTGTTCAGGTCATCCCAACAAAGTCCATAAATAACAAAAATGTATTCTGCTCTAACACAAAGGGGGAGACTGATCATCTCCCTTGCACCTCAAAAGTGGCGGTAAAAAGTTGCCAACTATGTGTTGGCAACTTTTTTTAAAAAATTGTTGCATCTCTCACTTTTTAGACCACCCTCACCACCTTTCAGAAAAAATGGGCTTGGCAAGGGCGGGAAGAGGCATGGACAGCGACCGCAATAAATTGATCTTCATTTACACCAGTAAGTCGTAGATTTCTGTTTAGGAGCACAGACTGCCGGAGGACGCACCAAATTTATGATGAGGCCTGAGCCTTCTCAGGCCTCAAATTAGGCACGTCCACCAAAATTGCAGGGATATCAAGTACCAGTCTTGAGAAATCTCCCTTGCACATTTTACATCATTTGAGGTATTACTTTGTCACAGCATCCCTCACCAGTCAGACATTTTTGGAATCACATTAGAAATCCCATAAGGTTGGTGGCTACGCGGTGTTAAAACGGTGGCCACAATACAAGTCCAATTACTTCTCTATCAGAAATCTTCTACATGGGGACTCTAAAGTCAACATTTACATTTTCAGATTTTATTTCAACAAAATTTTACCTTCTGAATCAGTAGTTACCAGATTTTTGGAAATCATTGCATACAGTCTCCTGAAACAAAGAGATGAGAATTGACATATAGATGGACTTTCCTGCAGTGTTCAGAGCTCCATTTGCTGTAATAACATAAAACTGTTAATCATGCAACCCACCCTAGATACCTGTGCACGGTTTTATCCTCCGTCTAAATATATATACACGATAAAAATATAAAACACAAACAACGATCACACATTCCAGATTTTGCAGTGGATTTACAGCCTTGCTGACATGGCTGAGGTCAAGTCTCAGAGCTGTATATTTAGACTTGTACATACTGCAGCCCCCACAGATTTGCATTAGCTAAATGTGGTTGCCACTGGTGAGTGGTGGGGGACGGGCCATAGACGCTGGCAAATTCACTAACATTTACACCGGGAAATTTTAAGCACAGTCAATTCTTTCCAAATAAAGGCAATCTCACATCGATTGCCTAAACAAGCTTTTTGTTAAATTTCACAGTATTGTTTTGGTTGAAATCATCCATTTTGATCATGTGCATGGATACATTTAGCCACAAAATAGCAACCTAAATATGGCCTAAGACCAATGAGCCCCAAATTAAGCAGGTGGCACCCATTATTCAGGTTATTTCTACTGTACTAAGAGGATGATTAACTCTACCTCTAGTGCCCACCTAAACAGTCCAATAACATTACCACCAATTAGCCGCTTCGGCCAGTTGCGCACCGGAAACTATATAGTGTATGGAGCAGAAGGATCTGTACACTGAATTTCTGGAGCACTGCAGTGCAGCTCCCGCATACTTGAATAGTCGCTGGACTGTGGTACCCCAGCCTGCCCACTACACAGCTGTCTTAGTCTAGCTCCATACACTCTATAGTTTAATCTAGCGCCACAACCACCCAAAACAGCTCATCAGAGGGGGTGCCAGGTGCTGGACCCCCACTGATCTGATACTGATGAACGGTCATCAATATCTGCAGACTTGGAAACCCCTTTAACGTGTTGGAATAATATGCACAAGAGGAAATGAAAGGATACAAGAGAATTCAGCATACCAAAAAAAAAAAAAAAAAGTTACTAATAACTTATTACCTCCTTAAACCCCATTTCAAAGTCAGAAGAAGGCACATTTTATTAAAGGGGTTTTCCCATGAAAAATATTTTAGTTTTCAAACCAGCACCTGCATCTGAATACTTTTGTAACTGCATGTAATTAAAAATATAGCATAGCCAGTGAGCTATTCAATAAAATGCATCTGTATAGCGCCACCTGCTGTTTGTTTTTTCTTATTTCTTTGACCTGCTCACTGAGAAGGCCGCATATGCTCAGTATTATCCTTCAACTGCCTCCTGAGCTGTGATAGGGAGAGCATGGACACGCCCCCTTAGCCCTTAGCTGCAGCAGAAAAGACACTCCCCTGAGCTGCCAGCTTGATATAAATCTAGCAGAGCAATGAATGGGGAGATCTCTGGATCCAAGCGATGTACAGGGCTGGTTCTAGTTTTGTTATAAAGAGGTTGTCTTGTACTATACGAGATCTGATTTCCATTTTCACATTTGTCATGGAATAACCCCTTTAATGGGAGGGTAAAGGTGGGATTTTTAGTGAAGAAAGATAACAGGACCCCCATAATAACATTAGGGTCAATTTAATTCTATACACTGAAAAAAATCCCTTCTAGAAAATGACATTCAAACATTCATTGTTAGAAACACATCAGTTACCTGGGTTCTTTTACAGAGAAGTTCTGTACCCCAAATAGTTCTCCAAGAGGATCATTAGAGCAGTGGACAATATGCTGTTGCTTCTTGTCATACAACTGCTTGGCCATTATGTACTGACCAAGATGGTAAATTACCTATAGCGCAAGTACGAAGACATGGTAATGAACTACACATTATACAGAATATCATGGAAAAGGCACTCATCATATACTACATTTTATTATCAGGGTTTTTCACCCACCTCTTTCATTGTGAAGGTTTCCTTCTGGGCACCACCAAATTTTAACAAATTTAGCAGAAGAGAATTTGGTCTAACCTTAAAAAAACAGAAAAAAATGTTACATATGAGCATTTAATGCCAATAGTGAAGTGCAGGTTTACACACTTACACAGAGAATCCTATCAATTACTAATAACACCTCCCTGTGTACAACTATCAGTGACTGACAGCTATCTCTGTATATACACTTACACAGAGAATGCTATCAATCACTGATAACACTTCCCTGTGTACAACTATCAGTGACTGACAGCTATCTATATATACACACTTACACAGAGAATGCTATCAATCACTGATAACACCTCCCTGTGTACAACTATCAGTGACTGACAGCTATCTCTATATACACACTTACACAGAGAATGCTATCAATCACTGATAACACCTCCCTGTGTACAACTATCAGTGACTGACAGCTATCTCTATATACACACTTACACAGAGAATGCTATCAATCACTGATAACACCTCCCTGTGTACAACTATCAGTGACTGACAGCTATCTCTGTATATACACTTACACAGAGAATGTTATCAATCTCTGATAAAACCTCCCCTGTGTACAACTACCAGTGACTGATAGTTATCTATATATACACACTTACACAGAGAATACTATCAATCACTGATAACACCTACCCTGTGTACAACTATCAGTGACTGACAGATATCTATATATACACACTTACACAGAGAATGCTATCAATCACTGATAACACCTCCCTGTGTACAGATATCAGTGCCTGACAGCTATCTATATATACACACTTACACAGAGAATGCTATCAATCACTAATAACACCTCCCCTGTGTACAACTATCAGTGACTGACAGCTATCTATGTATACACACTTACACAGAGAATGCTATCAATCACTAATAACACTTCCCTGTGTACAACTATCAATGACTGACAACTATCTATATATACATACTTACACAGAGAATGCTATCAATCACTGATAACACCTCCCTGTGTACAACTATCAGTGACTGACAGCTATCTATATATACACACTTACACAGAGAATGTTATCAATCACTGATAACACCTCCCTGTGTACAGATATCAGTGCCTGACAGCTATCTATGTATACACACTTACACAGAGAATGCTATCAATCACTAATAACACCTCCCTGTGTACAACTATCAGTGACTTACAGCTATCTATGTATACACACTTACATAGAGAATGCTATCAATCACTGATAACATCTCCCTGTGTACAACTATCAGTGACTGACAGCTATCTATGTATACATACTTACACAGAGAATGTTATCAATCACTGATAACACCGTTCCCTGTGTATAGTTATCACTGACTGACAGCTATCTCTGTATACACACTTACACAGGGAATACTATCAATTACTGCCCTGTGTACAACTATCAGTGACTGACAGCTATCTATATATACACACTTACACAGAGAATGCTATCAATCACTAATAACACCTCCCCTGTGTACAACTATCAATGACTGACAGCTATCTATGTATACATACTTACACAGAGAATGCTATCAATCACTGATAACACCTCCCTGTGTACAACTATTAGTGCCTGACAGCTATCTATATATACACACTTACACAAAGAATGCTATCAATCACTAATAACATCTCCCCTGTGTACAACTATCAGTGACTGACAGCTATCTATGTATACACACTTACACAGAGAATGCTATCAATCACTGATAACACCTCCCCTGTGTACAACTATCAGTGACTGACAGCCATCTATGTCTACACACTTACACAGAGAATGCTATCAATCACTAATAACACCTCCCCTGTGTACAACTATCAGTGACTGACAGCTATCTCTGTATACACACTTACACAGAGAATGTTATCAATCTCTGATAAAACCTCCTCTGTGTACAACTATCAGTGACTGACAGCTATCTATATATACACACTTACACAGAGAATGCTATCAATCACTGATAACACCTCCCTGTGTACAACTATCAGTGACTGACAGCTATCTCTATATACACACTTACACAGAGAATGCTATCAATCACTGATAACACCTCCCTGTGTACAACTATCAGTGACTGACAGCTATCTCTATATACACACTTACACAGAGAATGCTATCAATCACTGATAACACCTCCCTGTGTACAACTATCAGTGACTGACAGCTATCTCTATATACACACTTACACAGAGAATGCTATCAATCACTGATAACACCTCCCTGTGTACAACTATCAGTGACTGACAGCTATCTCTGTATATACACTTACACAGAGAATGTTATCAATCTCTGATAAAACCTCCCCTGTGTACAACTACCAGTGACTGATAGTTATCTATATATACACACTTACACAGAGAATGCTATCAATCACTGATAACACCTCCCTGTGTACAGATATCAGTGCCTGACAGCTATCTATATATACACACTTACACAGAGAATGCTATCAATCACTAATAACACCTCCCCTGTGTACAACTATCAGTGACTGACAGCTATCTATGTATACACACTTACACAGAGAATGCTATCAATCACTAATAACACTTCCCTGTGTACAACTATCAATGACTGACAACTATCTATATATACATACTTACACAGAGAATGCTATCAATCACTGATAACACCTCCCTGTGTACAACTATCAGTGACTGACAGCTATCTATATATACACACTTACACAGAGAATGTTATCAATCACTGATAACACCTCCCTGTGTACAGATATCAGTGCCTGACAGCTATCTATGTATACACACTTACACAGAGAATGCTATCAATCACTAATAACACCTCCCTGTGTACAACTATCAGTGACTTACAGCTATCTATGTATACACACTTACATAGAGAATGCTATCAATCACTGATAACATCTCCCTGTGTACAACTATCAGTGACTGACAGCTATCTATGTATACATACTTACACAGAGAATGTTATCAATCACTGATAACACCGTTCCCTGTGTATAGTTATCACTGACTGACAGCTATCTCTGTATACACACTTACACAGGGAATACTATCAATTACTGCCCTGTGTACAACTATCAGTGACTGACAGCTATCTATATATACACACTTACACAGAGAATGCTATCAATCACTAATAACACCTCCCCTGTGTACAACTATCAATGACTGACAGCTATCTATGTATACATACTTACACAGAGAATGCTATCAATCACTGATAACACCTCCCTGTGTACAACTATTAGTGCCTGACAGCTATCTATATATACACACTTACACAAAGAATGCTATCAATCACTAATAACATCTCCCCTGTGTACAACTATCAGTGACTGACAGCTATCTATGTATACACACTTACACAGAGAATGCTATCAATCACTGATAACACCTCCCCTGTGTACAACTATCAGTGACTGACAGCCATCTATGTCTACACACTTACACAGAGAATGCTATCAATCACTAATAACACCTCCCCTGTGTACAACTATCAGTGACTGACAGCCATCTATGTATACACACTTAGACAGAGAATGCTATCAATCACTAATAACACTTCCCTGTGTACGACTATCAGTGACTGACAGCTATCTCTGTATATACACTTACACAGAGAATGTTATCAATCTCTGATAAAACCTCCTCTGTGTACAACTATCAGTGACTGACAGCTATCTATATATACACACTTACACAGAGAATGCTATCAATCACTGATAACACCTCCCCTGTGTACAACTATCAGTGACTGATAGCTATCTATGAATATATACTTACAGAGAAAATGCAATCAATCACTGATAACATCTCCCATATGTACAACTATCAATGACTGACAGCTATCTCTGTATACACACTTACATAGAGAATGTTATCAATCTCTGATAACATCTCCCCTGTGTACAACTACCAGTGCCTGACAGCTATCTATATATACACACTTAGGCTACTTTCACACTAGCGTTTTAAAATTCCGGTATTGAGTTCCGTCATAGGGGCTCAATACCGGAATAAAACGCTTCAGTTTTGTCCCCATTCATTGTCAATGGGGACAAAACTGAACTGAAGACAACGGAATGCTCCTGAAAGCATTCCGTTCCGTCTTCAGACCGGAGAACAAATTGCAGCATGCTGCGGTTTGCTCTCCGGTCCAGGCATCCGCACCAAGACGGATCCGGAATGACCCCCAATGCAAGTCAATGGGGGTGGATCCGTCTGGTGTGACCATAATGGTAACCGGATCCGCCCTCCATTGACTTTCAATGGAGTCCATTACGGATCCGGGTACACATAGACACATACAGACATAAACATACACACACATAAAGACATACAAACACACATACATACTTACATGCTCCCCGCAGGTCTTCGGAGCGTCAGGACGGCTCACACAGGTCACGATTCCCCACAGCGCCCTCTGCTGGGCTCCTGGTGGAATCGTCAGATGACGATTCCACCAGGCGCCCAGCAGAGGGCGCTGTGGGGAATCGTGACCTGTGTGAGCCGTCCTATGACGATTCCACCAGGCGCCCAGCAGAGGGCGCTGTGGGGAATCGTGACCTGTGTGAGCCGTCCTGACGCTCCGAAGACCTGCCGGGGAGCATGTAAGTATGTATGTGTGTTTGTATGTCTATATGTGTGTGTATGTTTATGTGTATGTATATGTATGTACGTACTGTGTGACATGTGTGGGGCCGGAGCGCGGTTCCGGCTCCACACATGTCACTGCGGCAGGCCTGATCCGGCAGCACCCTTCACCTGCCGGATCAGGCCTGCCGCCAGTGTGAAAGTAGCCTTACACAGGGAATGCTATCAATCACTGATAACACCTCCCTGTGTACAGATATCAGTGACTGACAGCCACCTCTGTATACACACTTACACAGGGAATACTATCAGTCACTGATGAGATGGCCCTCATGTACTGCGGAAGTCAGACAAAGCAGAGATTTATAAATTACAAGTTTTACTGAATCTTTTTCCACAAAACGATACATGATTCTGCTCAGCTCCTCCAGCTCTATAGCCTGCTGCATACAGATTGCACTGCACTTTGTGATGACAGGTCCTTTTTAAATCCAAGTGACTCTAAAAGACCACCAATACCCACGGACAGGCTGCACATACACCAAAGAGAATTCGGCTTTAGCTTCTCAGGTTTTGGCTAATAAATGTCTGGCTAATACGGCCAGTCTAGTTATGCTTAGTAGCAGCAGGAGGTGCACCAGGATTATTAAGAGTGGTTTTATACATAATAACCTAATATAGAAACTATGTTTTACCTCCAGGTGCCTAAGGCCTCATGCACATGACAATAATTTTAGTCAGATCACATGTGGACCAATTTCATTTCTACAGGTCTGCAAAAAGTGTGCTGTCAGCATCCATGTGGCAGATCCAAAAATTATACATGTCCTATTATTATCTGTTTTATGGTCAAGAATAGGCTGTGAAGGGAGCGAGAAAAGTACGGCAAGCACATATCCAGTATCCATATTTTGCGGATCTAGTTTGTGGACTGCCAAATGTTATGTTTGTGTGCGTGTGACTTAAAGGTGCTTTCATTTTTTTTTTTTCAGATTATGACATCAACTATGTCACTTACCAGGGTCTCTTTATCTGTGGTCATGATGGAAGAACGCTCTAAACAATTTGTATGCGATGAGGATATATTCATATTGCACGCTTGCCTGGAAAGCCCCCCACAAAAAATAGGGTTAATCTCTGTTCAATTCTAGATCACATCAGTACAATGATTTGCAAATATGACCCCTGATCAGTTCTAGATCACATCAGTATAACGATATATATAAATGTAATCATTGATCAATTCTAGATCACATCAGTATAAAGATATATAAATGTAACTCCTGATCAGTTCTAGATCACATCAGTATAAAGATATATAAATGTAACTCCTGATCAGTTCTAGATCACATCAGTATAACCATATATAAATGTCATTCCTGATCAGTTCTAGATCACATCAGGATAACCATATATAAATGTCACTCCTGATCAGTTCTAGATGACATCAGTATAACCATATATAAATGTCACCCCTGATCAGTTCTAGATGACATCAGTATAAAGATATATAAATGTAACTCCTGATCAGTTCTAGATCACATCAGTATAACCATATATAAATGTCATTCCTGATCAGTTCTAGATCACATCAGGATAAAGATATATAAATGTCATTCCTGATCAGTTCTAGATCAAATCAGTATAACCATATATAAATGTCACCCCTGATCAGTTCTAGATCACATCAGGATAACCATATATAAATGTCACTCCTGATCAGTTCTAGATGACATCAGTATAACCATATATAAATGTCACCCCTGATCAGTTCTAGATGACATCAGTATAACCATATATAAATGTCCACCCCTGGATCAGTTCTAGATCACATCAGTATAAAGATATATAAATGTCACTCCTGATCAGTTCTAGATGACATCAGTATAACCATATATAAATGTCACCCCTGATCAGTTCTAGATGACATCAGTATAACCATATATAAATGTCACCCCTGATCAGTTCTAGATCACATCAGTATAAAGATATATAAATGTCACTCCTGATCAGTTCTAGATCACATCAGTATAAAGATATACAAATGTAATCATTGATCAATTCTAGATCCCATCCCTATAAAGATGTGTACATGTCATCCCTGATCGATCATACAGCACAGCAATGTTGGATGACCATATGTAAATGTTACATAAAAGTAACAGATATTCCCATAATATACAGATGTAACCTCAGTTATTGAGGGTAGAACAAAACATTGATACATGCACTAACACGAAGCGCAACGTTTAATAGATGAGCAGAGAGGGGAATAATGACAAAGAGGAGAATAAAGCAGAGCAGGGTCAGCAGGATATGGCAGCAGCAGGCACAGGAGAGCAGCTCTTACCTGGCATAAATAGGAATAGGTAAAGTGCTGTGCTCAGGAGCAGCGCCCCTCTATGAAGAGCAGCAGCCCGGAGCGCCTATAAGAGCGAGGCAGCAGACAAGTCAGGGCTAGATCCGCAGAGAGCGCTGCATGTCTGAGCATGACCCGGAACACAGCGCTGACTCACCACCTGTGCTGCTCGTCATCCGGGCCCTCCACTACTCACCCGTCACCCCTGTCCGTCCAACCCTCACCCCAGTATCGCCAATACCATCTAATACACACGTCCCTGGGAGCACAATAGCGCCCAACCGCCAATTCCCCAGCATCCGGGCATTTCACCACGCGCGTCCTGCTCTACGGGCACTTGGTCTACTGGATTGCAGTCACATTATAATGTGCTCTATTGTGTGCAGGCGAAACCGCATGTGCCCCATGATTACATACACCATTCACACACGTCTGGAAAGGTCATGAGAGGTAGAGATGTGTCTGGGCAGGCAGACTGAAATGGCTGATAACAGAGGACACCGGCTGCATCCAGGAGACAGCAATGCATCTCCTCAGGTTACTACAGGCTCGGCCATGGAAGGAAACAATGACATTATATAAGAACCATGCCGTGAACGAACTTAGCTGCCGCCCATATGCGACACAATGCCATTAGTGACCCGCGCCATGTACACACCACCGCGTTCACATTATGCGGCACCGAAACTCCGCTGCGGCCACCACTACCACAGCTATAGTCACAAAGGCCGCAGAGGCCCACTCCTTAGCAGCTCTCTCCCCAACCCACCCCATAGATACCCTTCACCCACCTCAGCTCTGCGCAGTTCTCGTCTTCTTCCATCTCGTCAGAATATGGCCCCCGCTCACCACTTTACCATGAAAAGATGAAATATCAGCAACGATGCACGTCCGCCATTTTGCAGCACTAGCGCTGCGCCACCTCACGGCCTCCCCCTGGTGGCAGAAGACAGTATGTCCCGCTACATGTGAACTGACTGTAAGCTCAGGGGTGAAGTGCTCGCGGTGCTGTTATACGTAATGGTGGAGCCTGAAGACAGCAAATACAATGTCAAAGGTTGCTGAACGTAGCTTTTCTCTCAAATAAAATGTAAAGTGTCCTTAATGCTATGTATTGACAAATCTCTCCTGATAAGGCTTCATTCACATCTGCATCACAGGCTTCTTTGGCAGATTTAGTAAAAATAAAAAAATACAAAACAAAATATTCCAGCATTCATGAAAACCTAACACGTCCCATTATGGTCACTGGGGCACATTTACTAAGACCAGCTTTTTATGCGCGCGCACCTCGTCATAAATTAGGCACGTCTGTGCAGCTGGAGTAAACAGTTTTTAGCTAAAATTTGCGCCTGCTTCCAAGTGCAAATGTAAGTGAATTTCCTCGCCCCTATCTCTACCAACGGACGTACACGGCGCAAAGCTGGCCATGCGACAATATTGTGTCATAGACAGTTAGAAAAGGGGACTTTGAGACACTTTTTATGTCTTAAGGCTCATGCACACAACCGTATGTATTTTACGGTTTTACGTTTGTGTGCATGAGCCCTTAGACTTACAAAGTGTCTCAAGTCCCTTAGTAAATGTGCCCCAGTGAGTCAGTCAGGACCGCTGAATTCCGTCACTTGAGAAAAAGGCCGCTTCCGTTATTTTCATTGTTCTACTCCTATAATGAAGTAGAACAATGTTAATAAAAGTGGTGATGTGCAACCAGCTTCACTGTGGAGACTGGCCTGGCGTGCTGTGAGACCGCTTCTTAGGCTGGGTTTACATTGCATTTTTCCCATCCGTTTAAAGGGGTTCCTCTTTACAGGCTAGGGCAGCGCCAAAGCTGGCCCATTAGTGCCAGTGACGTCACCGGGCTGACTGCTGGGCGGAAGCCTCTGGCTAAGGGTAAATGCACATGCTCAGGATTCATCTGAGGACAATCCGCACTGAAATCTGCAGGTGTTCGCAGGGAAATCAGTGTGGTCAATCCACATCAATTAGTGCGTATTTTACTGTACCCATTGAAGTGAATAGAGAAAATCCGAACAGGAAAAATAAAATAAATTGACATGCTGCGGATTTTAAAATCCGCACCGTAGGTCAAAATCTGCGCGGAAAAAAATCAGCATAGTGTGCATGTGAATTTCAAATTCTCATAGCGTATAATGTACATGACCTACGGTAGGATTTTCCGCACACAAATCCGTGCGGTAAATCCGCATGCAATTCTGATCGTGTGCAGTCCCTATGGAGAGCCCTGCACGTCTTCTCATCTCCTAAAATGCCCAGGGCAAAGGAGCGCATCGGAGAATGAAAAGCAATGAAAATGGGGATATCAGGGGTGCACTTCTGCTACTGGCGAAAACTGAAACAGGGCCCCCCCCCCCCTCGTGTCAATTTCTTAACCTAACCCCTTCCCTTCAGCCCATGGCCCTTCGGCTGCCCCCCTCTTGCCCCTACCTGGTAGTGCCTGAGGCGATCTCCTCACCTGGCCTCATTGGTGGTGCACCCCTGGGGGATATACGGGAGCTGAACCTGGACAACCCCTTTAACGTATACGTTAACGGATGCCTAAGACAGATGCCATACAGTTGTATCCATCACCATAGAGTTCCATTGTAAAAAAAAATAAACCGTATATGTTAACAGACGCCTCAGACTGATGAAATACTGTGGCATCCGTTACCATAGAGTTCCATTGTAAAAAAAAAAAAAAAACATACTTTTTTATTTTTTTACCAGACTCTGCAGGATAGAAAAGTGTGGTGTGCTATGTTTTTGTATCCCCCAACTTATATGTTAAACAGATGGCAAAAAAATAGTGATGTAAACCCCACTAACATCCTGTAACTCTTCCAGAACATCCAGGAGGCTCCCACGAGAGATCTGTGCTCCGGGAAGAGCTGACCATTCTCCTGCACCAGTGAGCGCACGTAGAACAATTTTCTCCTGGAAAGCAGCTCTCCATGAGGTCTAATTGTATAATGCGTCAGTACGGGGCGGACTGGCCATCAATCCTACAGGGAAATTTCCCGGAGGGCCATCTGAGCCCCACTCATAGCCGCCAGCCAGGTAAGTAATGATCTGACGCTCCATGAGTTAATTAACACTGGGAGTATTAAGAACCTATGTACCTGCCCATTGGCAGTAGGTGTCCTCCTGAATTCAAATGTATTGCCCTTCTGAGGCAACTGGAGTAGAAGGATTGAACATGGCTACTGGAGCAGGTCACCTCAGAGGTCAGCTTCTGAGGAGGTATTTTGTGCTGCTGGAGCATTTTTTCCCCCATAATATTGTATTGTTGTCCCTGCAGGCTTGTGTCACCCCACCTTCTGTCAGCTTGGACAACATGGGGCCACTTTTAGTTTTTTCCAGGGCCAATTTAAATTCATAGTTCGACCCTGCGTTAGGTCTGTTTCACACAAGCGTGATGGATTAGGTCCGGATGCGTTCAGTGAAACTCGCACCATTTTTCACTGAAGCCCCATTCATTTCTATGGGGCCAGGGCTGCGTGAAAAACGCAGAATATAGAACATGCTGCGATTTTCGCGCAACGCAGAAGTGATGCGTGAAAAAAACAGACCCATTGAAAAGAATAGTTCAGGATTCAATGCGTGTTCAAGTCACGCATTGCACCCGCTCGGAAAACTCGCTCGTGTGAAAGGGGCCTTAGAGGCATCAGGCGCAGCCCCAGCACTCATACTTGCTCAGGGAGGGCGTGAAGCATCATGAAAGGGGTATAGACGGAGAGTCCACACACACACAAAAAACTTGACTGTGAACTTCTCATGCTGCTCTCTGCCTTCTCCTGGATTCCAGCAATAAAAAGATGGAAAGTATGGGATATGTTCACAACACATATTTGCATCCTGTTCAAAGGAAGTATGTAACTTTTTTATGATCACTCCCAAAAATACCTTCAAAGGGCTTCTGACAAAATAAACAGCCCCATATTTTTAAAAATTGTAGTCACTTCTCAAATCCAATGCCCCCCCCCACCCCCACCCCTTGAGTTGCGTCAGCAGTTACATGCTGTATTACAGCTCCTGTTGCATCTTTTGCAGCTCCATTGAAGTGAATGGGTCCAAATCAGATGTGCAAAAATATGTTCTTGTGCATGAGTGCTAAAGAAGACAGGGATTTTTTTGTTTTTTTTTTTTTTTTACAGTCCCTGCCTTCTATCGTCAGACTTAGGTTCCTTGGGCCCAACACCAATATCATGAATAAAGTTTGATTCAAAACCTAAGACATAGACTCTAGTTGACAGTGATTAGATCAAAAGGCAGCTCTAAATCCATTTTTTTGGACCTTTGGGGCCTATTATGGCTTCATAGACTGGGCCCACCCAGGATCATCTGTCACTCTGGTGGCCCAGTCCAACCCTGCTGCATTCTCCATCACTGTATACACAGCGCACCATGAGTGGTGTGTATACAGATCAGAAAGCAGCAATGCTGCTTCCTACTCTGGTCCTAGTGTCTCCACAAGCTGACCCAGATAAGCTCTGCAGAGAAGCCCAGCAGCATTGTGAGGCCACTGATGCCTATATTCCCCCTCTAAGGGCTGTTTCACACAAGCGAGTGCATTGCAGGAATCATGCTCCGTATGTGAGCGTGATCCTCCGTTCTGGACTTGCAGAAGCGCATGGCATTATACTGATTTATAATGCTGTGTGTCTCTGCTTGACCTTACTTCTACAGGATCATACTAACATAAAGCAGATACTATGATTCTGTATCTGTAAGGTCAAGCAGAGGCACATAGCATGATAAATCAGTATAATACCATGCTCTTCTGCAAGTCCAGAACGGAGGATATCACACTCACACATAAAGTGATTCTCACAATGGACTCGCTCGTGTGCAACAGCCCTTCACACACTGCAGATTTTGTACATGGATGTGGAATGTACATGTAAGCCCCATTCAGGTGAATTGAACAAATTTTTAATCATGGAAAATTCTGCAACAAAATCTGCAGCTTGTGAAGGCACCCTAAGGCCACCTGCAAATACATGCGGTTTTTCCACGGCATCCCATGTGGAAAAACAGCACAAACACGCATCAAATCCACACCAAAACTGCTGTTGGAAATTGCGAACATGGTGCAGAAATGCACGGAAATCTACATAGAAATTTTTGCGGATCTTCTGCATGTTGACCTGACCATGTCTTGGACATGTGTTATCCATTTGCGGAATGGACACACAGATGCAGAAAGCACACACAAAATGCAGACCACAGACCCATTGAAGTGAATGGGTCTGTGGCACATGGACCACAGCTCTATTTTGAGTATCTGTGATTTGCCGACCACAAAACGGATACAGTCACATGCATAAGGCTTAATTCACCAGATCCTACAGTGTAGGGAACATCATTTTGTGAGATTCTTTTAAAACCTAGTAAAATAAACCTGATAATCCTCTGGTATGTTGCCCTATAAAATACTGTTATATTAGTGGTGCTGAAAAGTGCATATAAAAGCAGCACTAGTGTTTTCCACAGAAACAGCTCTAGGAACATCCAGACATGATAACAGAAGTATTTACATACATTGTGCTCTCTATAGGGAAATGATGCAACTTTCTGAGTCATAGTCCCAGATGTTCAGTGCTTTCTGCGGCACTGGTCAGGGCTTACAGTGCCTTATGAAAGTATTGACACCCACCACCTGTGATGTTTTTCCTGTTTTGTTGCATTACAACCTGAAATTAAAATGGATTTTTGAAGGTTTATACTTTGAACACTCTGAAGTTGCAAAATTTTACTTTACACAAACAATTAAAGGGGTTGTCCCACAAAAAATATTCTACAGTTTTCAAACCAGCACCTTTTGCAATTGCATGTTATTAAAATTTAACATAGCCACTGAGTTATTCAATATAATGTATCTGTATAGCGCCACCTGCTTTTTGTTTTTTTCTTATTTCTTTGATCTGCTCACTAAGATGGCCGCACATGCTCAGTTTCATCATTCAACTGCCTCCTGAGCTTTGATAGGTAGAGCATGGACACGCCCCCTTAGCTGTAGCAGAAAAGACACGCCTCCTGAGCTGTGATAGGGAGAGCTGAGACACACCTCCTGAGCTGCAGCAAAAGTGTCACTCCCCTTAAGCTGCCAGCTTGATATAAATTTAGCAGAGCAATGAATGTGGAGATCTCTGGATCCATGTGAGGTCCAGGGCTGGTTCGAGCTTTGTTAGAAAGAGGTTGTCATGTACTATATGATGTCTGATTTTCATTTTTTACATTAGTCATGGGATAACCACTTTAAGACCAAAAAAAAAAAAAAAACCTTTAATGTGCATAAGTATTCATCCCCTAAAAGTGCATACTTTGTGGAACCACCTTTCACCACAATTACACATGGAGGTCTCTTGTCATTTGTCTCTATTAGCTTACTACATTTAGACACTGATTTTAGTCCATTTTTACAGGTGAAACTGCTCCAACTCTGTCACACGATTAAAATCCGTTGCAATTTTCCGCCATGGAATCTGCAATCACAACGCCAATGCTACATGGTAAAGTTTTTTCACCATTAATTCCAAATTCACTTCAGAATTGGCATGTTACTTCTTAGAAGAGGATTGAGTGGTTTTTACATTGAAGTCAATGGGTATAGCATAGCATAGAAGTCGTTTTACAATTGTTTTAGCAGAGTTTCTGCCACTGAATTTAGGGCTGGATGAGAAAAAATGGCAAAATGCTTCCAAAAATTTTTTCCAAATCCTCAACCAAAAACTCTTCTAATACTCTTATAAACACATACTCCTCTAAAACCTCCATCAAAAATTACCTGTTTTCACATGAAAATTTTTACTGCCTCGGATTTTGCTGTGTGAACATACACATACCATAATTTGGGTTGTCTTGGTCTACAGCAGTCTTCAAGTCAAGCCACAGATTCTCAACAGCAGGGACAGACTGGGAACTTAAAGTGAGCAGGGTCAGCTATACCATATTATGGCACATTATACCACCTCAGCAGAACAAAATACCACAGTCCATCACAAAATACCTACCGCCTGAGCTGCCACATTCTGTCCTCCTACTTCAGTTGCCTTAGGACAGCAACACAGTTGAATTCAGGAAGGGAGAGGTTTTTCCACACGAGAATCTGCACGGAAATATTGTGTGTAATCCAAAACATGTGCAGGCTGGAAGGCAAACCTCTGAAACAGAGTTCGGTTTTAAGTTTTAAAGTGGCTTTCCACTTTAAAAATTATCTACCAAAGTTATTCAGTGAGGTCACTCGCCACTTCGTGAATAACTTACTTATCGGAGCCCATACATTCTAGTACCGTACGGAGACGAATCACTGTACAGAAAGTTTTGAATAAAGCTACTTCGGATGAAGCATTCAAAGCTCGCTTTGCTCAACACTAAAAAAAATACCTTGTGTAAAAAAACGAAAAGCTGTGAATGCATACATAGGCACTTCCTGTGTCCCAAAGCAGCTCATGACTTTCGATGCCAGAAGTAAAATTTCCTGTTGGAGTTGGACAACCCCCTTAAAACCCACTTTAAGTTCAGGCTGTAAAGTAAGGAAACACCAAGGGTGAATAATTTCGTAAGGCACCGTGCGCCATATACAATATTAGCGCTAAGCAGCTTGGCAATGCCATTTCAGCGTACTCATAGAAGTCTACAGTGTATGATCATGGCACGAGTCTGTTTACTCTGTAAAGAGAAGTTGGCAAGTTCTGAATGTGTCAGGCTTAGTTCCTGGTTTTAGTTGTTACTGAACATCACACCACTATGAGACTACAGGCACATGACCATGCATATCCTCTGTTAAAGGCCTGGCAGTGTTCTTTATTTTAGTATAAAATACTCTGCTGAAGGGAAGAGATAGACCGATGCCCTACATGCCAGTCTGAGCAGGCAGAAGGAGCTAGAAGGTGAGACATAGGAAGCATCAGGATGGCACACTCGTTTGTGATGGATTGAACCAGATTATCAGGAGTCCTTTAATGGGTACAGGTGCTACCACTGTATAAAAGTAAAACTGTCTCAGTTGCCCTTATCAACCAATCAGGGCTCTCCTTTCATTTCCTAAAGGGCTCTCAAAAAATGAAAGCTGAGCTCTGATTGGTTGCCATGGGCAACTAAGACAGTTTTAGGCAGTTTTGATAAATGAGGCCCACTGTCTGCTCTTTAGCAGGATCCAGATCACTTTGGTGTTAATGGCCACTCAGTATTGGTATTAAAGATAAAATTGGGCAGCTATTAACTATCATTTTCAAGACCGCTCCTACCACATGTGGGCAGGGTTTTTGGCTGCTGCTACGTGTGTCCCTACTCTTGTAATCAAGTGCTATGTGAGGTGACAGAAGCCCTTCACTGATGCTGTCCAAAATTATTTTCAGAAAGGTCAGAATTGCAAAAAAAACACAAAACAAAAGAAATCGCCTTATGGATGCACCACAAATGACATTTCAGTCGATCACTGGCCTAGGTGGCTCACTGGTCATATTTAATTTTTATCAGTCCAGCAAATTAAAGGTGTTACCCAATTGCAAACTGTGCCTGTGAAAAATCCATACTCGCCTGTGCCTCGCTGCTTCCGGTCCCCATATTTCGACTTTGCAGACAGAGAGTCATGTGCACTGCTGCGGCCAATATCGGGCTTCAACAATGAAGTGTCTCCAAGCGGCAAATGACCCATCAGTGACGTGCTGCTTGGGGAGATGTCACCACTGATGCCATTTATTTTCTGTTGTCTGTTAGTATGGTGCGTCTTATAGTCTGAAAAATATGGGTATGTCTTCCATCTTTTCGGCTGGGTTATTACTCTCCGATATCTTCAAGAAGAAACTATATAACTCAGTGGATCAACCAGTAATAAAGAATAGCTGATTACTTGACGGATCCTGTGCTGCTGCTCCAGCTCTCTCAACAGACCGCTATTTTCCTGGCCTCTTCAGTACAGAGCTCAGTCCAGTGATTGGCTGCAGTGGTCACGTGTTATCACCGTTGCAGCCAGAAAAATAAAGTCCTGTTGGGAGAGCTGGAGCAGTGGTGCAGCATGTCAGGTAAGTAATTTTCTATTCTTTATTACAGGTGATCCTCTTGAAACCAGATAACCCCTTTAATAATAGTATTTAAAATACACAAGGGTAGCTCCACCCTATGTCACTGTTTCCTCAGCTGTTTTTCAGTCATTTTTCCTTTTCCGACTAAGAAGATTCCATTTACAGTAATATAAAGGTACGTTCACACGGCCAGTTTTTCCACTGGTAAAATCCATGTTAGAAATCCAAGGCTGACCCTCAGATTTCCGCCATGGTGCTAATCCGCACGCGGACACCCGCCGTCGTTTCCACATAGAAAGTGAAATCTAGCAGTCCAACAAAGACATTTGGAGACGGGTTTATGAAAAGCTCTTCAAGTTTATTCAATATGAATATTGAATATCTGGAGAATCCATTCATATAAACTTTGAATTTGCACTCACAGAGGTTTCAAAGTTTCTTTGCTGGGAGTCCAATAAGTTTGGCTGCAGTAACTGGAGCGCCATAACCAGCAAGGAACATTTACATGAGGCTCTTTCAGCTTAACGCAAATAGCATTTCTTTCTTAAAACCTAAATTTAAAAAATCCTTCATTGACAACAGTAAACTGTTGGCGTTACGATTCATGATAAAAATTGAGATGCAATGGCGATTTCATTGAATGACACGTACATTGTGTCTGTGCATCTTCTGGCACACTCCATATACTGCTCCTTTCGTCTTCATATTTCCTTTCATTCTTGCAGGTTATTTAGTTCTGTTCTTCAATGACAGCGTTGTCTGAAGAGGCAACATTCAGGGTCTCTGAACTAATTTACTTTTACTGACTTCTTGTTCATTAAGTTTGAAGTGGGTATATGCCAAGATACCAAGCATTGTGCAAACGATTCCAGCTCCTTGATTTAGAGATAGGGGGTCCTGAAATAGCATGTATCCTCCCAGGAGGGTGATGCAGAACTTGAAGTGTCCAAACATATTGTAGCTAGGTTTAAGTTAAGGATTAACATGGCAGCAGTACTGAAGGTTAAAAGGGTCGTGTATCTTAGGAGCCGACAACCCCAAAGGTCCAATCCTCTGCCTTGATAAAAATCCCGCCAAAAAACAAACAAAAAAAAAAAAACCCTCTCACCTGTTCACAGTCCAGCCGCACCCACACCGGTCCCTGCTGCTTATGGTCAATCACTCATGTCAATGGGCACATGCAATTACGTACCATTCAACCAGGCATGACTGACGATACCAGTGGTTGGCCTGGGGTTTAGTGATATACCGATGTCAGGGATATACCACAGTACAAACAGCAATATGGCGATATCACCTTTTCCTAATAAACGCTGTGTTTTGTGACGTCATATAAGCAGTCACGCGTGCGCTGACCGCTTCTAAAACATATGCGTCCCGTTGCTTCTAAAACATATGCATCCCAGCGCCTCCTCGCTCCGATTTATTCAAGTCTCCGCCCATGTCGGAATCAGATAATGCCCGAAAACACGAGCAAGTCAGGCAAAGTGAGTCAGCAACCAGTCTCTCCCACAGAGTTCCCTTGATTCCTGGCCTGCAAATGTCCTAGCCAAGGAGGGGGAAGAGGAGTGAGAAACCCCAATGGCCTAGGTGTAATTAAAAAAAAAGGTGTTACTGTCTGTCTATGGCCCCTTTCAGAAGAGCAAGACCCATGCATTGGTCAGTGCTTGGAGGTCAGCACGGGAGCCGCGAGTCCGATGTGTGGAACTTGCTTGTCTGAAAGTGGCCATGTCTTCAGTGGCCCTTGACATGGTGATGGCACTTGATCTCTCCACCCAATAGCAGGCATTAGGGAGTAATATACAGGTCGTCATGAGTCCCATCAGTATAAGACTCATACAGTATAATGTTTCACAGTTTTTTCCTTTAAATTCTATGTCTACTTGTAATAGGAACAAATGTTTTATACTTTACAATTAAAGACCTGGAGCATGAGTCCATGTTTTGAGTGTTTTTTCTTCTAATAGGCATTTATCGTGATATATATCCGGCTGAAAGCCGATATTTGAGCCGGATATCCAAAATGGAGATGTAAACTCCTGAGCCTAAAACTTTGAAAAAAAAAAAACTTATTTCGATATTCTGACCCCTATAACTTATTTTATATTTCCTTCAGCAAGCCATATCCAAAAGCAGCAGCATTTAATAACTGTAATATGTAACCCATAAATAATGAATACTGAATATTTATTCAAAGTGACATAAAATCACAAGTAATTTAAAACCACACAAACAGAAGATACAAAAGGGAAGAAGAAGCTGGCAAAACACGTCAAGAATGGGACATCACTGGTGGCCGGCTTTCTCCTTCTGGGTAACTACTATTTTATACCCCCTTTCCTAGTGATTTTTTTTACCGCTAGCATTATTCTGCTCAGGATACTTTCCTTATTTTTAGAGGGTTTATGATAGAGCTATCTTAGAGATAGAGATATCTTCATTATTGCTATTGGGAGTTGTGATATGGTAATGTGTAACCATTTTATGTGCACTGATACATAACCTATGGTGGATGATGCCATTATATAGTCTGTCCACCAGATGTCACTTTTGTATCTGTGTGGTTTTAAACTGCTGGTGATTTTATGTAACTTTGAATAAAAATTTGGTATTAATTATTTCTGGGTTACACAATCTTTTTGGAGTGTATTATCGATACATATAACCAGTTGCGTGTTAGCTCTGGATTTATAGGTTATAAAGGATACGTGACAGGTGAAGTATTGCCAATGATCCAGTAGATAGACAGGTTTACAGTGAATGCGATAACTCCGGAGAGAAGGACCATCACCTGTAATAGAGAACAGTTATGCAATGGTTCCAGACAGCGACTTCCATCCAAAGAGAAATAAAACTTACCAAGGCAGTGAATGACCATGGTCCAAATACCCCTCCTTCACCAATGATAGGCTCAAAGAAAGGAATGACGGAGAGCAGCATAGCGGAAGATAAAGGCGCCTGGTAGTACAGAAGCTGCATAGAGTTCACCTGTAATTCATGCTGCTTGGCTCCGACCCACTGCAAATAAATGAAAGGTCCAAACAGTCAATAAGAAGGTGAGGGGTAGGGGGCAAATCCTGCAAACTGCTGCCTGTCTGTACTTTCCTCTATGCTTTTGGAGAGCAGATATTTTTAGATGAAAGAGTTCTGAGGTCTACTAATAAAGTGTATAGCTTTGTGCATTGGTGTGGTGAGATACTTAGGTGGCTGCAAAGCAGACTCTAGAGCACTGGTCCATGACCCCTGTGGGTCTTCTAGTTTGTATGGTTAAGCAATTTTGGAGGCTCTCCCATAGATTCCATGAACTAATAATGCACTAATAATGGGACATGCCACACATCTAAAATCAATCTACCTTTTTCAAGCAATGTCTAAAAATTGAGAAGCCAAATAATATTTTTTTGGTCACCAAGCTAAACCTCAACATTATTAGATGTAAAACAAACTAATAATTTACACTATTGTGGAGTGGCTGACGCGTGGCAGCATTTATACTGGACTGTGGAGTGGCTGAGCGGTGGTAAAATTCACACTGGACTGTGGAGTGGCTGGCTGATCAGTAGCAGCATGTACACTAGATTGTGGAGTGGTTGACCAGTGGCAGCATTTACACTAGACTGTTGACTGGTTGACCAGTAGCAGCATTCACACTGGACTGCGGACTGGTTGACCAGTAGCAGCATTCACACTGGACTGCGGACTGGTTGACCAGTAGCAGCATTCACACTGGACTGCGGACTGGTTGACCAGTAGCAGCATTCACACTGGACTGCGGACTGGTTGACCAGTAGCAGCATTCACACTGGACTGCGGACTGGATGACCAGTAGCAGCATTCACACTGGACTGCGGACTGGATGACCAGTAGCAGCATTCACACTGGACTGTGGACTGGTTGACCAGTAGCAGCATTCACACTGGACTGTGGAGTGGTTGACCAGGTGGCAGCATTCACACTGGACTGTGGAGTGGCTGACCGGTAGGCAGCATTCACACTGGACTGTGGACTGGTTGACCAGTAGCAGCCATTCACACTGGACTGTGGAGTGGCTGACCGGTGGCAGCATTCAACACTGGACTGTGGAGTGGCTGACCGGTGGCAGCATTCACACTGGACTGTGGAGTGGCTGACCGGTGGCAGCATTCACACTGGACTGTGGAGTGGCTGACCGGTGGCAGCATTCACACTGGACTGTGGAGTGGCTGACCGTGGCAGCATTCACACTGGACTGTGGAGTGGCTGACCGGTGGCAGCATTCACACTGGACTGTGGAGTGGCTGACCGGTGGCAGCATTCACACTGGACTGTGGAGTGGCTGACCGGTGGCAGCATTCACCTGGACTGTGGAGTGGCTGACCGGTGGCAGCATTCACACTGGACTGTGGACTGGCTGACCAGTGGCAGCATTCACACTGGACTGTGGAGTGGCTGACCGGTGGCAGCATTCACACTGGACTGTGGAGTGGCTGACCTGGTGGCAGCATTCACACTGGACTGTGGAGTGGCTGACGGTGGCAGCATTCACACTGGACTGGACTGGTTGACCAGTAGCAGCATTCACACTGGACTGGTTGACCAGTAGCAGCATTCACACTGGACTGTGGACTGGTTGACCAGTAGCAGCATTCACACCTGGACTGTGGACTGGTTGACCAGTAGCAGCATTCACCACTGGACTGTGGACTGGTTGACCAGTAGCAGCATTCACACTGGACTGTGGACTGGTTGACGCAGTAGCAGCATTCACACTGGACTGGTTGACCAGTAGCAGCATTCACACTGGACTGGTTGACCAGTAGCAGCATTCACACTGGACTGGTTGACCAGTAGCAGCCATTCACACTGGACTGGTTGACCAGTAGCAGCATTCACACTGGACTGGTTGACCAGTAGCAGCATTCACACTGGACTGGTTGACCAGTAGCAGCATTCACACTGGACTGGTTGACCAGTAGCAGCATTCACCACTGGACTGGTTGACCAGTAGCAGCATTCACCACTGGACTGGTTGACCAGTAGCAGCATTCACACTGGACTGTGGACTGGTTGACCAGTAGCAGCATTCACACTGGACTGTGGACTGGTTGACCAGTAGCAGCATTCACACTGGACTGTGGACTGGTTGACCAGTAGCAGCATTCACACTGGACTGTGGACTGGTTGACCAGTAGCAGCATTCACACTGGACTGTGGAGTGGCTGACCAGTGGCAGCATTCACACTGGACTGTGGAGTGGCTGACCAGTGGCAGCATTCACACTGGACTGTGGAGTGGCTGACCGGTGGCAGCATTCACACTGGACTGTGGAGTGGCTGACCGGTGGCAGCATTCACACTGGACTGTGGAGTGGCTGACCGGTGGAAGAATTTACACTTGGTGTGCTCTACATTTAGCCACTGCATTCTATTATACACTGAACTAAATAATAACACCATACAAGGTGGGGATGATTAGCCCAGGAATGTTTCAGTTAAAAATAAACTATTGTATACTCAATAAAACTACATTTCTTATTTACCTATTATTAAACATTTTGTTAGATAATTGTTGGTTAGTTATAAATATATATGTTTCTCAGCCATTTCGGCTGGGATAAAAGCCCTTCACTGCGTTGTCTGAGGTCTGGAAGCCATCCATGACGAGGAATCCACACAAACAGCCATCATCACACCTAAGTGACCTCCATATGTGATTATAGTGGTTGTGAATGATACCAACCACAAATACTGAAAGAAATACCTTCTGCTCTGTCATCCCGCAATCATTTTTAGCCCATACTGTACTACTCTATGTAGCGCTCAGCGCTGTTGATTTGTATTGTTATTTTATGTAAATCTGAACTACAGGAACCTAAGGCTATAAAAAAGAAAAAAATACACTTGCATTTGGCTCTTAAGTCTAAAACTTTTGCAAAATTATGTAAAAAAATAGGTAATGAGTCAATAAATAACTCCATAATAAGTCTGATAAGAATAATGATTCAATAGTAAGTAAGATAAGCTCCAGGGTATAAATATAATTCAAGGAATTTAAAGACAGAAAACGTTAAAAATAAAGTATTACTCACTTCCACTGATCCCCACCACTGCCATCTCAAGTTGTTCCAGCCTCCACTGCTCTCCACTTCCTCTCCCAGCTCAACATACAGGAAAAGGCCTACTCAGCCAATCACTGACCTTAGAGGTGACCCGCCTTAGTCAGTGATTGGCTGAGAGTGCATTTCCTGAAGGTGAGAGCAGTAGGGACTGAAGCAACCTTGGACAGATCGGGAGCTCGGTGGAGGTAAAAATCCGACACATGTGAACTCAACCTTAATCATCGGGCCAAATTATAATTATCACAGCCAATTATAGCTTTACATTTGCAACCATTTTAGTTGCCATCTGGAGTAACATGTTACTTATACTTAGCTATCAGTTAGATGGCTTGTTTGGTAGTAACCACTTATTCATCTAAATTAGGTCTGAAATCTCGAGGGACACTTGTGAGTTCAGACATGAGTTCTAGTTATTAAGTGATAATATTGAGGTAAATCGACAAACAGTGTATCACTATGAGTTAGGCCTTCTGCTCATGGCACAGGCTCTATGGTAGTGGGGCACTCATTTAGAGCTATAGGTGTCCTCTACTAGATGCAAAGCTTTTAGAGGAGAATACCTCCATAATGCATGTGAAGGTACAGTAGATAGATGTTTATGGCTGCTCAATTTATACCACTCAGGTTGTATAATATGATTGTTTGCATGATGACTAAGGTCCATAGTTCTGACCTCAATACCAAACACTACAGTCTGTTCCCTGACTCCCTTCTCCAATACCTTGTTCGAGTAGTGACACCCATTATCCCACTTGCCTACTTAGGTTTCACCTTCCCACCCCATTATAGGAGATTGTGAATTTGGTTTACTACGCCAGCAAACACAAGAGCGGGGACTTTCTCCATTAACTTGTGTAGATAATATTGCCATGTTGTAACCCTTTAGCCTGTGATGTCTGATTTTCTGAGATGGCACAATGCCAGAAGGTTTCCCTTATGAGACCTCAGCAGTTGCTGCATTGTTCCATAGTCCACTGATCTGCTAGGGTTTGGTATGAAGCCCAGTACTGACAGTGTGCAACTTTCATGGCTAACCACGGTCAAGAGCTCCAAGCTGTGCACTCTGGGAAGGAGGGAGTTAAATCATAGCATGGGTGAGCCAAGTTACAGCTCTGCCTATTTGCAGAGTTTGGAGATTTTAGGTCAAAAGTGAACATGAAATAATATTTTTCCACAAAATTACAGATATTTCAAAGAGTCCAAAATATTTCAGCATTATAAGACCCCATTTATATGACCGTAGTGCTGCCGTGTACCGGGCTGTGTGAACCCGACATCGCAGTGTGGACCCGTTGACTTCAATGGGTCCTTGGTCTACAAGATGCGGCCAAAGATAAGACATGTTCTATCTTTTACTGAGTGGTGGCACAGACCAGGAGGCGATGCCACGTTCACACAGCCGGTGCCCATGGTTTAGGGCCCGCAGCCCACAACAAAGGCATGCCGGCACTACAGTAATGTGAATTGGGCCCAATATGTTATGCATAAGAAAATTAGCAGGATTACAAACCACTTGGTAAAGAGACGTGACAAGAACTCCGAGGGCCGCAAACACCATTCCCAAGACATTAAACCTTACGTCATAGTAAGAGTTCAGGAACACTCCTAATGTAATAGGGACCTGCAAGAACCATCAAGAAGAAACTAAATACATTGCAAGAGACTACTTTACAAAGTCTGGATTATTTTGCTGATGATATATCCTTAGGATAGGTCATCAACATCTGATAGGCGGGGGACTGAAATCCCGGACTCTCCCCGATCAGCTGTTTGAGAAGGCTGTGACACGCACAGTAGCGATGCGGCCTTCTCACTGCTTCCCGAAGGCCAGTGACATCACAACTATGTCATGTGACCTGGGCACAGCTCAGAGCCTTTCACTTGGGGCTGAGCCACACCCAGACCAGTGACATAGTCTTGACGCCAATACCCTGCAGGAAGTAGCGAGAGCCCCGCTGCCTTCTCAAACAGCCGATTGGCGAGGGTCTCATGTGTTAGATGCAGCTGATCCAATGCTGATGACAGAAGAAAAAAAAAAGGAGCAGAAGCCCTTTAAAATTGCCTCCTAAGACTTGGTTAAATATTGGTACGCCAATATAATATTTAATGACAATAATGATATCAGAACAAAGTTCGTTATTTAATACAATACATATTTTATATTTTTTAACTTAATAAGAGTATGCATATATTTTGCTAGTGTATGCATGTTATATTAACTAACCCTAGTATTTTTGGTCTTCATTTACTGTTACTTATTATTTTATTATATTTGTATTTCATTGTTGTTTTATCTTCCATCAATAAATGGCTTGGGATTTACATGATATATATAGCCCATGTCTTGAGTATTTTTCATGCTGGATTTTAGGTCTGTTCCCACTAGAGGTGTCTGGCAGCCAGTAACTCCCCTCTCCCCATTAAAGGGATTATCCCACGGAAAATATTATCCACAGAATAGGTGATCAATGTTGGATCTTTGGGAGTCCAACCACTAGCAACCCCCCAGTGATCCAGAGAACCCCACAGTCTCCACTCTGAACAAGGGTACATTCACACGACCGCATTCTTGGTCCTTGTCTAATCTGCATTTAGTGTGGATCGCACGCAAGCTCATTCGTTTCTATGGGGCCGCCAAAAATGGGGACAGCACACGTATGTCATCTGGGTGCTGTTCGCATCCGTGCTGCTGAGCCACATATTATAGAACATGTCCTATTCTCGTCTGTTCGGTGGACAAGAGTAGCATTTTTTAAATAGGACCCCTGAAAAGTGCGGGATGCACACAGACCACATCCATATTTTGCAGACCGCAAAACGGATTTGGTCATGTGAACGCACCCTTAAGCGGTGATGTGCATGTCGATCTGCCAATCTGTCTACTCTTATGGGACTGATGGAGTGCTGAATCTCCCAGCATGGCCAACTGGATCACTGTTGGTACAAAGCTTGGTTTAGTGATTTGCATTATTGCAAATGTAATCCATAATCAGATGCAGAAATAAACAAAAATCCCATAATGCACCATGGTATAATGTATTGTATAGGAGCCCAGCCGAGTCAGATGCCAGGCATGTTACAGTCAGCAATACTCTGAGTGCATTCCTTTACAATCTAGTGACGATTATATACCCCGTGGAATGGGCGACTACATTTGGCATAGAAATATATACCGCCCATTCACATCAACAGTATTTCAGATTGGAATCAGTTAATACAACGTAAAGCACAATCTATTATTCTCAAACCTATGCATCTATAGAGGACATCAGCATGGGAAGCTGCACTCACCAAAGTGAGCTTGATCCTGAGCGAGAACGTCTTGCCGTACCAAAAGGTCTGGATGAGGATGATGACAGGAGTGGTCATAACTTTCGCCAGTTGGTAGGTGCCTATGGTGTTGTTCTGGAGGGACAAGTTGGTGAAGACCACAAATCCACAAAAGCTAAGGGCTAGAAGCAGCACCTTGGAGGCAGGAAGGCTCTTGGGGCAGAAGACCCCAAATCTCTGACATAGATACAAGCCCAGCCAAGTGACCACGAAGTGCACAAGTGTAAGGCTCATGTTGGGGAAGCCATGATGGACATAGATCCACTTATTGATAAACACGATACAGATTGATGACAGCAAGTTTACCAGAAGGCCAGCAGCTATTCTCCAGGGGGCAGAGGCTGGCATGCTGAAAGAATTCCTGCACTAGATAGTGGGGGTCTCTGCAGGGCACAGAGTTGGGCTGCACAGGGTAAGGACAGGGCACAGGAGGCTGCCAGGGACGGGAGCCTGTCACATAGCGGAGCGCTAACAGCAAGCTTATAGCCGGCGTACAGCGCTCACTACCTGACCCCTCCTACCAGCCCGCACAGCGGCTCAACTTCAGCGCATGCGCAACATTGCCACAGCTGGACACGTCACAGCGTTTCATTCACTGCGAGTAGGAGGCGGGGCTCTGAGCGCAAGGGGAGTTCTGGCCAAACCTAAGATGGCGTCTCTAACATGCGTATTACTGACGACTGTGTCCAAACTCCATGCGCCCTAAGGACCTTCTGATGTCACATGGGTTTGAGGTAGACACGGGATATAGCAGTATGGTAATATCTACCATTCTCTATGGTAATAAAGATTAGTAATACAATACCAAAATAACTAACACTAATGGTGTTATATTGACTAGATTTCTCACTCCAGAGGGAGTACTCATACTTTCCAACTTTGAAAATCACAGGATGGACACTTAGTGTTACCATGATTCCCAAGAAAAAATACTGACCAAGTTAAGTCACACCCCAAAAGAGGTGTAGTTGTGGGGACATGGCTTAACACATGGCGTTAAATCGCTGTCATACTGTGGCTCCCTGTAATATTCAGGGTTGCCAACCGTACAAAAATTTCTGGACAGTCTAGAAACGGGCAACTTTTTTCCTGTGTTCGTGAAAAAAAAATAGATATGTCCGTGATTTTTTTGAAGCAGGTGGTTCTTGACTAGATTAGTTTGGTGGTAAATAGCTTTATTTTGCAGGTCACAGTAAATGCTGGTAATGAGGTGTTATCTGGATATTGTGCTATAAATATGTATCTTTATCATTCATTATGGTTTTCCAATGGTCCATAAAAAAAAATGTTGGTTGTCTGTGATTGTAGGATATGTTGTCCAGAAAAAAGAAGGTCTGGTTGGCAACCCTGGTAATAGTAATGCCTTCACTAGTGCCCCCCAGTAATATTAATGTCCCCATTAGAGTGCCCCAGAATTAATAATGCACCCCCATTAGTGCCCCCCAGTAATAGTAATGCCCCCATTAGTTTGCCCCAGTAATAGTAATGCCCCCATTAGTGCGCCCCAGAATTAATATTGCCCCCAATTAGTGCTCTCCAGTAAGAGTAATGATCCCATTAGTGCCCCCTTCTCTGCTTCTGCAACAAAACAAAACTCACCTTCTCCATTTGCTCATTGCTTGCTGACAGGAAGCTCAGGACAGGACCTGCCCTCCAGTGTGATGTCTAGCAGGTCCTGTCCTACTCATCCAGTCAACAATGAGCAAATGGAGGCGAGTTTTTTTTTTCTTCTTAACACAAGTGGAGTAGGTAAAGGCTGTACTAATGAGTGCTCCACAATAGAAGCGCTCATTAGTAACAGGCCTTGTAGAAAATACTGACAATTAATATTGCTTGTAGAAAACAATTACCGGCAGGGCTACTAAAATACCGGCCTAGCAGCAATTTTTTAAAAACTAATCCACGCCTCTAACTGCACCCAATGCACATCTATACCCGCTCCATCATGCCCAGTCCCTTTAGTGCCCCCACACAGAGTTTATGTGCACATTGTGCCCCCTCACAGTAGTTATGCCCACATTATGCCACCTCACATTTGTGCCACTTTCACTGTAGATATGCTTACATTGTGGATGTTTTGCCCCCACAGTCAATATGCCTACATTGTGCCCCTGCAGTAGTTATGCCCACATTGTGCCTGCACAGTTGATGTGCCCACATTGTGCCCCCACTGTAGATATGCCCCCTTTTCATTAGTAAATGAGGACTACAAGTAGCAGCACACTGCTTCATGCACAAAGACACATGCAAACATTGAAAACATGAGTAAATGTAAACTGTATTACTGCTATAATAATAATAATAATAATATTTATTTATATATATAGCGCCACCATATTCTGCAGCGCTTTACAAAATCAAAGGGTTCTTGTACAATACAAAAATGACTGGCTAATATACAACTGAAACACTAGGAGTGAGCCCTGCTCGCAAGAGCTTACAATCCATGAGAAATAGGGGGTGACACAAAAGGTAGTTGATTGTGATAAGTAGGATTCGAGCCATAATTGTACTGAAAGGAGTGGTGCCGGCTGATCTGCTTCAGATTTGGGACTATTAGAGGATCGAGTTCAGGCCAGAGGAGTTGGTGGGGGAGCGTTTTAGTTGGGGAAAGGTCATTTTAGGAAGCTTGATAAGCCTGTCTGAAAAGATGTGTTTTTAAGGAATGTTTGAAGGTAGAAAAGTTGTGAATTGACCTAAGGGTATTCCAAAGAGTAGGTGCAGCTCGAGAAAAGTCTTGAAGACGGGAGTGAGAGGTACGAATTATGGAGGATATTAATTTTAGGTCACTAACAGAACGGAGAGCACGAGTAGGGTGGTAGACGGCGATGAGGGAAGAGATGTATGGAGGGGCAGCACTGTGGAGAGCTTTGTGGGTGAGGGTGAGAAGTTTTAACTGTATTCTGTGGTGGATGGGCAACCAGTGAAGTGACTGGCATAGACTAGTAGCATTACTGTAACAGGAGGAAAGATAGATGAGCCTGGCTGCAGCATTTAGGACAGACTGAAGGGGGGAGAGTTTAGAGAGAGGGAGACCGATTAGTAATGCGTTGCAGTAGTAAGACGAGAGTGAATCAAGGCAACAAGAGTTTTTGCCGTTTCCACCGTAAGAAAAGGGCGGATTCTGGCAATGTTCTTGAGGTACAGACGACAAGAGCGTGTAAGGGATTGAATATGGGGAACAAAGGAAAGATCAGAGTCAAATGTGGCCCCGAGACAGTGGGCATGTTGCACCGGAGTTATGATAGTACCACAGACCAAGATTGAAATATCAAGATTAGGTGGGTTAGTAGATGGGGGAAAGACAAGAAGTTCAGTTTTGGAGAGGTTTAGTTTTAGATACAGAGAGGGCATGATGTTAGAGACAGCTACCAGACAATTACTGGTGTTTTGGAGTAAAGCAGGGGTGATTTCAGGGAATGAAGTGTATAGTTGGGTGTCATCAGCATAGAGATGGTACCGAAAGCCGAATCTACTGATAGTCTGTCCAATGGGGGCTGTATAGAGGGAGAAGATTAGAGGACCTAGTACTGAGCCCTGAGGAATGCCAACATCAAGAGGGAGAGGAGAAGAAGAAGAGCCAGCAAATGATACACTAAAGGAGCGGCCAGAGAGATAAGAAAAGAATCAAGAGAGAGCAGTGTCTTTAAGGCCAATCGAGTGGAGCATGGTGAGGAGGAGTTTATGGTCTACTGTGTCAAATGCTGCAGAGAGATCCAAAAGAATCAGTAGAGAATAATCCCCATTTCTTTTTGCTGTTAGGAGATCGGTAGACACTATACTTACTATATGAAAATTATAAGCTCTTTGGGCATATTTTTGATCAAGAATATGTCTGGCCCATCTACCAGCGACAAGGTGTCTTCTATCAGATAGGACCTACACTAACAGTCTTGCCTTCTACTAGGCATTTGGCTTACAAATTTCAGGACAATGTAGAATCCAGCTATGGGATACTCTGATTAAAAGCATGAGGCAGATGAGTGGGAGTGCGCAGTCCAAAAGGGGCAGTCGTTTGCCCAAATGTACCATGCTAAAAATAAAGATAGACCAGCACCTAAAATGTATAAAAGGAGTTCAGGTGTACTCTACCAGACTGTTAGTGTAGGACCTATCTGATAGTATATACCTGGTCTCTGGTAGATGGGCCTGACATATTCTTTATCAAAAATATGCACCAAGAGTGTCTAATTTTGATATAGTAAATATAGTAGTAATACAGTTTACATTTACTCATTTTTTTCAGTGTCTTTGTGCATGAAGCAGTGTGCTGCTACTTGTAGTCCTTGTTTGCGTTTGCATTGCAGCCATGGTAGCATGCATCGGAAATCCCTTTATACATAGTTTGAAGATGCTACTCTAATTCTGTTTTGAATTGTCCTTTTTAGTAGTGCCACCTCATTAATAAAATTAAAATACTCACCTAGACGTTCCTTTGGCATGATGCAGTCACATATTGTGCTTGCTAGGCTGTGTAGGAAGGGTGTGCCAGCCCAGAAATCATCTTGAACACTTTTCCTACACAGCCTATCGTTGTGCCTGCTGGAGAATGCTGGTAGTGCAATTAAATGGTAAAGCAGGGAGCAGACAGCTCTCTGCTTCACCATACCAATTAACCTAAGGACACAGAGACTGTTAAGAGAAGGACATACATTGGCCATCTCAGGACTGCAGGGCAGCCACAGAAATCTAAGACTCTCTTGTCAAATCCGGGAGATTTGGGAGTTATGCATATTTAGAACTAGCAGAAGGACACCGCCCCTTTAACAGTGACCTCCACAGCAGCCTGCCCCTTAACAGTAACATCCACAGCGCCCTCGCCTTTAACTGTGACTTCCACAGCAGCTAGGGTGGCCACTGTCTTCACCCCAGAAAGCCGGACCTCACCGGCCATGCCCCCAAATGTGAAGCCATGCCCCTGGTCCACATGAAGCCATGCCCCTAAACATGAGGTCACGCCCCCTGGCTTAGTGAAGACACAGAGGAGAACCTGTCTGAGTGTGAGCTGCTGAAAGGGTGTACAGCCCTGCGTCTGTCCAGGCACTGCTCCGGACGGAGGACAGGGAGTAAGAAAACCTGACTGTCCAGCCTAAAACCGGACGTCTGGCCACCCTAACATCAGCCTGCCCCTAGGGTGGCCAGAGGTCTAGTTTTAGGCTGGACAGTCTGGCTTTCAGACTCCCTGTCCTCAGTCATGCGCAGGGCCTGGATGGACACAGGGATGTCCTTTTGAACATTTCACTCTCAGCAGCAGCAACTGTGCAGTCTGAACATGAGCTGCAGGGAGAAAGTCACCCTCCCTCCCACCCCTGCAGCTGACAGAAGTTGATTTTTACCTTCATTTTTGCAATCCCCGTTGGCTGCGGAGTGTGAGGGGCGTGGCCTGACTGGGCCAGGGGCATGGCTTAGCGGGGGCCTGGGGCGGGGCTTTTAAATCCTTGTTTTGAGGGTGATGAATTACAGGTCAATGCCATTGTAATTTATAAGGAAACACAGTGGCTAGAAGTGGAAGAAAACATCTTTTATAACTACTGAATGGTAAATATGTGAACTTTACATTATATGAGGTAATGATTGATGATGAATTAGTCTAAAACATAAGTTATATTTATGGTAACCGGAATACCCCTTTAGCAGTGTCATCCACAGCGCTCTGCCCCTTTAAAGCAGACCTACAGCAGTGAAGGAAAATGGCTGAGTTGTTATGGAAACCTGTTATGAAACTGTGTGTGTGTGTGTGTGTGTGTGTGTGTGTGTGTGCAGACTAACTGCCTGCGAGCTCCTATTGGCTGATATGGGTCATGTGACCAGGCTTCTATTAGCTAATGCATTTTTTTGGGAATATCTCAGGAATGGTACATCCTGGAGAGCTGAGACCCGTTCTAAAACCTTCCCGGACACCTGATGTACCTGTGTGCTAAATTTCGTGATTGTAGCTGCGACGGTGCGGATTCCTTTAGCGGACATACATACATACATACACTCAGCTTTATATATTAGATCAGTGTGTGTCACACAATGCATTACGTCTGGCAGTTGGATGGGTTACAGGTGGTGACAAATAATAAGTTGTCTTTCCATGATATTACCACTGTGCCAGGAATGTGCCATAGGTCCTTTGTTCTCATGATAGAGGGGGTCCCTTAGTTCAGACCTTCAAGGATAACCGTTATGGCATATTGTAGTGATGGATCATAACATTAAAATTGTGGAGACGCCTTAAAGGGGTATTCTCATCTTAGACAATAGGGGCATATCCAAGCGCTGGTGCTGGGACCCACACCTATATCGAGATCGGAGGGGGGAGTGCTGCGCCTGGAGGACCCCAGGTTTCCCGCTGCTTCCATAGAAATGTGCGGCGCATGTGCGGCCACCGCTCACATTCATTTCTATGTAGCCGATATGCCCCCATTGTCTAAGATGAGAATACCCCTTTAAAATGAGGACCGTTGTTCTCTGAGAATATAGTGATGTTATATCTATTTTAGACAAAATAAGCATATTTAGTGTCATATTGCTAATGTTTTTGCCATATTTTTACATTTTTTTGTAAATCTTCATTTGTGGCATGAAATCAATAAAGAGTATTTTTGTGATGTTAAATAATTTATTTATTTTAAAGAATAATGCTGATAGATGGTGATCAGCTGAATGGATGGAACAAGTACCTATAGGATGGTAAGAACAGGTACATGTACATTGTGCTCTGCTTTCTCAACGATGACGATTAACAATACTCAGCTGATGGTAAATCTCTATTGTAGAAGGGTTTTGACAGATGGTGGCCAGTGTTTAGACATAGTGCTGATCAGCTTGGTGGAGAATGGTGGTATAGATAAGGCTACTTTCACACCAGAGTTTTTGCTGGATCCGTCATGGATCAGCAAAAACAGTTCTGTCATGATAATACAACCGTCTGCATCCGTTCTGAACGGATCCGGTTGTATTATCTTTTTAATAGCCAAGACGGATCCGTCATGAACTCCACTGAAAGTCAATGGAGGACGGATCCGTTTTCTATTGTGTCTGAGAATACGGATTCGTCCCCATTGACTTACATTGTGAGTCATGACGGATCCATTTGGATCAGTTTCTTCATGCGAACACCAAAACGCAGCAAGCAGCATTTTAGTGTCCGCCTCCAAAACGGAATGGAGACTGAACTGAAGCAAAACTGATGCATTCTGAACGGATCCTTTTACATTCAGAATGCATTAGGACAAAACGTCAGAACGTCCATTCAGAAATAGCAGCTGGACGCTAATCGTGCAGCTGCACAGTGGGGTACCTGCTGTCAGTGACAGCAGGGTACCCCATAGAGAAGGCAGGGACCGTTCTCAGGGGACCCTGCCTTGTAGATCGCTGTATACACAGCGCTCACCGCTATTGCGCTTCCTGTTCTGGCCCGGCGGTCACGTGATTGCTGGGGCCAGGAGCATGCAGGAGCTGCCGGGTCTTTCATAGACCCGATCAGCCCTGCACTGAGGCTGTACAGCATAGTATTATGCTGTACAGCAGGGCTGGCCAACCTGAGGCTCTCCAGCTGTTGTAAAACTACAACTCCCACCATGCCCTGCTGTAGGATGATAGCTGTAGGCAGACTGGGCATGCTGGGAGTTGTAGTTTTGCAACAGCTGGAGAGCCACAGGTTGGCCAGCCCTGCTGTATAGCCTCTCTGGGGATGTATTTCCCCTGTAACTGGGGCTACTATGTCAACCCCAGTTACAGGAGAAATCAAATGTAAAAATAAAATAAATAAGTGAAGTTAAATGTCCCCCTGAGATCTTGTATGACCTTATGGGGGACACAGTGTAAAATAAAAAATAAAAAAATAATTAAAAAAATAGAGTATTATATATATATATATATATATATATATATATATATAAAATCACATATAAAGAAAAATAATTTTCCCCCAAATATGTCATTTAAAAAATGTTACAAATAGAAATAGGTAAATAAAATAGACATATTTGGTATCACCGCGTCCAAAACGACCAGCTCTATAAAAATATCACATGATCTACCCCATCAAGTGAACTGTGTAAAAAAAATCTAATAAAAATTATGCCAAAACAGCTTTTTTTTGTTGCCTCACCTACCAAAAAACATAATATCAAACAATCAAAAAGTCGTATGCATCCCAAAATGATAGCAATAAAAACGTCACCTCATCCTGCAAAAAATGAGCCCCCACACAAGATCATAGCCCGAAAAATGAAAAAAAATGGCTCTTAAAAAATTGCAACACAAAAACATGATTTTTTTTCTAAAAATGCTCTTATTGTGTAAAACGTAAAAAAAATATATAAAAAAAATAGACATATTTGGTATCGTTGCGTCCATAACAACTGGCTCTACAAAAATATCACATGATCTACCCCATCAAGTGAACGGTGTAAAGAAAAAAAAAATAGAAAAATGCCCCTAAACTGTTTTTTTTTTTAGTTAACCTCCCAAAAATTAGATTAAAAAGTGATCAGAAAGCTGGATGTACCCCAAAATGGTGCCAATAAAAAGCACAGCTTGTCCCGCAAAAAATAAGCCCAGTCCACAAATAAATTAAAAGGTTATCTCTCCTAAAAACCATGACAGAAAATTCCATGTTAGAAAATGCAGATGCTGCTCCTCCCCTTCTGAGCCCTGGCGTATCCCCAAATAACAGTTTACGACCACATGTGGGGTGTTTCTGCAAACTGCAGAATCGGGGTAATAAATATTGAGTTTTGTTTTGTTGTTAATGTTAACCCTTGATGTGTTACAGGAAAAAAATGATTTTGAAATTTTACATCTATTTTGCTTTAATTCCTGTGGAATACTTAAAGGGTTAACAACATTTCTAAAACCAGTTTTGAATAGTTTGAGGGGTGTAGTTTCTAAAATGGGGTCATTTATGGGTGGTTTTTATTATGTAAGCCTCACAAACTGACTTCAGAACTGAACTGGTCCTTAAAAAAGTTGATTTAGCAAATTTGCAAAAATTGTGTCTAAAATTCTAAACCTTCTACTGTCCTAAAAAAATAAAATGACTTTCCAGATTGAGACCACTGTAGTTGACCCAGAGGGTAGATACATAATTGTCACAGGTTCCCTATGCAATACTCCTGTATGCTTGGTCAATTCCTATGCTCCCAATAGTCAGCCTGCCTCGTTTCTTCGTTCCCTGGGTAAAATCCTCGACCGATACTCTCCTTCTTCCATTGTATGGTGTGGGGACTTTAATATGACGTTTAATGCACATTTGGACAGATCTTCACCTGAAGTCGACAAATTATCCTCTAAATCCAAAAGCTGGGTGAGGCAGGTGATGCGGGAACTGGACATAGCTGACTGTTGGAGAGAGTACAATGGGTCTCAACGTGGATACACTTATTTCTCCCCTGTTCATCACCATTACACGAGAATTGACTGGATCTTGGCCTCCAGACATTTGCTTTCCCGTCTTTTGTACGCCAGACATATCCCCTGTGCATGGTCAGATCATGACATGGTCCTGATAGAACTAAACCTGGACTCTCCCTCACAGTGCCCTTTTACCTGGAGACTTAATGAGTCTCTTCTTACTGACCCTTCTATAGTTGAACGTGTAACATCTGCTCTCAAGGACTTTTTTACTTTTAATAAACCTTCTGATACTACACCTGCAATTAATTGGGCTGCTCATAAACCTGTAATAAGGGGGATCCTTATAGCTGAGGCATCTAAGTTAAAAAAGGAACGTTCTAAGGTTCAGTCTGATTTGGAAACCAAACTTTCTCGTTTAGAGATGGCTAATCAGAGACGGCCTTCCCTTTTCCTTATTAAAGCTATTAAGGATGTTAAACTCCATTTGGATGCCACTCTGCTACATCGTACAGAAAAAGCCTTGAGATGGACTCAGGCTAGATTTTACAAACTAGCTAACAAGCCAGATAGATTGCTGGCAGCAAAGTTGAGGGCTTGGCAACGTTTAAACACAATATATCAAATTAAAGACACGACAGGACAAACCACCTCTAACCCGAATACCATTTACCAGCAATTCCATACCTTTTACCAAAAATTATATTCTCCACCCGCCGACCCCCCCACGGGAGACATTTCTTCTTTTCTCGCTACGCTACAAATCCCAACATTATCCACATCAGCTAGGGAATCCATTAACTGTGATGTTACTGAGGAGGAAATTGATTTGGCCATAAATTCTCTTAAATTGGGTAAATCCCCAGGCCCCGACGGGTTCTCGGCGATCTACTTTAAAAAATTCAAAGATGTCCTAATGCCCCATCTCAAGACCTTATGTAACTTTATACTCCGTGGAGGTCTGCTGCCGCCGGATATGCTTAATGCGCTAATCACAGTTATACTCAAACCTGATAAGGACCCCTTGCTCCCTGCTAATTATCGACCTATTTCCCTGCTTAATGTTGATTTGAAGATCTTTACCACCATTTTAGCTACTCGTCTTAATAGCTACCTCCCCAGTCTCATACATTATGACCAGGTGGGCTTTATCCCTGGAAGACAAGCACCTGATAATGTAAGAAAAGTATGTAACATCATCCAATGGGCGAATACGAATTCTAAACCCCTTTCCCTTTTAGCTTTAGATATTGAAAAAGCCTTCGATAGCCTCTCTTGGAACTATCTATATCAGGTGCTGTCAGTAATGGGTATATCTGGCCCCTTTTTGCGTTCTCTACAGACACTTTATACGTCCCCTGCAGCTTACCTTAAATTGCCGACTACTGAACCCTTGCCCATAACTATTTGCAGGGGGACTCGACAGGGCTGTCCCCTCTCCCCAGCTCTTTTCGCTTTAGCTATTGAACCGTTGGCTATAATGATCCATAATGACCCAAACATAACCGGAGTAAAAATCGGGCCTCGCGAATATAAAGTTAGTCTCTTTGCAGACGACATGCTTCTTACCATTACACGGCCTTTAACGACATTGCCTAACTTGTTGAAATGTTTGGACACATTCGGTCACTATTCGAGCCTTCGGATCAACACCAAAAAATCAGAGATAATGCACTGTAACCTACAACCAAACACCCAAGACTTAATATCACTAAATTTTGGCTTTAAAACTAGAGATGATTATCTACCCTATTTGGGAATTAATCTGCCAAAAACTCTGGACACCACATTCAAATGGAACTATGCTCGCCTTATCCCAAGACTCCTTCAAGAATTACTCACCTGGAACTCCCCAAATCTTTCTTGGATTGGCAGAATACATACTGTCAAAATGGTTACACTACCTCGGATATTATATCTCTTTCGATCCCTTCCCACCCCGTTATCTGGTATGGCCCTTAAGTCCTTACAGACGGAAATATTTCGTTTTATTTGGGCATATAAAAAACCTCGTATAGCCAGGAACACCATGCATCTTCACAAAAGGGTGGGAGGATTGTCTGTTCCCCACCTATATAAATATTACCTAGCTGCCAGAATGACGCAATTAGTGTCATTTCACGTGGGTTCTACCGCACCGCAATGGGTAGTTTTGGAGTCAGACTTGTTGCAACCAATTTCCCCATTGGCATTGATTTGGTCCCCGGATGCCCATATGCGGTCTGTAGAACCAGCTGCAAAAATTCCTTACCTCATGCTGCAACTCTGGAGGAAAGTAAGGTTTAAATATAAACTACAGAGTCATATTACCCCCATGCTGCCCCTGTTTGGGAACCCCCTATTCCCGCCAGGCTTACCACCAACAGCTTTTACCTGGTGGAAACATTCCAGACTACGATATGTGGGTGATTTTTTGATCCAATCTAAACTCATGTCCAGAGCATACTTTACTTCTAATTTTTCCCCTCCGTCTTCTGAACTTTTTAGAACCACGCAAATTTTCAATTTTGTGACCTCCCAGATCCGGGAATCTAGAGTGATAGAATACACTGCATTCGAGAGACTCTGCAAATATAGGGCCTTAGAGAAGGGTGCCCTTTCCTTTATCTATTCTATTCTGAACTCACCTCTTCCGGACAATAAACTGGCATTTATGCATGGCTGGGAGGTGGACCTGGGAGAAACCCTTACACTTGAACAATGGTACGATTGCTGCACAACAATCAGTAAGGGCAGTTGGCAGGTTACGCTTATGGAAACTTCATTGAAGGTTTTGCACAGGGTCTACCTAGTGCCATCTAGACTACATCAAATATACCCAGATGTTTCCCCTCTCTGCTTTAGAGGATGCCAGGACACAGGAACGACTCTCCATATTTGGTGGACTTGCCCAGTAGTACGTAGGTTCTGGTCTAATATTGGTAGAGGCCTGTTTGAAGTGTTTCAGAAAGATATACCTTTATCAGCACCCACATACCTTCTTGGCCTTAAGCCGCAAACACTTGACCATACTGCATATAAACTCTTGCAATATATACTGATGTCTGCTAGGATACATATAGCTTCTAAATGGAAAACACCCTCTCTTTCTTTGGCAGCGGTTATACAAAGAGTTAACCGTATATCGCTATATGAAAAACTTAATGCTACACTGACTGATTCTCGGGAACGTTATCAGCAAATATGGGGCCCCTGGTTAAATTGCTCCAAGTCTCCTAATTTGCAATACTTCTTGTCTCTCTAACTGAATACATTGAATTCAGAAGACCTCTGATGTGACTCTATTTCCTATTACCTCCTTCCTCTGACCGGGATTGACCCTGAGGGCTACGTTCCTCATTTTTTAAATAATTATGATATAGGTATGCCGAAAACTGCAACCAGTCCAACCTGTTCTTTAATTGTTAAGTTTAATTGATAGATGTTCTTACAAAAGAATATTTTGTGATATACTGCAAAACTGCGAGTATTTTGATATCACACTTATGTACACTGTATATCATTCTTCCTGTTGTTGCTGATATGTAACCTTTTGCAATCATTTCAATAAATATATTTTGAAACTAAAAAATAAAATGACACTACCAAAATGATGCCAACATAAAGTAGACATATGGGGAATGTAAATTAAAAATGATTTTATGGGGTATCACTATCTGTCTTAAAAGCAGAGAGATTCAAATTTAGAAAACAGTGAATTTTTTCAAATTTTCGTTAACTTTTGGATTTTTTTATAAATAAAATTAAAACTTATCGACTCAAATTTACCATTAACCTGAAGTACAATGTTTCACGAGAAAACAATCTCAGAATCGCTTGGATAAGTAAAAGCGTTCCAAAGTTATTACTATATGAAGTCACACATATCAGATTTGCAAAATTAGGCCTGGTCAGGAAGGGGGTAAATGGCCCGGATGGGAAGTGGTTAAAGGTATTCCTTTATACAATATGTTTTAGCTGAGGATAGTATAAAATTGTGTAGTTGACCTCTAGAGATGGTATTTGGAATAAGAAACAGTAATTGTTTATAAAATTATACTCATGTAAAATTAATTCCATGAACGGTTAAAAAAAAGTTGACATTTAAATCTTGTAGTTACTTTACCTGCTCAGCATTTGAGGAATCACCATTAGTTGACATCACCTTCAGAGTATGTGGAATGGGTGGTTTCACTAGAGGTCCATGTGATCTTATGCAGCATATAGGCAGGAAGATGTCTATGGATGAGAAGGTTAAAGGGTTATTCTCATCTTAGACATATCGCTAGGATATGCCCCCATTGTCTTATAGGTGCGGGTCCCACCGCTGGCGATATGCCCCCATTGTCTAAAATGACAATAACCCTTTAATACAAATCTTGAGTAAGAAGACACCAATGAAGAAGCAGAAGGACCCAGTGTCCTACTGTATTGTATAGATATAGTGAATAAACCCATATGAATATGATCTCCTCGTTGTGGCAGATGAGTTTATACAATTTTAACAAAATCTGCACTAAGGACCTCACATATATATATGAAAGTAGCCTTACAAACCTACCTGTCTGGGCTCCAGCAGGCCATGCCTCCTTGTGATGCGACCGCATCCCTAGCAATAGCGGGTGTGTGCTGGGAGAAATTAGCAGTGGGCTGATTGCTCAGCTTCTCTATTTCTATGTGCTAGTGTTTATGACTAATGGAGTACCGAGCCATAGACCTATCAGGTTCTGATCCAGGGACTTGGCGCTATATTTAAATCCCTTCCTGGCCATAAACCAGTGCCAGTGATAGTCTTTGTTTGGCTCACTAGGTAGGTTCCTCGTTCCATGTTCCTGCATTGCTGATTGATTCGTCTGTGTCTCTGACCCTGGCTTGTCTTCTGACCACTCTATGTCTAACATTTTTGTACTGCATAGCCCGTCTGGTTTGGACCCATCTCTGGCAATTCTGGTATTATGTGTTTGTCTGACTTTGTTTGTTAGTCTGTCTCAGCACTTATATAGTGTAGGGTCTGTTGACCAGTTGCGGTCTAACTAACTAGGGCTTGTACTGCAAATAGGTTGGAAAACAGGCTGGGTACTAGCCTTAGGGCTCACTATCCTTTTTCCTGTCCTTGAACAGCTCTTGGTTCATGTAGATTGGCTGTTCCTCCATAGACTCACTGTGTAGTACAGATATCTGCCTTATTACATACTCATTAGTAGTGTCTTTGCTGATTTTGAGTGATGACTCCAATTTTTAGTTTATCCCAAAGAGAAAAAGGCATGCTCACATATGTTGTCTCCCATCCCTAATCTTAGAGACTTGTCCTTGCACTGGAGCCCAGTTAAGTCTTTATTGGCATGGTCAAAGCTTTTTGGACCATGTCAGTGACTTCTGCAACCGTCTCAGCAGGTCTTAGACCATAACCAACCATTGGTTATTAAGCCTAAAGCAAACCAGTCTTGTGCAGTGCAATATGGTTCACCTGTGATCTTTTCTGGTGCAGGAACCCCGTGAATGTCTTCTTCTCTTGTGAATCTGATAGCAAGACCAAAATTAGTGATCTTAATGTGACCTTGTGTAGTTAACAAAATGTTATCGGCTTTCAGATCTCTGTGAACAATGCCTTTGGAATGGATGAACTATATTCCACATACATAGTCATGAACCAGAAAGATGCTCTCGTGAACAATTTACAGGAATTCGCCTTAGGCCCCTTTCACACGGGCGAGATTTCCGTGCGGGTACAATGCGTGAAGAGAATGCATTGCACCCGCACTGAATCCTGACTCATTCATTTCAATGGGTCTTTTCACATGGGCAAATTTTTTCATGCATCAGTTCGCCGTTGCGTGAAAATCGCAGCATGTTCTATATTCTGTGTTTTCACGCAGTCCTGGCCCCATTGAAGTGAATGGGTCTGCGTGAAATTCGCATTGCATCCGCACGCAAGTGATGTTGTTTGTAAACATTCAGTTTTTTATCACGCGCGTGCAAAATGCATCCATACGCATCGCACCCGCGCGGAAAAAACTGAACAAACGTATGCAATCGCAGTCAGTTCGGAAAACTTGCACATCGCCGCAATCGCAGACTGCGATTGCGTGCGGATTGGTGCAAGTTTTCCGGAATGCACCCTGAACTCATCCGGACTGAATCCGTGACGCTCGTTTGAAAGGGGCCTTAGACTACTTTCACACCTCCGGTTTGAAATCCGGCAGGCTGTTGTGGCATGAACTCATCTCATCAATGTTCAGAAGTACAGCTAACGCATATTGCTGTCCACCCTGTAGCTGTTGGGGACCCACAAGGACAAACTCCCATGGAGGAGGAGGAGGTGCTCCCACTGGAGGAGGAGTCGGAGGTGTAGGAGTAGGAGGATGATGATGATGATGGCACTGGCCACAACAAGGGAGGCAGAAAGAACCTTCCTCCTCAGTCACTGGTCAGAATGGTGATCTGTATGCTCGCTTGCTTACACACTGGCTGGCATACCATTGACATCAATCAGTCTGATGATTACTGGATAGCCATGCTTCTAGACCCTCACCATCTAAGCATAATAGGGAAATGTTATCCTTCCTCCGAAAGGGAGGCCAAATTATGTTATATAAAAAAAAACACTTGTTACACAGCTTGCATCATCTTTCAGCAAGCAGACGACTGGCACCAGCATGTCTGAAAGGGAGGCCCCTCTCCACCCCCCACCCCCACATAGTCACCCACCTCATGCAGCCACAAGCAGCAGAAGCTGCAACATCAGTAGCGGCAGCAGCAGCCAGTTCGGTCTCCTCAACATGATGGAGCAGTTTCTTCACATGCTGCACCAGGCTGAGGCAAATCGGTAAGCCAAGACCTTCGCCTCAACGCCCAGATTCAGGCCTGCCTACACTCTGGCCAGTCTCCAGGGCATACCCTGTTCCCTGACCCCATGGACTTCTGGGTAGACAGACTGGGACAGTGACTGAAACTGGCACAGTATGCTCTCTGTCTTCTTTCTTTCCCAGCCTCCAGTGTCATCTCGGAGAGGGTTTTCAGTGCCGAAGGGGGCATGGTGACACCTAAACAGACCAAGTTGTCCTCTGGTAGTGTCCATAACATCACTTTTGTCAAAATGAACCAAACCTGAATTCAAGAGGTTAGGTTGCCTATATATTGCTATTAATCACACATAACAATAAATCACATTTCACTTGAAAACATGGCATTCACCCTTGCAACAATAATGAATCCTTTGCCATAATTCCAGGGGTGGACCGTACCACCATGCAAACCAAGTGAATGGTAGTATTTAACTCCAATGCGCCATAAGGACCTTGTGATGTCACAGGGTTACTTAACATTGGAAGCCTTGATCATAAACTCACCATGCGACACACCATTACTAGGGTTAGTTATTATTTTTATATTATATTACTAATCTTTATTACTACAGTGTGTGGGATGTAGATATTACCCTGCTGGTGCATCACGTGGCTCCTTCACATCCACATGACTTTAACATGTGATGTGACCCTGTGATATTACAAGTGGGAGAAGGTGTTTTGTTTAGTAAAAGTATGAAGGTAATAGTCACTATGTAGTGGTATTGGTAGTGGTCAAGATGTTCCATCAACTGGGTTGTGGACACACTCAGGCGACAGATAAGCTCTTGACCCCCAGGCATCAGAGACACTGATGTGGAGCACTGAGGAAATAGGCAAAACTGTAGTAAGGGACAGGCCGAGGTCGGGGAAACCAGAGTACAAGCAATTCAGTGAACAGTTTGAGGTCAGGGCAGACAGCAAAGGGTCAATACGGTGATCAGACACAGGTCAGGCAGTGGAGGGTCAGAATCAGCAACCAGGCAGAGGTTGATACACTGGAACACAAACAGAACAGCACACCTTTGCAGGTCTAGAAAACTAGACAAACGTATTGCTTGCTCAGGCATCCTCCCACTGGGGAAGGTGCCTCAAGAATCCCATTATAGCCAGCCAATGGCTGGGGCAATTTAGGGTAAGAGCAGAAGAGGGAGAGGCCTGGCCAGCCAGAGCAGGCTGCAGCCTGCAAGAGGCAGAACCAGCAGGCTCTGGTGATCAGTCCCACTGCAGGGGACCGCCGGGTTCGGACCACCGGAGAGATGACAGCAACAGGATGAGTAGAGCGGCGCCCGTGCTGTACTATGATAGAGGAGTGGAAGCAGCACAGGCCACAAACATAACCAAATTGACTATGACCTATTTTTGAACATTACAGACATCTGGAATTATTACTAAATGTGTGACGTATGGTAAAAAATATTGTTACGTAAACGTTGCATGAAACCGTAGCAGATAGGCCTACACTATGATCTTGGCCAACCAAAGATTGCGGTTTAGTAGTGCAGCCATTGACCTTCATGGGGCTGCAAAGCGAATCGCAAGTGGCCATGATGGCAACCTCAGAATATCAAAAAAATACAACACTGATGGAATTGTTGCCATTATGGGTTGCAGTCGTGACAACTTTGAAGTTGCACTGTTACCACATTCACTTCAATGACCGCACTGCTACAAAGAGATCTTTGGTTGTGCATTGGGTGTTGGGGTCAAGAGTGCCATGTAGCCCCACCCTTAGTCTTGCAAAAGTTTGTAGCTGTCGAGTTACAAAAGCCTGTTTGTATTCTCAGCCTCATCAATAAACTGTTGAGAAACTAGAAGACTAGAAATTTATAGATGCCAATTATAATTCTGCAATATCTAAACAGATACAGCAGATACAATCAGAAGATAAGTTTCTCTGCATCTTTTAACTTTAGAGAAAATTCCAATTTTAAATCCCCTAAAAGCCTGGCTCCAGAAGCCTCTAACGTTCAGATTTATTTCCTGGGATATATTACTCTCAAACAATTATGGTTCTTTGCATGAATAAGGCACTGCTTGCCGTGGTGTCCACCAACCCATTTTATGAAGAAGACAGACAATATTCAAATATGGTAACAGCATACGGTAAATAGTCAAATGCAATATATACAGAATTGATTCAATTGACACATGGTTCCCAGCAGGGGGCGATCATAATCTGTCACAAGTTTCATGCTACATGAATGTGGGCACAAGTAAATCCAGACAGGCTCCCTCATTACAGAGACCTACTTTTTTAATGAGCATTTCAGAGAACACGTAGGGCTGGCTAGATTTAATATTGCTATTATTATATTTCATTTGAAAGCACTATTAATTCCAAGTTGTGTTAAAAAAAGCAAATAAATCACAAAATCATTATAATAACTTTTATTTCCATAAATGTGAATGCACTTGAAATACATCACATTCAATTCCAAATCAAAACAATAAAAACATTTATTCAGTTTGTGTTAATCCTTTAGAGAAAGTAAAGAAAAATGAATATTAGGCTGTCCAAAAAAATAGCATTGTCAGCATTTTTCTTTAAAAACTCAAAAATGTAATGTTCAAACTTTGAATTACTGAACTAATATATAGTGGTACCATGGGCATACCGAAAGGGGGGTCCAACGGGTCTGGACCCCCCCTAGATCCGTTCATTTATTTATTTTTTTTATCCCTCAGGGCTGCACCGCCGATCGCCACCCCTGGTTCCTATTGTGGGCAGTGGTGACAGTGGGCAGTATGAGATGAGCGCTTCCATTGTGGCACTATAGGGGCATTATTTGGGGGCACTATGGGGAAGTGGAGCACTATGGGTCAACTGGTGGCACTATGGGAGGCATTATTTGTGGGCACTATGGGGAGTGGAGAACTATGGGTCATCTGGTGGCACTATGGGGGCATTATTTGGGGGCACTATGGGGGAGTGGAGCACTATGGTGGCATCTGGTGGCTCTTCTTTTTACTGGCACATTATAGGGGGCACTATAGGGGAGAGTGGCACTACAGGGGCATCATTTGGGGGCACTATGGGTGCATCTGGTGGCTCTAAAGGGGCATTTTTTACTGGCACATTATAGGGGACACTATAGGGGAGAGCGGAACTATGGGGCATCTGGTGGCACTATAAGGCCATCATTTGGGGGCACTAAGGGGGCATCTGATGGCTCTAAAGGGGCATTTTTTACTGGCGCATTATAGGGGGCACTATGGTATCTGGCACTAAGGGGGCAATTTTTACTGGCACATTATGGGGGAGAGGAGCACTATAGAGGCATGTGATGTGGGCAGTAAGAAGGGGCATTTTTTACTGATATATTATGGGAGACACTATGGGGGAGAGGAGCACTATGGGGGCATTTACTGGTGCACTATATAGGGGTATTATACACTCACTGGCCACTTTATTAGGTACACCATGCTAGTAACGGGTTGGACCCCCTTTTGCCTTCAGAACTGCCTCAATTCTTCGTGGCATAGATTCAACAAGGTGCTGGAAGCATTCCTCAGAGATTTTGGTCCATATTGACATGATGGCATCACACAGTTGCCGCAGATTTGTCGGCTGCACATCTATGATGCGAATCTCCCGTTCCACCACATTCCAAAGATGCTCTATTGGATTGAGATCTGGTGACTGTGGAGGCCATTTGAGTACAGTGAACTCATTGTCATGTTCAAGAAACCAGTCTGAGATGATTCCAGCTTTATGACATGGCGCATTATCCTGCTGAAAGTAGCCATCAGATGTTGGGTACATTGTGGTCATAAAGGGATGGACATGGTCAGCAACAATACTCAGGTAGGCTGTGGCGTTGCAACGATGCTCAATTGGTACCAAGGGGCCCAAAGAGTGCCAAGAAAATATTCCCCACACCATGACACCACCACCAGCTTGAACCGTTGATACAAGGCAGGATGGATCCATGCTTTCATGTTGTTGACGCCAAATTCTGACCCTACCATCTGAATGTCGCAGCAGATATCGAGACTCATCAGACCAGGCAATGTTTTTCCAATCTTCTACTGTCCAATTTCGATGAGCTTGTGCAAATTGTAGCCTCAGTTTCCTGTTCTTAGCTGAAAGGAGTGGCACCCGGTGTGGTCTTCTGCTGCTGTAGCCCATCTGCCTCAAAGTTCGACGTACTGTGCGTTCAGAGATGCTCTTCTGCCTACCTTGGTTGTAACGGGTGGCAATTTGAGTCACTGTTGCCTTTCTATCAGCTCGAACCAGTCTGCCCATTCTCCTCTGACCTCTGGCATCAACAAGGCATTTCCGCCCACAGAACTGCCGCTCACTGGATGTTTTTTTCTTTTTCGGACCATTCTCTGTAAACCCTAGAGATGGTTGTGCGTGAAAATCCCAGTAGATCAGCAGTTTCTGAAATAATCAGACCAGCCCTTCTGGCACCAACAACCATGCCACGTTCAAAGGCACTCAAATCACCTTTCTTCCCCATACTGATGCTCGGTTTGAACTGCAGGAGATTGTCTTGACCATGTCTACATGCCTAAATGCACTGAGTTGCCGCCATGTGATTGGCTGATTAGAAATTAAGTGTTAACGAGCAGTTGGACAGGTGTACCTAATAAAGTGGCCGGTGAGTGTATACTGGTATACATTATGGGGACATTAGCTCAACTGCGGGCACTAAGCGGAGGTATTATTGTGAGCTTTCCTACTACTGGGGGACTATGGGGAACATGATTACTAGTATGGGCACTATGGGGACATTATTACTACTAAGTGTGCTCTGGCAGAGAATTATTTCTATTGGTGGGATTTTGGGGAGCACTGTTACTTTGGGGGGCACCCTGGCATAGTATCAGCTTCGCACAATTATTTTTGGGGGACATTATCTTTATACTATTAGTGTCTGGGCGCAGTTATTTTTTAGAGCACTGTGTGCCAATAATTATTGAAGGGGGCACTATCTGTGTGGTAGTAGTATTTTTCAGGAGACAGTTTCTGCAGTATAGTATGGGGGAGCACAGTGGGCACAGTATTGGGGGTGGCAGGATGAGGTGTTCAGAAGATGTGAAGATGATGGAAATGTGGGAAACTAATGTCTGTTTGTCAATCTCTGCAGAGACGAGAGATGGCTGAAAAATCATCATGGTGGTCTGGTCTGAATGGAGAAGATGAGGAAAGAGAACGTCTACAACAAAGGTGACATCACTGGATGTAAGAGGTATGTGGCGCTATGTAGGAGAGGAGATGCTCCCGCTCCTGTCCGTGCCATTTGCAGAAGGAGGATTCAGAGCTGGGTGAGGACGGCCAAGGGGGGCAGCAGGCCACGGGCAGGTGGCGGATGGTGGAGGGAACCACAGGCCTTGAGCAGGATCTGGGAAGGGAGGAGAGCGGAGGAGCTTCCTGGCTGTATGTAGTCTGCTGTTGTTTATTGTATATTGTGAAGCAGGCAGTGCAGCCAGGACACGTCCTCCCCTCTCCGTATGATGTGTACAGCCGGGCGTCAACAATATCATTTCAGCTGTACAGTGTTTGTTGGGAGTGGCCTATTATATTTAGGAGGGGCTTATAAAAACGGGTGGGGCCTAATTTTTTGCACTCCGCGCTCTTCTTCTTTTAGGGAATGGGCGGGGCGAAAAAATCGGCACAGCGAGCTATGCACATCGCATTTTTTGCTTTTCGGACCCCCCTATAAAAAATTCCTGGGTGCTCCCCTGAGTGGTACAACCATTGTTACTTACAACTGCTTGACACCTCTGAACAGGTATTCCAGTCCAGGACGATTGGACTACAAGTCACAGTTCTGAATTTTTGGGGTTTTGCCTCATAGACTGCATATTTTATGTCACTCCACAAGTTGTCTATGGGATTGAGATCAGCGGATTGGAGTTGATTTCTAACAGTGATATCTCCTACTTATCTTGGGCTGATGCTATCATTTGGTCATATGGGATTTGTATTGTTTGAAAGCTGACATTCCAAGCTTTCAAACAATAACAGAATGACATAATCTTTGCATGGGTAGATATAACTTGGAATGCAGTGAATTAAGAGGAAATTAAAAGTAAAAAAAAGTTTTACCCCAATTATTCCCAAATTAATTTCTAACAGTGATATCTCCTACTTATCTTGGGTTAATGCAGTCATTTCGTCTTGTATGAAAGCACATTGGCACAATTCACACCAGAAGTAACCAAGTCAGTATACACAGAGCAGTGGCAACTGAACACAATGGCCCCAATTCAAACCCACAAGCAGCCATTGCTGATGTGCTGTACAAGTGAAGCACCATTGTAACACAAATACAATGAGCATGAATTTATTAACAGACTGACACAGGGGGTGTGAGGACACTGCCTTCAAGGGATTATAATCCCCAAGGATTATAAGGACACAGTAGGCGAGGGTAAAAGCTGCTCATCTGGCTGTGTGGTAGCAGGATGATTATTAAAGGCTATGAAGACATTGGGGCAATATTTTTGGATATGGGCTACAGATCGAACTATCAGATCAGATCCCTGACTGATTCAGCGTGAGTCAGACAACAACAGTCTGTAGATGTAGTGAAAATGTTTGAGGATAAACTGTTGACAACTTTTAAGATCATTTGAAAAATGTCAGGGACTAAGGGAATGCATATAAGCCGGCACTTTTTCCTATAGTGTGCAAGCACAGCCACTGCTGCAGGATTGTAGGGTGGTCTGTAACCATGGAAATGAGCAGCGTATAATGTGATAAAAAATGAATCCAGCCAGCAAAGGAAGCAATATGGATAATAACAATAAATAGTAAGTGCCTTGTATTTCCTTTCTCTACATGATAAATGCCATTTGCTGAACTGAGACAATGCCTTTAAGGTTGAAACCCCTTAAAGAAATGTTAGAGTTGTAGTACAATGTTATTCACAGTGACTCCATTTAGTAATATGAGTGTACCTGGCAACTTAGTTCATCTAGGTTTAGAGAAGATACATGTACCTAGACTGACGAAGAGCGTGACTTACTGGAAGAAGGAGGTGGCTTAGCAGAAAAGATGCATGGCCTAATATGCATGGTTTTTCACCAAAATTGCTCCAGAATGGAGTAAAATTCTGTCTGAAAGTAAGCCAACCAGTAGTTGGTATAGAGTCGGAGAAAAGTGTCTATCCCTGCCAGGAGCGTACATAGAAATCATTGGGCCCCATAGCAGGAATCTGAATTGGGCCCCTTAACTCTGCCCCACTACCCAAACCTAGACCATCCCACTATCTGCCCTGGCTCCTCCCTTGCCACACCCCTGTTTGCAATGTATAAATAACCTATTAAAACTAATAAGGATAAAAATGGTTGCAGTAACTAAAAAAGTATTTTCCAATAATCATTGAGAAGTACAGTATCTCCCCACAAAAAAATGAGCCCTCCCATAGCTCAATACACAAAAAAAAGTTATGGGGGTGGGGGGGTTCAGAATATTGCTATGAAAAGAAAAAAAATGTTTTTCAAAGTTTTCTTTCAGTATTAAAATGCAAGAAAAACTACACATATGTGGCATCGCCATAATTGTACTGACCTGGAGAATAAAAATGTCTTCTATATGTGCATCAACAGCAAGCAGATTTCATGGGGTGGGGGAAGGCTGGAGCACACTGTCCTCAACCTGATAAGCCTTATAAGTTACATACAGAACACAGTGTGCCTTCCCCCCCACCATAAACTTTTTTATACACAGAGGCACAGCTCTCAACTCACTTTCTGCTGGCAGTGGCACATGGGGGCAGGCAATGCTGGAGGCTGCTGGAGTTCGGTGGCAAGATGAAGCAGGCAGCATGTGAGTCACTGCCAGGTCCCTCCCACTCAGTTCTCTCTGCTGGTGTGAATGATACACTAGCCAATCAGCAGCAGGAACTTAACCTGCTAAATGCCGATTGGCCAGTGCAGCGCCCAGCAGTAAGAATAGAACAAGCGCTAGCCTGGCTGCAGTGCTGGTAGGGTCAGGGACATGGGCACTGGTCCTTGCACTGTGTTCGCACACAGTGGCGGAGGGGGGGGGCATGAGAAGAAGGAAAGCAGGGCCCGCCGGAGCCCTAGATACTGACTGAGGATGGAAGACATACTACATATATAACTGCAGGCATTGTAGGGGGCGGGGCCCCCCCTGCCACGGGCCCCATAGCAGTTGCGTGGTCTGCCGCTATTGGCGGTACGCCACTGATCCCTGCACCACATTTATCATCCAGCTGGAGCCCCTGTGATATATCTGGTGCAGGGATAAACAGCCTGGCTATGTTTATGTTTAGGATTAGTAAATCTGCCCCAAACATTTATTTTTATGTATTCACATTGTAGCACTAGAGGGTATCAATGACTAAACCTAAACCTAAATCCATTTAACAGAGAAAAAAAGGGGACATAATCTCTTGTAAAGACCCACTACTCACTTCCATATCAAAACACATTTATACTGATTTAGAGAAAAATATGACTTTCATTTACAATCCAGCAGCCATCTGACCTTGAGGCGAGCATGAGCCAAAATCTGAAGGGCTCTCTATTTTATTCTTTTTTATCAGTTCCATAAAATTGCTATTTTTCAATACAAATTAGTTATATTTACCCTTAATAAAAATAGATTTTCATTGTATTCCTTTCTTCTTATAGACTCTACTTTTCATGCATTTTCCTTTTCTTGCAGAGGTTACTAGTAACATGCTACATACCACCAACCAACCAAACTATAAATTATAGAGTAACCCATAATATCCTCATTCTTTCTGTTGCGGGGGCGCACTATATGCTGTGATTCTACTGCACAGAGCATTTTTTTCCCTCTTGCTTCTATAAACGGGATATCACCGAGTATGTACATAGTGGTTCTCTCTCATTACTAAGTGCTGGGCTGCAGACTGACACTTTCTTTGAAGTTGCTCAGACCTAAAAACACAACTGCGTATACGAGATATTCTGTATTACAATTTAGACTCCTATAACAGAGTGACTGCATATCAGCTTATACTTAAATGGGTTGTCTCATCATGGACAATGGGGGCATATCGCTAGGATATGCCCCCGTTGTCTTATAGGTGCAGGACACGCACCTATATCGAGAATGGAGCCCAGAAAGGTGGTGGCTGGAGGACTCCGGTCAGGCCACCACAAAGCCGGCTCCCCATAGAAATTAATGGGAGTGTATTGCGCATGCGCGACCCCTGCTCCCATTCATTTCTATGGGGCTGGCAAAAATAACCGAGCACTGGCATCATTGTGCATGATGACACAAACGCTTCCTTCCCGACAATCTGCTGCTTTATCGTCCCATGTTAAAGGGACCCTTATTAGTGTTTTATGAGGCTTGTCCCATGATTAAATATTAATTTCCTAAATTAATTTGTTAGATCATGCAAAACAGAACATGATTTCAGATAAGATCATTAAAAAAATACTTGACTTGTTATGGTCCTAACACACATGAATTTGTTTCTGACATTTTTTACGCCAGAATAAGGCTGGGTTCACATCACATTTTTTACATCCGTTTATTGTATACAAAAACATATACATTAATGGATGCCTTAGACAGTTGCCATACAGTGGCATCCATCACCATAGAGTTCCATTGTAAAAAATAGTATATGTTAACTTAGTATATGTACATTTTTTTTACTGGTGTCTGCAGGATGGAAAAGCATCGTGTGCTATGCTTTTGTATCCCTTCCCCCCCCCAACGTTATGTTAAACAGATAGCAAAAACGAGATTTGAACCCACCCTAAGGGCTGTGGGTTTTTTGTTCACTAAGTTTTTGTGGCATTTTTTCCAGGTTTACCACTGGTGTTTTCTTCATGTCGCCTGGAAAAAAAACAACAAAAGCTCCAGCATGCTCTGTTTTTGAAAATGAGCATGAAAGACAACACCACCTGAAAAATTTCAGAAGCAAAAAGCCCCTTTGTGCCCTATGTTTCATAAGTGCATGTAGATCCTCAATTAATACCTTGAGCTAGCATTTTTACAAAAAATGCACCAAAAAACAAGAAAATACTGGCGACAAACCATTTGATCCCAATAATTGCCTGCTTGTCAGAGTAGGTGAGAGCTTACATGAAGCAATTGCCTCCGCTGTATTGGGACCAGCGAATGCTCATTCCCATAGGGAGTGATTGTTTCTGGTCAGCAGATCCCTGGTTACACAGTACAATCTGCTGCCCAGAGATGATGATTTTGGTGTCTGCATCAACAATGCTTTCACCAGATGAATGAGCGCAGGGTCGGACTGGGGTGTCTAGGGCCCACCAGTAAAATTCCCTCTGGGGGCCCACTGCAAAGCTCACTCTGGGGGCCCACATGCATATGCTATCTGCCCACACTATCCAGTCTTTTATATGGACATAGGCAATGTACTGCATAGCATCTTAGGCAGCCTATTTATAGGTCAGTCTACTGTGCCATGTGTTACTTGTGCAGGAGGTGGGGGACTAGAGGCCTACCTAGCTCAGGGGCCCACCGGGGGATTCACCCGTTCCCCTGTGGGCAGTCTGAGCCTGAATGAGCGTTTTCTTGTCCATTGGGTGATCAGTGCCATCTTTACAGAGGGCAGTTATCAGGAATGAGCATGCATATGATAATAAGCCTGAGTAAAGGGGCTTTTACTGAGCTACTGAATTGAAGAAACACCAGATAAACAGTTTTTTAGATTGGTAACCCACTGTAACCCATTGTTAGTTTACTGCTGCTGTGTTCCCTGCTGCTGTTCTCTGAGTCACTGATCCCTCTTCCCTCTCTGATCGCAGTGACTGGTTTCTAAAATAGAAATCTAAATAACCAGGACAGGAAGTGAAATACATTGATTGACATAAAAATGATATCCGAACGATATCCTGTACAAAAATGCGTACAATACTTGCATAGAGGTTGCTAATATATGCTTTGTGACGGAAGCATCCCTTTAAGCAAAAGTGGAAGATGGATGTGAGACCCACTTCAAATAAACAATGGACAGATATTGTGGCATCCACACCTTCTCTGTCTCTTAGTGTGTCACATTGTGGTTCACAACTTTTCTACTGCACAGGGTGTACAGATCCCACTGTTACTATTTAAAAATAAATGTGTCACCAGAACTAAAAGTATTAAACTAGGCACAATTCCCAGTAGAGCTGCCCCAACTGAGTAAAACCATACTTCCTCCCCTGATCAAATGTAGCAATACAGAGAAATGATGCAAATGAGGTTTAAAATGCACCAGGGCCCCAGTCACTTGGTGCACATTAGCTCCTCCACTCTGCAGCATTAGACATTTCCCCTCCACTCGGCCAGACATCTGAAGTGTCATCCCACTTGGCCCTATAATCGTGCACACTTGCCCCATACAGTACACCTTTGGGGCATGGGCTGTACATCTGGATATCCTGGCCCTGCTACAAAGAAAACAACAGATCAGGGGAGGAAGGAATGATTTTACTCAGCTGGGACAGCCGTAGCAAGTATTGCCTGTAGAGTAGAGCCTAGTTTAATAGTGTTAGTGAAGGTGCCAGGTGGTCTTTAGGATGGGTGTTAAAGGAGACGCTCAATGTTCTAAATGTTTAGCTCAAGAATCAGATCTTAAAGTGTAACTGTCATTTTTTTTAATGTGTAGAGGCAGTGATGCTGACCACTTTTGTAATATACTTTAATTAGTAAAATTGTACATTTCTGTTAGAAAAATAGCTCTAAAGTGGCCCATTTTGAGCCTTAACAACAGTCCTCTGTCTTTTGTTTACATAACAGTGGAGACTTGCTCAACACTGACTGCGTTATGTAAACAGAAGACAGAGGAGCGTTGCTAAGGCTCAAAATGGGCCACTTTAGAGCTTTCTAATAGAAATGTATGATTTCAGTAATTAAAGTATATTACAAAAATGGTCAGCGTAACTGCCCCTACATATTCCACAAATAAAAAAAAAGAATCACAGTTACACTTTAAACATGCGATATGGTCCTCTGCAGCTTTAAAGGTTTTGGTCAGAGGACTTTGACATACTAGAGACAGTACCTGAAGTACATGTGTCTAGAACTCCACATGTAGGAGACATGCTGTATGATAATATGACTTAGTTGGCTATATCAAACACATAAAGTTATAACCAAACATTGGCTTCCTTCAACCCACTCCACCGGTCCTGAAAGAACTGAGCAGGATGTCTAATGTGACAATTCTGCTTGAGTAAGGCATGTTATGTGTCTAAATTTGGGAGGCAGTGGGACCCATGGCTGAATAAACCAGGGATGGCATCACCTGCCTTGTTGTGGACAGGAATAACTATATACGCCCATATACTGGAAGGATCTGTTTATTCAGATGAGAGCAATTTTTCTTGTAACCACACACATACTCATATAATGACTGCATGGAGGAAGAGGGAGGCAGGGGACAGTTTGTGTGTGTTTTCTTCAAAACCTCAATATAATTGGTCTGGTTAAAAAAGATTAAAAGGTCCTCTATTTTTCTGGGCTGTCTAGGATTTGATGAAGATTTGGTAACCCTGCTCCTGTCTCATCATAAATTGAGGGTGCTGCTCTCTTCCTCCCCCTGCAGCTCTGCCTCCTCAGATTGGCGGTAACACAGGTCTATCACAGGCCCTGCAATAATCCAGAGTACGAAGAGCTCATTTCTATTACAGCAAGGACAGAATCATTGTAACGTACAGATTACTGAAACCCCGGTGAGAAAAAAGATGGACATCAGGTATTTCTTTAGACTGAAGCAATCTCTATTCACTTCTTTAGTAGAAAAATATATTTGAAAGCATTTGCTCCTAAAATAAAAAAAAAAAGTCGAGAGCTTTTTTTCTTATGCAATCACTTATGCAATATTATTCGGCTATCTAAAGTTTATGATGATGACCTCCGTCTGCTCACTCAATAGTGGATATTTACACCATTAAAATTATCATACGTGCTATGAATTATTCTGTAGGCATATTTGATCAGAGTAGTTATGTAGTTATATAGTTGATAATGTTGAATAAAAAAAACCACATAGGTCCTTCTAGTCCAATCATCCATTCCAGCAGGTTGTTCCGACAGAGAACAGCCTACCAGAATTCTCCGGATCCGGCACTGCCCAACTTGGATGGATTTTTGTGCAACTGTCATGTCATATGTCACAATGTGAAAAGATAGACTATCATTACAAAAAATGTGGGGCGACATAACTGCCACAAATAGTCCCGCAACAAATGTCGTTGTGTAGCCCTAGCCTAACAGGTGAAGAACTCTGGTTCATGACACAGATTGATGCTCTCATCCCTACCCTGGATCAATAATCCAGGTTATCACTATGAGATTGGTGGGGTCCGACTCTAATGAGCTAATCAGCTTTTTGAGGAGGGCGCCGCCCTCCTGTGCGTGGCGCATCCTCCCTGCAGCTTACTAAGAACAGGGCAGGACATTGTATAGTGGTTGTGCTTGGTATTACAGCTCAGCACCATTGACCTGAATAGGACTGAGCTGCACCTAAGTCTTGTGGCCAATGAATGTGATGTTGCATGGCCTACAAAGAAGCCTAACCGCTCACTGAGCACCACAGCCTGTTCATACAGCTGACTACAAGTAAACGGGGTTCTACGGGATTTACATGTTGATGACCTATCCTCAGGATGAGATCTACAGGGGCCCGACTCCTGGGACATCTGCCAATCTCATATTGATGACTTATCCTGAGTTACATATAATAATTTGTCCAGGTCCTCACCTCCAGTTTCTGATTAAAGACTGCAACAGTGACCTGGGGATAGGTCATCAGTTAGAAAATAATTGAAAACCCTTTTAATATTGCACTCCAAAATTCGGGCTTCAAAAAGTCACAAAATAGGGCTTTACGCTGAACGATTGCGACATTTGGCATTTTTACAAAACTCACTGCAGTTTTGGAAAGCAGTTGCAAAAGTGGACAGATTTAACAATTTTTATCAACAGATTTATTAACAACTTTTTAAAAAGTTAATCATTAATTATCAGTATATACTGCAGTAAAGGGGTGGTGTACAAAGTGGATTAACAAACCCTACAGATGATTTAACCCCTTGACGCCCAGCGCCGTACATGTACGGCGCAACGGGACGTGACTTAACGCCCAGCGCCGTACATGTACGGCGCGGCATACACCCGGTCCCCGGGAAAAATCGCCGGGGAACCGGGGTATCATGGCTGCACTGCCCGGCAGGCAGCCATGCTGGGTAAGGGCAGAAGGGGGTGTGTCGGTCCCCCTGCAGCTCCGGTGGCTGCGATTGGCCGGATTCCATAGACCGGCCTCTCGCAGCTCCCGGAAGCCACCGGAGCTGCAGAGGAAGAAGGGGCCGGTCATCTGAAGGTGACAGGTGCTGAACTAGTCAGCACCTGTCCTCCCAGAGGTCAGGCAGGGGACTCCGATGTTTTGGGTCCCCTGCCAGCGCTGCCATTGGCTGGAGCAACGCTGCAGCCAATGGCAGCGCTACAGTTGCACAGGAAGAGGCAGATCCTTCCTGCATGCAGTCATTCTGGCTGGAGACTGCGTGCTGGAAGGTTCTGTGCCTTTCTGTGTGCTGTTGGCTTGCTGGGACTTGTGGTGCACCACCACTGCTATCTGCCCCTTTTTCTGCTGAAAAGAAGAAGAAAAGAAGAAGAAAAGAAGTAGAACAGAAGAAGAACAGAAGAAAAGAAGAAGAAGTTACAGATCCCTAACATCTGTCCCTGTCCCCTCCTTTCCCCCCGTCCCACCCCCTCCCTTCCCCTACCCCCTCCCGTCCTTTTTTTACGGACGCCGCTTGGTCCGTGTGTTTTTGTATTTTTTTTTTACTTTTTAACAATTTTTCAGCTCCGCACCGCTTTTTCTGCGTGCGAGCTGTGACCGCCCAGTGCTTTTCAGTGCATACCTGCCTGATCAGCACCTGGGGGTCATTTTTTGTGCTTTTTTTTTTTTTTTGGTGAAAAAAGAAGAAAGTATAGTTAGGGTTTTATATAAATATATATAGAGCTCCACATCTCTATATATATATACATATAAGTTAAATTTTTAGCTAGTGTTCAGTTTTTTTATACTGTAGTGAATTTTTTATCTACAGTATTTGCACGCACACACGTTTTGTGTGCGTGCGTGCTGCGTAAGCACATTTTTTGAAACTTTAGCTAGTGTCAGTTAGTTATATATCATATATATATAAAAATCCATATATATATATATATATATATATATATAAATTTCAGTTAGTGTCAGTGTAGGTTTTTGCACGTACGCATAGTATCTGCGTACGTGCTGTTTGCAGAGGACTGCAGTGAATTTATTCACTGCAGTTTCTGCACTCACACACCGTCTGTGTGCGTGCGTGCTGTGAAAGCAGCATCTGCATATTTTTGGTGTTTTTTTTTTTTTTACTTCTGTGAAAAAAAAAAAACACAGTTAGTGGTAGTTAGATAAATTTCAGTTAGTGGCAGTTTGGGTTTTTGCACGTGTTCTGCGTACGTGCATTTTGCAAGAACTGAGCACCGATCAGTAATCCATTACTGATCGCGTCTGCTCTTTTTTTTTTTCTTTTGTGCGTTAAAAAGTTTTTCCTGCAGCAAAAACTTTCTTTTTTTTTTTCTTTTTCTTTTTTTTTATTTCAAGACTTTTATTACTCCCAAGAACTTTTTTTTTTATTCCCCCCCCTTTTTTTTTTTTATTCAAAGTCAATACTGTAAAAAAACACCTTCACGTGTAAAACCACTACACACACCCCTCGCACTAAATAAAGGTTTACACGTTTCACCCAACACACCCCCAAAAAATAGAAATGGCCCATTCATCCCAACGCACTTACTCGGCAGAAGAGGCATACGCCATCCTTGCCTCTGATACCGAGTCGGCCACTGAAGGAGAAGAGGACGCCACTTTCCTCTACTCCTCCACCCCCCCCTCATCATCATCATCATCCGCTGATGAGGGACCCTCTAGGAGGCGCCCCAGAATGACCGCTGAGGCAGCCCTCCAGAGTGACCCCACATGGACCCCACCCCCTGACGCTTATGAGCCCCAAATTCCAGAGTTTGTGGGAAACTCTGGAATTCTAATTGACTGCACGGGCTTCACCGAAATTGATTTTTTCAAAATCTTTTTCAGTGATGATTTTGTAAATCTTATAGTGGCCCAAACTAATCTATATGCCCAGCAGTTCATTACCCAGAACCCCACGTCACCATTTGCAAGACCCCTTGGTTGGACCCCAGTAACAGCAGCAGAAATGAAAATTTTCTGGGGGCTGGTGCTGCACATGGGGCTGGTTAAAAAACCAAAAATGAGACAGTATTGGAGTGTGGATGTCTTGTACCACACTCCTGTATTCAGTGCCGCCATGATCCGGAATCGATTCGAAACTATTCTGAAATTTTTGCATTACAACGATAATGCACAGTGTCCTCCCCAAAATGACCCAAATTTTGATAGGCTTTTCAAAATTAGACCCCTCCTTGATCACTTCAGCGCCAAGTTTTCTGAAGTGTACACCCCTGAAAAAAACATCTGTATTGATGAGTCCCTGTTGCATTTCAAGGGGAGGGTAAAATTCCGCCAGTACCTGCCTAACAAGCGGGCAAGGTATGGCATAAAAATGTACAAGCTCTGTGAGAGTAGGTCAGGGTACACCTACAGATTCCGGGTCTATGAAGGCAAAGATTCACGGATAGAACCCCCAGAATGCCCCCCTGGCCTATCAGTTAGTGGGAAACTAGTGTGGGACTTGCTGCACCCACTGCTGGATAAGGGTTATCACCTCTACGTAGATAACTATTATACCAGCTTGCCCCTCTTCATGTCCCTAAGTGCCAGGTGTACTGTGGCTTGCGGCACAGTACGCAAAAATCAAAGAGGGCTCCCTAGATCACTGGTAGGGCAACCGCTTAGGAAGGGAGAAAGTAGGGCTCTCCTCCACGAAAACATGATGGTGGTTAAGTACAAGGACAAGAGGGACGTCCTTGTACTGACCAGCATTCACCCCAACACCAGCTCCCCTGCTGCAGTACGTGGTACCACTACCACTGTCCCCAAACCGGACTGCATCCTGGCCTATAACAAGAACATGGCAGGAGTTGATCTTTCAGATCAAGTTCTGAAGCCCTACAATGCCACACGAAAAACCAAAGTGTGGTACAAAAAACTAGCCGTACACCTTGTACAGACGGCAATGTACAATGCGTACGTGCTCTATAAATCTGCAGGGCACACGGGAACTTTCCTTCACTTTCAAGAAGTAGTGATCAAGGCCCTAATTTTTCCCAACCAAGCAGAAGAGGCCCCCAGTACTTCTTCAGGTTACGGTGCCCGAGTTGTACCAGGACAACATTTCCCTGGTGAAGTTCCCCAGACAGCGAGGAAGGGAAGAACCCAAAAGCGATGCAGGGTGTGTTCTAAAAGGGGGATTAGGAAGGACACTATATACCACTGCGAATCGTGCCCTGAAAAACCTGGCCTGTGCATCAAGGATTGTTTCAGAATCTACCACCAATCCATGGATTAGTTTCATCCCTGATGCACCCTGAAATTTTATCACTTTACACCTCACATTTAGTCTCTGTATCTTGCATATCCACTTTTCACCATCCCTACATATTCTTATTAGACCCCAGTTTGTGAAAAAGTACCCTTTCTACCACTTAAAATGTCCGTACAGGGGTGCTCTTTCCAAAATGGGGTCACTTCTTGGGGTTTTTGGTTGTTGGGGACCTCAGGAAATTTTTAAATGAGACATGGCCCTAAAAAAACCATGTCTGTTAAATTCAGCCTGCAAAAACCACATTTTGCAGTTTGCCTCTGGTGGCCTGCTGTGCGCCCATACAGCAGGCTACCAGCACTAATGGGGTGTTGTTTTAATGGGGGAAAAATGGGGAACATGTATTGGGGTGCATTTTCTCCTTTAACCCCTTGTGAATGTGAAAAATTGGGGTCTGCTTGTAATTTTTCATTTTCACAAATCTGTGCTTTGAAATGCTTTTACTTGGATTTCTGCCTTCTGTGAGACTCCAGTTTGCTAAAAAGTACCCTTTCTACCACTTAAAATGTTTATACGGGGGTGCTCTTTCCAAAATGGGGTCACTTTTGGGGGGTTTCCACTGTAGGGCCAGCTCAGGGGGTCTTCATGTGTGACATAGCTCCCAATTATTATTCCAGCTAATTTTGCTCTCCAAAAGCCATATGGTGCTCCTTCCACTGTGAAGCCTGCTGTGCGCCAGTACATTGGGCTACGAGCACATATGGGGTGTTGCCGTGTTCGGGGGGAAATGGTGATCAAAATGTGGGGTGCATTTTGTCCCGTTACCCTTTGTGAATGTGAAAAATGTGGGTGTATAGCAACTTTTTTGACAAAAAAATGCAATTTTTCATTTTCACTTCCGCGTGAATCCTAATTCTGGGAAAACCCATTGAGCTCAAAGGGCTCACCACACCCCTTGACAGATTCCTTAAGGGGTGCTCTTTCCAAAATGGGGTCACTTTTGGGGGCTTTCCACTGTAGGGCCAGCTCAGGGGGTCTTCATGTGCGACATAGCTCCCAATTATTATTCCAGCTAATTTTGCTCTCCAAAAGCCATATGGTGCTCCTTCCACTGTGAAGCCTGCTGTGCGCCAGTACACTGGGCTACGAGCACATATGGGGTGTTGCCGTGTTCGGGGGGAAATGGTGATCAAAATGTGGGGTGCATTTTGTCCCGTTACCCTTTGTGAAAGTGAAAAATGTGGGTGTATAGCAACTTTTTTGTCAAAAAATTGCAATTTTTCATTTTCACTTCCGCGTGAATCCTAATTCTAGGAAAAACTATTGAGCTCAAAGTGGTCACCACACACCTTTAAAGATTCCTTAAGGGGTGCTCTTTCCAAAATGGGGTCACTTTTGGGGGGTTTCTACTGTAGGGCCAGCTCAGGGGGTCTTCATGTGCGACATAGCTCCCAATTATTATTCCAGCTAATTTCGCTCTCCAAAAGCCATATGGTGCTCCTTCCACTGTGAAGCCTGCTGTGCGCCAGTACATTGGGCTACGAGCACATATGGGGTGTTTATGTAAACTACAGAATTGGGGTAATAGAGTTTGTGGTTTTTTTTTTGTTGTTAACCCTTGATGTGTTTCATGGAAATTGGATTAAAACTTAAAATCTGCTAAAAAAAAATGGAATTTTGAAATTTCATTCCAATATTCCGTCAATTCTCATGGAACACATAAAGGGTTAACAAAGTTAGTAAAATCAGTTTTGAATAGCTTGAGGGGTGTAGTTTCTAAAATGGGGTGATTTATGGGGAGTTTCCACTATATAAGCCCCACGAAGTAACCTTATATCTGAACTAGTCATTAAAAAAAATGGGTTTTGGAAATCTTATAAAAAATTTAAGATTTGATTCAAATCTTTGAAGCCTTATAACGTCCTAAAAAAGTAAAATGACATTTATAAAATGATGCCAACATAAAGTAGACATATGGGGAATGTAAAATAATAACTATTTTTGGAGGTATTACTGTGTATTTTGAAAGTAGAGAAATTGAAATTTGGAAATTTGCAAATTTTTCCTAATTTTTGGTAAATTTGGTATTTTTTCATAAATAAGGGTGAAATATATTGACTCAAATTTATGACTGTCATGAAGTGCAATATGTCACGAGAAAACAATCTCAGAATGGCCTGGATAAGTAAAAGCGTTCCAAAGTTATTACCACATAAAGTGACACATGTCAGATTTGCAAAAAATGGCCTGGGCATGAAGGTGAAAACAGGCCCGGGGCTGAAGGGGTTAAGCTGCTTGCACACAGTCAGTGTTTGGTCGGTAATTTTCATCAGTGATAGTGAGCCAAAACCAGGTGTCAAAAACACAGAACAGGTACAAATCTTTCCATTAACACTTATCTCTGTGTAGCCTCCACTCCTGGTTTTGGTTCACAATCACTAATGGAAATGATTGATCAAATACTGATTTTATGAAAGCGGCCTTAGGCCTCTTTCACACGGGCGTCACGGATTCAGTCCGGATGCGTTCCCGAAAATCTGCACTCAATCGCAGTCAGTTTTGACTGCGATTGCGTACGTTCATTCAGTTTTTTCCGCGCGGGTGTGAAGCGTTTTGATGCGTTATTTACGCATGTGATAAAAAACTGAATGTTTACAAACAACATCTTTTAGCAACCATCAGTGAATCACGCATTGCATCCACACTTGTGTGCGGATGCAATGCGTGATTCACACAGACCCATTCACTTCAATGGGGCCAGGGCTGCATGAAAAACGCAGAATATAGAACATGCTGTGATTTTCACGCAACGGCGAACTGATGCGTGAAAAACATCGCTCATGTGAAAAGACCCATTGAAATGAATAAGTCAGGATTCAGTGCAGGTGCAATGCGTTCGCATCACGCATTGCACCCGCGCAGAAATCTCGCCCGTGTGAAAGGGGCCTTAAGGTGGATTTATACTGCCTGACTGAGCAGGCAATTATTGGGAAGGGACTGTTCCTTCCCGATAATTGCCTGTTTGTCAGTGGAGGTGAAGAACTGCATTTGCATTGAGCCATCACCTCCACGATATGAGGATGAACAATCACTACTGCCATTTCTTGTCCTGAGAGGGCCATTGTTTCTGGGCAGCGGACTGCTGTGACCAGAAACAATGATTTCATGTGCTGCATGAAATATTGTTTCATATCATGAACAAGCATTTTGCTCATTTATTGGGTGATCTGCGGCACCTTTACACAGGCCTGTTATCGGGAATGAGCATTCATAGTAACATTTGTTCAAGATAATCTGCCACACAATGGTGCCATGTAAATCCACCTTTAGACTTAAACATTGGGTGACATTTGATAAATGTGGTGCAAATGACAGTAAAGCAGACTTAAAATCCCCCCCATGATAAATCTCCCCCATAGTATGTAGATGACAGGAAAATAGTTAGCCATTAGTAGTAATTAGCCCTGGTTAACTCACTGCAGTTGCTTTTCTGTCCTTATTGTAAATGTAGCTCTTCACCTCCACTGATGAGCAGGCAGTTATCGGGAATTAATGGTTCCTTCCCTGTAATTGCCTGCTCAGTCAGGCAGTGTAAATCCAGCATTACTTACAACCCAAATCCCCTCTGATTTAGGTTAAAAGTAAGGACTGTACCTGTTTCTTCTCCCCACATGGCCGTGCTGCATATCCCCATTGCGCAGATCAAAACATCCAGCAATAATGGAGAGGAGGTGTGGCAGTGAATTAGCAGGCCACGACGGGGATGAGCCTCCCTAGCATCACCTGCGATACTAGGGAGGCTCATCCCCATCCGCTCGACGGGGAGATGGAGGGGCAGCTGTGAGGGGAGCAGGAGCGACCCAGGTGCCAGGGAGCAGGTTAAGTATGACCTTTATGAGGTGGCTGGGCATTAAGGGGGGTCATTATCGGGGTTGGATAACCCCTTTAAGTTTTCAGTATATCATCTATGAGTCATCATATGAGGTCAGAGTTTAATGATTAATGAGTTATGAATTATTTATGATACGAAGAGGGAAAATTTACAGTTTGCCTATGTTCACACTTGTTAGATCGATCAAAGAATCTGCAGCATAGATAATGTGTAGATGCCCGCTCATCTGAAGCAATCTGCAGCAAAGTCATTATTCCAAACAGATTTTTTTCGCTGCATGTAATGGCTCATGCACACGACTGTATTTTCTTTCCGTGTCCGTTCTGGGTTTTTTTTTGCTGACTGTATGCAGAACCATTTCAATGGTCCCGCAAAAAAAAACCCCAAAAAAACCAAAGTTACTCCATGTGAATTCCGTTTCTGTATGTCCGTTCTGCAAAAAAATAGAACATGTCCTATTATTGTCCGCATAACGGACATGGATAGTACTGTTCTATTAGAGGCCAGCTGTTCCGTTCTGCAAAATATGGAATGCACACGAACGCCACTCGTTTTCCGGATCCATTTTTTGCAGCCTGCAAAATACATACGGTTGTGTGCATGAGCCCTAAAGGAGGTCTAAAATACCTCACTAACTTATATTAACTGCAGAATCCATGCCTAAATCTGGACAGAATCCACATTTTTGGGGTAAAAGCTACCCTTTTCACTTGACAAATGGACTGTAGGCCTTAGACTATGTTCTCATCTAGGGACAAATTTTGGTATTCTGTTCTGGGCTAGGAACAGAATACTGGATTCATCATATCATGCATTTGCTGGACACCGCCGATGTCAAACGGATCCCATTCACTTTAATAGGGGTCTGTCTAGTTTCTGGCATGAATACTGGCGGCATTCTGCCAGACAGAATACCACACGCTGCATGCAGAGGTATTTCCTCCTTTGTTTGCCAGAATCTGCAAAGGAGGCTCCTGCCAGAAACTCCGCCGCAGAGGTGAGCCTAGCCTTACTAACTAGTCACCAGTTTCCAGAGAAACTCCTGTGAGTCCAGTTTTCTTGATGCCAATATCTTTACACATAAAGAGGGAATGTATGCAGAGGCGGTGACTGTAATCTCCTGCGTGGCCTCAGGCAAAGATTAAATGCTAGCTGTTCCCGAGATCTCAGGAAAGTGTAGGTGTGAAAGAAACTAGCAGTGAGACCGAGAGAAGAAGAATCAAACTGGTCAGCAGTTTCTCACAGCACTCAGTACAGTAGAATCGCCAGAAATTATGAAAGATAATTCCCCTAAAATCATTGTGCTGCAGATCAGGCAACAAACGGGCAATTTGTTATGTAGAATAAAAGATGCCCAATGCTGCTGATATACAACTGAAGGGGAAGGAATGATTGTGGTAGAGATTGTTCCTCTCCCATATACTTTACATCTACCGGTGTAATAGACTGATGCAGCTGCTTTGGGGCCCAGACCCACAAGGGGCCCCCTCAGGAGGGAAACTAATTGATTTTATTGTCAGGGCCCCCTCAACAGTATTATACAATGACATTATATACAGTGACACTATAGGAAACGGATGGAGCGGCTGTCAGGCCTTGTCTGGGAGAGTTCAATCTTGACTAGTCACAAGAGTGAGGGTTGCATGTGAGTTGTGGGTTGCGAAGAAGTTTCTGGGGGGGGGGCCCCGTTCAAAAATTTGCTGTGGGGCCCAGTTAGTTGTAGTTACGCCACTGCTGCCCAGTATTGGTCAGCGTAATGCCAACATCAGTGACAGTTCATAATGACATCAAAGGGAAGCTAAAGGTATTTCCATGGCAGGTATATGAGGTAAATCCTCTTATCAGTAGAGGACCCCCACATTGATCCTCAAAGTAGTAAGTTGGTCATTGTAGAAAGGATAGAGAACCTCTTTGAAGCCCAAAATAGAATAAAGACATGACTATATGGTGCATTCGTGCTCTGCCTGTTATTTAACTACTGAAGACTGCATTGTAAATGTGGTCTGCATTGTTAATGGCTGTGCGGTATTGAAGGTGCCACATGGCAAGTAACAACTATACAGTGCGGTCAGGAACATATCAGGAAGCCTCCTTCAGCGGGGCTCTCTCGGGAAGGGTGATGGGTAGTGATGAGCGAGTGTTACATCCGAAGTTGCTTCATTCAAAACTTCAGATTAAGGGCCCGTTCACACGACAGAATAGATGCGGCCCCGTTCACTTCAATTGCCAGCATGTGATCTTGCCGAGCTGCGGTTCCGCAAGATAATATAGAACATGTCCTATTCTTGTCCGCAATAACAGACAAGAATAGGCATTTTGAACGGGGTGCCGGGCCATGTGTTCCCCAAATTGTGGAACACACGCCAGTCGGCATCTGTGGTATTGCGGATCCGCATTTTTACGGATCCACAATACCACAGCAGTCTAAACGGCCCCTAAGGGTCCATTCACACGTCCACATAAATGGGTCCTTCTGTTCCACAATTTTGCAGAATGGGTGCATTCATTTCAATGGGGACAGCACACCATGCGCGGTCCACATCCGCACTTCTGTTCTGTGGCCCCACAGAAAACATAGAACTTGTCCTATTCTTATCCACAGCTACAGACAAGATTAGGCATTTCTATCATAGTGTCGGCCATGTGCGCAAAATGTGGAACGTACATGGCCAGACGTGTGAATGGACCCTAATACTGTACGGAGATCCATCTCTGTACAGTATTAGAATGTATGGGCTCTAATAAGCTGAACTTCGTTGAATAACTTCAGTAATTGATTTTTAAAGAGGAAAAACACTTTAAAGATTGAAACCGAACTTGGCTTCGGTTCCGACTGGTATCAGTCTTTAAACGTAATCAGGCTATAACAATTTTGGACTACTGGATGCCAGATTAAAGGAATTGTCCTTTATACAGTAAAGAACGTATACTCACGTAATGTTCACCACAAACCCAAACACTGTACTTGTATCTGGTGACAACTTGAACTTTCATGGCATGCCTGGGAATCAGATGTAAATCTCTTCACAGTAGCGTAACTTGGGCAGTAGGATTACAGAAACTTTGCTTACCAACCTGTATTACCAGTTCTTTTGTGCGACTGAAACGGACCAGTATTTGATCACAATGGTTTAGAAAAACTGCCATGCACATTATTTATTCAATAGAACAATTATTTTGTATCCACAGAGTAGAATGCAATAGGCATCAGATATACTGTACAGCAGGATGATCAATCAGGCCGCGCATGTCATCGTTTCATGCCTGTAGGCTACTTAGCAAAAACTATTTGCCAACAAGTGTAAACAGAACTCAGACGGCTGAGTGGTAAAAACCTGCCAAGACACACATATTCCTGACAGGATCAGACCATAAAAGGTGCATCCTATTGCACTAGAATTGCTCCAGCCGTCCCAGACAGAGACAAATGAATTATACCATAGACTGTCTGCAGTGTACGAACACCCCCTCAATAACCATACACCCAGCTGTGAGAATATTCTTGTCCACTGGACCAGCAAGGAATATATTGTACTGCTGCCTACCAAAGTCTAAAGACCTTGATATCCAAGAGTCGCTCTGTGTAAGACCTCATGCACAAAACGTGGACAAGCAAAATACGGATACTGGCCATGTGCATTCAGCATTTGTTACTAGAACAATCAGAAATAGTACCACGGAATCTTTTACAAGATGCTCATTCATCGGGTAATCTGAGTCTTTCAACATGATTAAAAATAATCGCTGGCCAGTGGCAGATCGTGCCTTGTAATCCGCAATGATTCAGTATGGGGACGATCGCTCATACCAATACTGAGGAAGAGATTGCTGCATGTAATAGCAGCAGTCTCCTCCCCTAACAAGAAGGTGATTATCGGGAAGGAATTCTTCCCACCCAGCAATCGCCTGCAGAATCTGTAGGTGTAATAGGTCCCTTGTGCCTCCACACAATCGTATTTTTCAGACCCGCAAAATACGAATAATGTCCATGTGACAATCATGTTGCATCTGTTTTTTTTTTTTGCAGTGGGTCAGTGTTCTGCATTTGCAGCCAACAATAGGACACTGGTCTCTCCAAGGATGTTCCAATGGATTCAAGTCGGGGCTCTGGCTGGGCCACTAAAGAACATTCAAAGAGTTGTCCCTAAGCCACTCCTGTGTTGCTTTGGCTGTGTGCTAACAATCATTTTCTTGTTGGAATGTGAAACTTCGGCCTAGTCTGAGGTTCAAAGTACTCTAAATCATGTTTTCATTAAGAATATTCTGTACTTTGCTCCACTCAGCTTTCCCTCAACCCTCACCAATCCCCCTGTCCCAGCCACTGAAAACACCCCTACAGCATAATCCTGTCACCATCATTCTTCACTATAGGGATGGTATTGTGCAGTTTCGTCCAGACATGAGGCTTAGAATTGAGCCCAAAAAGTTCAATCTTGGTTTCATCAGACTAGAGAATCTTGTTTCTCAGAGAGTCCTTTAGGCGCTTTTTTCTTTTTGCAAATTCCAGTCTGGCTTTCATTTGTCTTTTACTGAGGAGAGGCTTCTCTCTGGCCACTCTGCCATAAAGCCCAGAATACTGGAATCCTTCAGTGATGGTTGATCATCTGTAAGTTTCTCCTATCTGCACACAGGATCCTTGGAGCTCAGGCAGAGCAACCATTGGGTTCTTGGTCACGTCTCTTACCAAGGCCCTTCCTCCCCGATTACTGAGTGTGGTGGGGTGGCCAGTTTTAGAAAGAGTCTTGATTGTTCCAAACTTCTTCTGTTTAGGAATTACGGAGGTTTCTGTGCTCTCGGGAACTTTCAGTACAGCGGAATACAGCGGAAATGTTTTTAGCACCCTTCTCCAGATCTATGTCTCCACATAATTCTGTCTCTGAGCCCTGAAACCAACTTTACCACAGGTGGACTTCAGTAAAGGTGTAGAAACATCTCAAAGAGAAGTGGGAGACCCCCAGAGCAAAGTGATGTGTCATAGCCAAGGGTTTGAATACTTATGCCATGTCAAATTTTACTTTTTTCTTTTTAATAAATTTGCAAAAATGTCTAAAATTCTATTTTCACCTCATTATGGGGTATTGAATGCAGAATGATGTTAGAAAATGTGATTTTTTTATGATAGTGCAAGGCCCAAACATAACAAATTTTGAAAAATGCGAAAGGGTCAGAAGTCTTGGGTCCGTGATCCGCTTGTTGCAGCGAAGTATAGGACATATCCTATCTTTTGCAGTGTGTGGCTGCACAGATGCTGGTACTGCAGCTTAGACCCATTTACTTGAAAGGGGCTGTGCTGCACCTAGTCCATGTGACCAGTGAATGTGACATCAATGGCCTAGGAAGATGCCGCAGCACTGGAGCGCCACTGCCTCTTCAAACAGCTGATTCGAGGTGGTGCCAGGTATCAGATCCCCTCTGAGCAGATATTGATGACCTATCCTATTCTTCTCCCAGAAAACCACCTTTACTGCACAGAAGATTGATAACTATGTAATGTGCTTTTGCAATGGAAATCCATTAATGTCATGCACCCAGTTTTCTGGGATACTGAAGAACTAGATTTATACCAAACGTTATATTAGTGAACATTATCACCAGTTTCACCTAGCCAAACAACAGTCGTTGCATGTCCGCTATAGGGAGATCCTGAGTATGAATGATTTATCACCGTATTCTTCCACACATGATACAACCTCATTGCATTGTCATTCAGTAGCACATACACACTGAATACAAAGAAAACTTTCATACTGGCACATAGCTCCCTGGCACCCCAACATGGAATATTAATAAAAAAAAGTGATTGGTTGCAATCTTGAGTTGGTCAAACACATTACTGCAAACTACCGCAGATAATGACCATTCTTTATGGTTAGATGCATCTTTATGGTTCTTCATTGAGTCCATTCCTGTTCTACTGCAAATGTTCTGGTATAAAACTTCAGGTCAGGGTGGAACTGATAAGCATGTGTGGTGTATGTTTTGACTTTTTCTCACAAGAAGAACTTTGGGCCTTGTGTACCAAAAATGTTCCTAGAAAAAGGTCACAGGAACCAGAGTCATTTTTATTACCTTAGTATAGGTTAGAACATGAAAGCTGAACTGTAAATGGTTGTTATAGACAGAAAATGCAGTATGTCCATTATCTAGTTGTATAGCTACAAAATAGTCATAAAGTGTCTACCACAGAAATAGAAACAAAATATCACATATCATGTTATAGCACAGTTGTCCAACATAAAAATAGTACCTGTATTGTGTCTGTCCCACGTCCAGAAGCTAAAAAAAAAACAACTTTATAAAGATATGCAAATTATGTCCTGCAAGTGCCCACACCCCTCTCCGATGTGCCCACATAACCATTCCCTTCTGGCCGCCTTCCTCTCCTACTTCGTCCTCTTTCTCTGGCTTGGAGATCTAGTGTGAGCGCCGATGACCTCCAGGCCCCGTGCATGTGCACTGTTAAAATCGGTGCCTATGCCCATAGGGGCCCCGGAGTTATTTTTATTTTGGGCAACTGTGCTATAACATGATATGAGCAGCCTTAAATGGTCAAAGTAGGTGACCTGTACTAAAACAAAAAAATACAAAATATCTCTAAAGAGTGTGTAAGGGATCGCTCTCTCTCAGGGGGGCGCCATCACAGACTTCTTCCAACGCATGGGGGTTTTAAAGTTCAACACAGCTTTATTTTTGCTCTTCAGCACAAAACAAACACCTGCCCGGCTGGGCTCTGACTTATGCCCCATTCAGACGACCGTGTTTCACGGCCTTATACGGGCCGTGAAAGCCCGGCCTGTGCTGCCCCAGAGGACGGGAGCGCACGGCGTCATTGGTTGCTATGACGCCGTGCGCTTCCTGAGGCCGCCGCCGTACAGTGAAACACTGTACACAGAGGGTCATTTTATCCCTCTGTGATTACACTAGCAGGCCTCACCTGCAATCGCCTCACCTTACCGCAACACCTGTAGTGGATGGGTGTGGACTGGAAGACTCCCACTACCAACCTGTCTCCAAGTCCAAGAAATCCGGCCCATGTCACTTTAAGGCTTCATTCACACGTCTGTATGTGTTTTGCGGTCTGCAAATTGCGGATCCGCAAAAAAAACGGATGACGTTCCGTATGGCATCCGTGTTTCCGTTTTTTTTTTGGGGATCCATTGTAACAATGCCTATCCTTGTCAGCAAAACGGACAAGAATAAGACATGTTCTATCTTTTTTGCGGAACGGAAATACGGACATATGGAAACGGAACGCACACAGAGTACCTTCCGTTTTTTTTGCTGACCCTTTGAAATGAATGGTTCCGCATAAAAAACGGAACGGACACAGAAACAAGATACGGTCGTGTGAATGAAGCCTAAACAAAAACTCCAGCAAGCTATGCCTTGCTGAAGCAGCGCCATTTCAGGATTTCATTTATCTCACCCAGCTAAACTGAACAACTGGGTGAGATACACACCCCCACCACACATCTACCGTGAATTTTACTATACACATCACCACAAGTGTTAGAAAACAACATTGGTAGCCCAACAAATAAAACATTTAGGGTTGTTAATCCACCAAAGACGCAGTGTCTCGTCCTAGCAGCCAATATGGCAGCAGATCCAGTTGTCATGTCAGAAGTTACATTGGAGTCATTGTGAAAGCCTATGCCCTGATCTTTTAAAGGGAGTCTATTGCTTCCAAAATCAGTTTCATAGTTAGGATACCACCATGCAGGGTGGACAACCAGAATTTTTTCTGGACAACTTATCTCCAAATCACGGAGAACCAATATTTTTTATGGACAAATTGGAAATCTGTAATGAATGATAAAGATTATAAGTAGAGATGAGCGAACGTGCTCGAAACGAGCACTGTACCGCCCGGCTCCCCTGCGCTCGCATGGGCGCAGGCAGCCGCTTCCGTCCTCCTCAGGAGGATGGAAGCGGCTGCCTGCGCCCATGCGAGCCGAGCGGTACAGTGCTTGTTTCCAGCACGTTCGCTCATCTCTAATTATAAGTAATCCATGTCTGTAGCCTAATATACTGATAAGAACTGGTTACCAGCGTTTACTGTGAGCTGTAAAATGATAAAATGATTACCACCAAAATAATCTAGTCAAATACCACCAGCCTCAAAAATATCAAGCATGTATCTTTTTCACCTACACAGGAAAAAAGTCATCTATTTTTACAGACTGTCCAGAAATTCCTGGATGGTTGGCAACCCTGCCACCATATTGCCATAATCTTACTGACCCGTAGAATAAACTTAAAGGGCTGTGCAGGGATTCTATATTGATGACCTATCCTCAGGATAGGTCATGCACAGGGGCGTAGCTATAGGGGGTGCAGAGGTAGCAGTCGCTACTTGGCCCAGGAGCCTGAGGGGCCCAAAGACCCTTGTGCCGCATAAGAAGACACCGGTTTTAAAGAAAGTGCATGCTGGTCAAGTTACACTTCTGGCATGGGGGCTGCCATTTCAATTTTTACCTCAGGCAAGCACAAAGGCTATGTGCTTCCCTGCCCCTGGCCACAAGGCTCTAAAGGAAGGGGGGCCCAAGCTGAACTCTTGCACCAGGGCCCATGAGCCTTTAGCTACTTCCCTGGTCATGCATATCTGATCGGTGGGGTTCTAACACCGGGGACCCCCGACCATCAGCTGTTTGAAGAGGAGGCAGCCTCCTCTTCATTACACTACGCATCATCTCTCTTGCAGCAGCGGCATAGTGTAATTACAAGTACTCACTCCATGGAGTGAGTACTTATAATTACACTTGCTTCTGAGACTACGCGTAGTGTAATGAAGAGGAAGTAGCACCCACGTGGAGAACTGATCTGCAGGGGTGCCGGCTGTCAGATCCCCGCCGATCAGAGATTGTTGACCTATCCTAAGGATAGAACAAGAACAAGCAGCATAACGAACTTCAAGAAATAGGTTATCCTGGTGTATGCAGCCTTGGATCTTGGTTTGGGATCCCAGACAATATAATAGGAAAAAGCCACAGCACTCACCCAATACATGAAGTTTATTCAGTGAACTGCATCAAACATGGCAACGTTTCGACGTAGTCTTTATCAAGCCCTTGTTTGATGCAGTTCACTGAATAACCTTTCTATTGGATGAGTGCTGTGGCTTTTTCCTATTATACTATCCTGAGAATTGATCATTATAAAACCCCTGCACAATCTCTTTAACATGTCATTTTTACTGCAAAGTGTAAAAACAAAACCCCAAAAACAATGGCGGCAGTGCAACCGTCCTGGATTTGGCGTCTGTCCCAGGAGGGCTGAGGTATGTCTTGATTATAAGTGTCTGCAATGGTGAAGTAGAGACCTGTCCACACCATTCATTGGCCTCAGCTCTCCAGATTGTGTCTGCTGGGCTGTGCAGACTGGAAATCAAGGGGAATCAGGTTGTGCGCCCCTCCTACACAGCCCAGCACCAATGATGCATCACCCCATCGTGCCTGCTGGGGAGCACAGGGTTTGTTTCGATCATTGGGGGAATGGAGCCAGGTGAGTATTGTTTTTTATTAACAGTACAGGGGCGGCACGATGTGGGCATAACTACTGTGTGGGGGCACAAAGAAAGCATAACTAATGTGTGGTGGGCACAAAAGTGGTAATAACTACTGTGTGGGGGTGCTAAGGGGAGTGAGTGGTTTGGGGCACGAACAGATGGGCAATGGGCAGTTAGTGGGGTGGTTTAGTTTTAGAAATAACTGCAGTAGCCCCTCTTTTGGCTCTTCTTTAGTTGGGAGGTATGCTATTCTACCCCACAAACAATGTTTCAAATCTTTTCCAATATAGTTTATGTACACCAAAAGGATGCCATTAAAAATCCAATTCTGCAAAAAAACAAGCTCTGACTTAAAAATAAAGTTATAGATCTTGGAAGGCAGGGATGAGAAGGAGTTGCGGTAACATGTACACTCTCCTGGGATTAGAGGGCCGGGTGGTACTGTAGCTTTAAGAAAGTTGGCGCAGGCGGTCACTCGTCGCGCCTTCTCTCGCCCTCGTCTGGTGACGTCACAATGCAGGCGCGCGCGCGCCCCCGCATCGTTCTCAGCTGGTGTGTGCGCGCGTCGCCGCGGTCGGTGTTCTTGTGACCCGGAAGCAGTAGCTTTCGGAATCTGCGCACAGCGAGCAGTGTCGGTACAGCTGGCGGCCTGGAGCCCGGGGAGCGAGTCCGGGCTGTGAGCGGAGCCTCCCCGGTCCCCCATGGAGAGCCGTAAGTAACTTTGGGATGAAGAAGGTGCAGGGCGGGATTGCGTTCCAAATTGTGCAGCCCAGGCTGGGTAGACCCCGCGGGGAGGGGAACATGGCTGCTCTCTGCCTGGACCAGTGCAGCCCAGGAGTAGTGCTGGCAGCGGGGTGGCGCCCTGTGCTGCCAGCTTAGCTCCCTGCACTGTACACGCCGGCTCTGTGCATCTGCTTCACTCAGTGCGTGCTACCTCTGCTTCCCCGCCATGACGTCATCGCCGTTACTACTACGTCAGTGTTGCGGCAGCCCGGCACTTTCCAGTGACGTTATACACATCTAATGGAAGTTTATGACCTGCCTGCAGACTTCCAGTGACATCTCACAGGTTCTCAGGGTATTTGCAGCCATATAGGTGATTTGTGCAAAATGTATGGCCGGAGGACACTGGTGACGTTCATGTGGTTGTGTATTTGGTGGTCAGTCAGTGGAAACAGGTGATCTGTATGTATAATCTCTTAGCAGTGGGGTGTCTATTCACTTTTCACTACCTCTGCTCACTGTCTTGGAATGGCACACAGTACTGTTGAATGCAGCATCCCTTAGACAGGGCTTTCTACTTAAAGGGAGTCTGTCACCTCATTTTCACCTATATAACTAAGAGCACTGCTCCACAGAAGATTGCAGACACATCCCAGACATACCTGTGTGCACTGTGTGTCTGTATTACATGTCCAGGAAAAGCACTTTTATTCTGCAGGAAAACAGCTCCCAAGTGCCCGGCTGAAAGTGAAAGTAAAAACAGCTTTCTCTCCCGACTCGATTTCTAATAGATATATCTATTGCAATCTTCTGTGGGGCTGTGCTCTTAGTTATATTGGTGAAAAAGAGGTGACAGACTCCCTTTAAAGGGTCTTAAAGTCATATGTCAAAGTGCAGAGAGTGCGGCAGTTACAGAAAGAGCAGAGCCTCTAGGTGTAAGGACAACGCCCCCATTGCTCCTAGAGGCTCATTTGCATACATTTAAACATAATTTTTCTCAGCAATGCTGGCACCTATGAACGTGAATATGAACTGCTGACAGATGCCCTTTGACTTTCTCCTGTGTATCTCAGCTCCTTTCTGTTGATCTGTTTGCTGTCAGTGAATGACCTTGTTTCTATTCAGTGGTGAACTCCTGTGCAGCCCTATCCTTACGTATATCCAGCCTAGGCCACAGCCTGGCCTCTGCAGTGAGATTTGTGCTGTTGGTATGTTACTTTGCAGAGGATTGAGTAGTCTGAATGCGGTTTTCGCAATCCCTCAGGGTACGTTCACATGACGGATTCATGGCACCGGGTTCAGTGTTGAAAACCGTTCTGTAATCGCCTCCCAGGCCGTGCCACTCTTCATGCAGGCAACAATTTTTCACATGCAGTTTTCCAGACCATGTGGACACCTTGGAAGGCTCACGGGTTTAGTGTCACTTTGTGGAGAGAGGGACCGCAGCAGTTTCTGCTGTGGAATACACTGTGGGTTGTGACATGGTCCTAATCCATAATGTGAACCTAACCTCAGCTGTAAAGAGCATTAGGTTTGTGCATGGCAGTTTTCCTGATAGTTATTTATGATGGCTTTTGCATTTTATTTTATCCACGATATGCAGTTATTTTTTCTTTTTGTAGTTCAGTTCATGACGCATGGTTACACTGTGGAAAGCAAGGCTTGTAGCCGTACGTGGATTTATTCTCGCTAAATGGGGCGTATCCACATGAATTTGCTAAGCTGTGGTAGAAATCAGGGTCAGCTTCAGATTTCTTCTGCAGATTTTCCTGCAGTTCCGCTTTCAAAATCCATAGTGTGAACATGCACTAAGTCTTGTATCTGTTTATGTGCAGTATCCTGGTAGTGTGTGGGCTGTGATGAATCGTACTGACGACAATATGTATCACAGGAGCAGCTTTCAGGCCAGAAAATATCGCTTCCACATGCAGCAGGCCTTTATGTGCTCACGTCGAGAACCATGCACATGCATTCATGAAACAGTAGTCTTCTAAATAAAATATCTTCCTCTACTTTTATAGCGCGGCCCTTCTCTGTGGGAACAAAAAAAATTCTGGATACAATGAGCTGTGGTAGCCTGATCGTCAGCCGGATCAGGCCACCGGTATTCAAACGTACGGGACCTAAGGCCCAATACTGATGAATCGCTGCCCGTTCCATCTCTGCAGTCAACACAGGCCTGACTATGCGATGGTGCAATATCATAGGGGCACTACATGCATTTTTTTTTCCCCATTAAGGGCAAGTGTGCAAATTGTGGTCCGCTATGCACGGGCACCGATGGTGTGGCCACCGCATGCAGAGGCGGACCTGCACCAGACGGTCCACACTGCAGAAAAGTAGTGCATGACACGGAGAGAAACCCCATGGAAGCAAGTCGTAATGCAGACAATAATAGAACATGTCCTATAATAATAGAACATATGGAAACGGAATGCACTTTTTTGCGGAACTATTGAAATGAATGGTTCCGCATACAGTCCATAAAAAATGGAACGGACAGAGAAAATACATGTGTATTGTGTGCATGAGCCCTAATAGGCACAGTCGCTATGACAGGTCTGTGGCCCCTATTTGACATGGAAATCCATTGGCACCCTGCACTTGCATTCACTGAGGGGTAATGGTGAGATGCTTAGTGACCACGACATCCACAGGTTCAGTGGTGGGAGTTAGGCTGTTGGTCAGTGCCTGGGTCCTGCAGTGATAATAGTGCCGCCTGCAGCGGTCAGGGCTCATATTGATTTCACTATTTTGGTGAAATCGGAAGAATCGTGCTGTATTGAAATGGTGATTAATTGCCCAACCCTAGCCTAAAGGATCACACACGGCAGACTTGTTATAGAGAAATCTGTGACTCAAAAGTCATAGGTCATAGGTGTCGAGGAGTTTCTTTTTTGATTAACAAACCCTGTAATGGAATGGATTTGAAAAACAACTTATTTGCAATGAGTGAACATCCGCTAATGAGTGTAATTGTCATGGGAGCGCTCCATGATGACATGAAACCACATGTGCCCTGCCATATGAGTCTATAATACCGTATAAAGCTTAGACAGAATATCAGGACGTGTATTACTGGAGCAAGTGAAGTTGGGATCGTAGGGCCTGACTCCTCTTGGTAATCACATTGAAGAGCTGTCCACGTCTCCAACTTGAGGTGGCTACTTACAGGGCACAATAAGGACTTGTTCACACAAGCGGTTGTGCTGCGTAAGTTTTACATGGACAGCCACGCCAAAATGTCACCAAAAACCCACCAGCAGCCGCGTCTTTTCTGCCTCCTGTTCAGTTCAATGGGAAGCAGTGTTGAAGATCGCGGAGAGGCACCTGAGAACGGACATGTCCCTTTTTGGTGCGGCCATTGCTCCGAGATTCTCAGTGCTGCCTCCCACTGAGATGTATTAGGAGGCAGAAAGGATGCAGCTGTGGGCAGGTTTTCGGTGGAATTTCGGCGCAGTAAAACATGCCGTATGAATGTCTCCTGGGTTTACATGGAATTTTTTGGAGGAGGGTTTGAGGCAGATTTTTCTAAAGTAATAAGAAATCTAATGGAAGGACTTGAGGTGGTTTTAGACGAGCAAATATTCGTTTGTGTTCACCGACACGAACGACTACCGACCGAACATTAATAAACACATAAAATTTAGTGTTTTTTTTTTTTTTTTTCAATCGTATAATCGTTGATACGCCTGGCTCTATCATCAAGAATGCACACTTACGTAAAACGATGGTTGTATTTGTTTGCATCAGCGATTTTACTGATGTTGAATGAGCGTTTTTGGTCAGATCGCTCAATTGTTAGAAACAATTACATGCCACGTACATCTTCCATTGCTTGCGGTCAAATAATGATTATCTGCTTGTCTAAATCCACCTTTATACTTCTCCTTCCTGGATGGATTCACTTCTGGCCTTGGCTGAAAAACCCGCAGGAAAATCTGCTCTAGAAACTGTGTGTGACGTACCCTCACAGACATAACGTAGATTTGTGTTCCTGTAGGCCAGCCTATAATCAGATACACCATAGTTGATTATAGGCTGCCATACAATGAAGCCTGTAATCGGGGAGATAAGGGGCCTCTGTGGGAATATGGAAAGTCTTCTGCTGGCAGTTCATGAAAGGGAGTCTAACATTAAAGCTCATTAACTTTATTAGGTAAGCATGCCAGTGCCCCCATTTCTAGTAGGCAGGTTTTTAAGTGGTTTTCTTATGGAGGCAGCCCCTACTGGTGCATATGGACATCACCGAGGTGCGTCCCCTGAGCTGGACCAGAGAAATTAGGTTAGGACTACTCCAAGGCGTTTCTAAAGGGTTACTGATTGATTTTCACCATCAAGCTAGAGTTGTATACAGTCTTGTGGACTCAGCACACTGGATAAAATATGTAGTAGTCCAGGGGTAGGAAACCTCCAGTACTCCAGCTGTTTTGAAACTACAACTCCCAGCATGCATACTTTGCTCTTCTAAGAACTGTCATAGAAATGAATGGATCATGCTGGGAATTGTAGTATCACAACACCAGGAGTGCCAAAGTTTACCGACGCCTGGTGTAGTCTGTGTAGCTGAGGGCTAATGGCCTCCGTACATATATTATTGTTGTCCGAGCTCGCTGTTTTTTGCCAGGGCTGCCTGACAATCTGAGGAGCTCCCAACAGATGATGTTGGCCAGAGAAGTTGGTTACCGTGGCTCAATCCCTCTTGTGGTAGCACATTCAGGGTTGCTCATGGGCTCCGCTGCTCTTGAGTTGTCTTTTTATGGTATGGACCTGGTCCTGATCTGTTTGCCAGGAGAGCTGGAGCAGGGTCTACGGTGATCAGTTGGTCCCTGTTTTATGTTGTGATCCTGTGTGGTCTGTACTGGACGCTGATACACTGTGGCAAACTACAGGACAACGTAGAGCAGGAATCATCAGCTGTGGCGAAACTATGACTCCCAGCATGCACACTTGCTTGGAACCTCCTGTAGAATTGAATGGAGCATGCTGGGAGTTGTAGTTTCCCAACTGCTAGAGTGCTGACCCCTGATGTAGAGGTGTGTACTACTTACGTATTTAGTTCACAGAGGGTTGCTTGGTTATGTGAAAAGTATTAGGTCTGTAATGGTCTGCAGTCTCTGCATGTAAACAAGAGTGTTCAGTCATTGACAGCACGTACAAGTATACTGGAAGCAGAGAATCTTTCCTAAAATCACTGGGGGGTTTATTAAACATTTTGAGGGAATTTTCATTCCCCACACTCCACTTTTCTGGCATGAAAAAGTCACAAACTCTGTGTCTGCAACTTTTGTATTGCCATTTGCGACAGATTTAGTTGTAAATGGCCACCACTTTTCCAAAAAGGGGGCGTTTTGAGGGAGGAGAAGGGCAAGTAGGCTGACGAATTTATTCCAAGCTGCCATAGATTTCTATTTTGGCGCACGGACTGCTGGAAGATGTGCCTAATTTATGACAAGGCTTGCATCGTGTCATGAATTAGGCACATCATCCGGCGGTGCCGGGGATATCAGGCCGGCTTAAGACTACAGTCTATTATAAATCTCCTCCTTTATGTCGAATATGTAACGCAAAATGCTAAAATTATGTGTAAAGAAGATTGTACCAAGTTTATCACATGCCTTTGTTTATATTCACTCCATGACAGATTCACGGGAAAAGAAAAATCTGCAGAGAAAAGTGGGTGTGGTTAATAGTGGCGTTAGGACAGTAACATTTATGAATGTGTTATCGGAGAGAAGGCGCAAATATAGGCGATGTTGGAAGCATACCCCAAACATGTGTAAACTCAGGAAAAGTCACAACTTTTTATTAAAACGTCACCAACTCATGCAGAGGTGGCCACATTCAGTACATCCTCACCGGACCGTCAGCGCTTAGTACCATCAGGCTGCATTATTAAATGATATAAAATACTGGAAAAAAAAAAGTTGAACTCTTGAGATCCGTTACTGTTACATCCAGGGCAAGTAGCAGAGTAGCGGTTTGTTTGGAGAAGTAGTTCACGACGTTGTGCTGCTAAATTTGACTTGAGGCTCCCCTCCCTGTGGTCTGGGTGGCACTGCAGGCTGCCATACTTATGGCATTTAATTGCCATTTCTGAGGTCATGACAAGGCTGCCATGTAGGCAGTTGAAGGGTACGGGTTTCCTGATGCAGTTCTGGAAATCAGAAGTGGATCATAAGAGGAGAGAAAGTATAAAGGACAGATATGTCTTCTCCTTTTTCTTCTGTTACTAGTATAAGGGATGAGTGTTTTACCTAGAAGCGCACTTACCAGACTGATGGAAGCACTCATTGGTTGTTTCACTCACCAGTCAGCTCCTCCATCAGCGTGATCAGAGAATGCTGAACAGATGCCTGCATGAGTCCCTTCTCCTCCGCAAGTTGATGGCGTGCTTCCTCTGCTCCAGTTGCCTCAGAGTCCCTTCTGCTCCCACAAACTCGTCAAAATGTTACAAATCTGCTCTACAGCTCATTCATTATGCTCTATAAGACACGTGAAAAATGTGGTCTTAACTTTCACCACTCATTTCCACCTCTAAGGCCAGTGCGAGTGAATCCCGTGTGGATTTATGTGCATTTCTACTGCATATTAGCACCAAAATCTGCAGGTTCTAATTGCGGATTAGATATGGTTTTGCCGCAGATCTCACTCTTGGGCTTCCAATCCATGCCAAAAGATAGGACATTTTGCGGATCGTGAACCCATTAAAGTCCGTGTATGCAGTCAGAAATACGGGCACCACGGCAATATGGTCGGAAAAGGCATGCTGCGGTTTTGTAGATGTGCAGAGTAGGTCAATTTCTGTACAGAAAAAAAATCAGCAAAGTGTACATAAGGTTTTGTGCAATCTCACATGCTTTGCTGTTACTGTACTACGCTGTGGTTCTTCTGCACGGGAAAAAAAGCGCCTATTCTGCAACGTGTGCTGGTGGCCTAAGGATACCTGTGCACAAGTGCAGATTTCAAAACGGATCTGTTTCTCCACGTGGATTTCACTGAAAAAGCATTTATTTGGGGTTTTGTTGCAGATTTGATACATTTTTGCTGTAGATCTCACCTTTCATTGAAAAGGGTGAAAACTGCCCAAAAATCGCACAATCGAAAAGCAATGTGTACATTGTCCTGCGTTTTTTTTTGCATGGGAATCTGTGCAGAAAAATGGCATTGTACACGAGTTGATAATTGTACAGACTATCGCTAACGGTGTAAATTTGCTGCCAATGAACAAGCAATACGCTTTTTCATCAGATCTGATTGTTTGTGCGCACACAAAAGTAATTGCCCGCAGCAGATTGTGCTGTGTAAACACAATACAATAACGAGTCAGTATGGGGAAGAGTGGTGGCATTTGCGACCGCTCCTCCTCATACTGTGGAGGAGATCGCTGCATGTAAATGTACGGTCTTCACTGCTAGGAAGCAGCAGATTGTTGGGAAGGAAGACTAATGTAAAAGGACCTTGTTAGTTATAGGGCAGATTGAGCCAATATTGATCAATCTCACCATTTGTATTCAACAAATCCTTATATACTTGGGTACTGTACAAGCGGAAAGGGCATTGTCCACAGGCATTCACCACTTTATTCCGACTATAGGTGAGGGTTATCAAACTGATTGTAGTATCATATGGGAACTGTATGGTGATCACAAATGAGATTTGGAAGTGCAATGTGTAATAACCCTACTGGATTGTTTAGTCACACCGTTATCTGTTACTATATAACCATTATATTAGGGGTTTCTGTGTTTTGTGTGTGGGTTTATTTTTTTGGCAAACAAACCTGTATTCAGGCTGTGTGTGGTTTCTTAATATGCAGGGCCGCATTGCCTTTTGTGCCTATCGGAATGTCTTTGTTATGTGGACTGTCTGATCTGGAGCTTGCGTTAATCCCTTCATTTACATTACAGTAGTTTTGAGACATATTGTTGTGAAGATGGTTTCTGTCTGACTCTATCCCAGCAGAAATCTATTCTCCACAGATGAGGAATGAGACTCTGTCTACCGGGACCCATACACACCTCCTCGATTTGGTGACAATTTGCTCTTTGTGCAGTTTGGGAGGATTTGATCAAAGTTTCTTCAACATGCAGTTGTGTTTGCACCTTGAGATGGTTAAAGGATCTATTTAGAGTTGCCAAATTAGTTGAATGTACGGTCAATGAAGTTAGATCCCTTATTAGCAATTGCCCGTTTTTTTGTGCTGAAATGCACGGAAATTCAGGCAGAATTTCTGCAGGACAGCCCGCGCCCATTTGCAGGTAGTCTAAAGGTGACTTTACATGTGGCATATTTGGTTGCAGAAAACTTTCTGAAAATCAGTTTTGTTCGCCTGAATGGGTTTTGCAGAAATCCATTTGTTTTCTGCCAAAACAACCCAACTGATTTTTTTCCGAAACAGATATTTGAAAACGGAATGCACACGGAGTCATTTCAGGTTTTTTGCGCCCCCATTAAAGTGAATGGTTCTACATATGGGTCCCAAAAAAACGTAACGGACGCGGAAACAAAATACGTTTGTGTGCATGAGCCCTAAGACTGTGGTGTAAAAATCTAGACATGATGGCTACTGATCTCTGGTAGTGCCTCTGTTAGACTACATTCACACGTCCGTTTAAAACATCCGCATCCGTTCCGCAATTGCGGACGGTTTTTTGCGGATATTTTGCGGATCCATTCATTTCAATGGGTCCTGATAATCTGCGGACATTGCACCATATGTTGTCCGCATCCGTTAATCTGTTCCGTTCTGTTTTGCGGATCCGCAAACAGAAATCCTCCTGTTTTGCGGCCCGTAGCCCAATACAAGTCTATGGGACGTCCGTAAATGCGGAAGACATGCGGAAAGCCATCCGCATGTCATCCGTATTTGCGGATTCCGTTCCAGGAGGGGTGAAAAAAAAAGATGTTATTCATCCTTCCGTTTTTTGCGGATCCGCAAAAAACGGATGACATATGGATACATCCTTTCCGTTTTTTACGCAAAAAACTGACCGTTTTCCAGGATGTGCACACATACGGACGTGTGAATGTAGTCTTAGGCTTTCGTTCCTGTACCAAGCAGAGGTGTGAAGATAGATCTCTCTATTAGTGGCCTCCACATAGGCAGAGCAGGCTTGTAGTTGGCCACACTGACTTTTAGTTTTCATGATGCGATGAATGGACGCTAGCTAGGCGGCCCCCCGGACAATGGGCTCCCCTGCAGAGTGCCATAGTGCTTTTCTGTAAAGCTGTGGAATGCATCACTGAGCATGAGCTTCAAGAGGAGTTTATCAAAAGTGCTTCACGCACCAAGTGTTTCCTAGCTGTTCCCGAGGACTTCCCAGCATTGCTAATCAATAGCTCCAATAATCAGCCATGCATAATGTATTAGACCCGCGCTCATTAACGGGCAATAAATCTCAATGCAAAATGATTTCTTTTCAGTTTGGCCTCCACCATGTACAGTCCCCCTTTTTCTGGCTTGCACTGGTAGATGTTAGCTGCATGCTAGTCTTCCATAGACATTGTACTAATAACTGGGGTTCTAAGGGGTTCTCCAGGATTCTCATATTTATGGCTTACCCTCCGGACAAGTCATCAACATGAGATCGGAGGAGGTCCGACACCCAGCACCCCCTGCTGATAAGCTGTTTGAGGAAGCCGCAGCACTCACTGGAGCTCTATTGAGCAACGCGGCCTCCTCACAGCTTAGCCAGCCAGGCATAGCCAGATACTGCCTTTCCTGGCCGAATCCCATTGACTATAATGGGATCCGGCCTGTTAACAGCATTAGTGCCCGGATTTGGGTGGACAAAACACACTGCAAGCACTGGTTTTCGTCTGGCTGAATACCTTCAATTTGAGGACCGGGGGAGCCTACACCCTCTAACTGCCCAGATGCCACTGTCACTATTGAATGCGGCATCTGAGGAGTTAAAGGGGTTATCCAGTGCCGGGGAGCGGAGTAAGTATAATCTATATGAGTGGCCTGGGCTTTTGAGGACAAGTTTTGACATTGGATAACCCCTTTAAATGAGTTGTTTCCAATCCCAGTCCTTGTGAACATGTGTTAGCTGTATTACACAGAAGGCATACACCGCATATGGAGCAGAATCAACTTGTGAGTGTACTCCATACACCAATCACTCTGATATATGGTTACATCAGGGGCATGAAGAGGTTAAAGTCCTGGAAGGGCAGTAGCTAGAATTTTTCTTTCTTTTCTGTAATCTCTGAATGAAAATCCACTTCACAAGATACGTCTTGTCGACAAGCTGTCATTTACTGATCTGTTACTTATTTCTCTAACATTCAGTGCTTATTAGTATTGTGGATCCGAATGGTTCTCTGCACTTTAAAGAGGACCTTTCACCACTTGTAAAAAATCAAAATGCACTATGTACCTCATAGTGTATCCCCCTCTGATGGCAGCGGCGCTTTTTTTTTTTTTCCAAAAGGTCCCCCGGTGGCTTCACACGGCCCCCTCGTCTTCTGGCGGGCTTTATGTAAATTAAGAAGCATCGGAACAGGGAGGAGGAGACTCCCTGTTCCTCAATGGGCGTTGCTTCTGCCCTGCTGTGAGCGCTGTCCAATCAGAGCGGACCGTTCCCTGTTCCGATGCCTGTTCCTCCTCCCTGTTCCGATGCTTCTTAATTTACATAAAGCCCGCCAGAAGAACGGGGGGGCGTGTGAAGCCACCGGGGGACCTTTTGGAAAAAAAAAAAGCGCCGCTGCCATCAGTGGGGGGTGCACTATGAGGTACATAGTGTATTTTGATTTTTTGAAAGTGGTGAAAGGTCCTCTTTAAGATTTCTGCCTATGAAACTGGCTGACCTGTTACATGGGCACTTGGCAGCTGAAGACATCAGTGTTGGTCCCATGTTCAGTGAGAAAAATTATGTTTTATATATGCAAATGAGCCTCTAGGAGCAACAGGGGTGTTGTCGTTGCACCTAGAGGCCCTGCTCTTTGCAACTTCCGCACCCTCTGCACTTTGACAGGGCCGTTGTGATGACGTTTTCACTGCCTGCCCCTGTTTTCTGCATCTGCATTACAGATTGTGTGTTGAAAAATTGCCTTGCGCATTGGGTCATCATTTGTATCATTACAACTAAAGGGTTATTCCAAAGGAAAAAAAAGAAAAGAAAACTTATCACCTATCCATTCTAGAGGTGATATACGGTATGTTAGGTGTTGGTCTCAGCTCTTGGACCCACGCCAATCTTTGAAAGGTCTCCCAATGACCACAGCTTGCAGGTATACTCTGCGGACCAGCTGAGTAAAGATGATGCCCCTTCATATTAGGACTTCCACGGTCCTAGTTTACAGTTCAGTTGGCTCATGTTAAGCGCTGTGGTTAGAATCTGCATAATGTAATAATGCGGCTCTATCTCCTGGAATGTTTAATGTGTTTTACAGCCAATGGCTGGCACATATCTAACATACCTCTTCTATTATTTCACATTAGCAAAGTAAATATCATTTTGGGTTTTACACAAACATGTTTTGCCTGAACCTGTCCCTACTTTCACAATGATTTATATACTAAATTAGCTAATGGTGCTCATGACAAACCTGCTCTGCAATCCATAGCAACGGGGTTCTGTAGCCTTATAGGCTTTAGTGGTGTATAGTCTATATACTATTTGCTTCTCGGCCGAGGTGCAGAAGTGCCCCAGGAATGGTGACCCTAGGGTGCCTGAAGCCCCTAGTGGGATTGGATCCCACTAAATAATGGTATTTGCACGCGCTTCACTTTTTCCCACATTTTGAGCGCTCACATCTATAGTCTTTGCCTGGCTTTCTAGCCTGGTGTAAGGAGGAGGAATTGTTATGATTCGTACCCTTTCCTGTCGTGGGGGGGGGGGGGGGGGCTATGGCCATATTGGTTTCTCACCCCCATGCAAAACCACTTGGCTTGTCCCTTCTGGGAGAAGTCAGACCTACACTTTTGGCTCTTGGCAGCCAGGTGGAAGCTTCGATCGGCACTTATCCAGCTTCGACTGTTGGATGGCCCAAGTCCTGGTCACTTGCAGGAGCCTTTTGGCCCAGAGGGACCAGGGTTTGGTTTACGGAGAGGGTCTGCGGTGGACCCTGACCTACTACATGTTTTTGTGTGGCACTCAGTTTTGATGTAGAAAGCATGTACTTCGGCTTTAAAAAAAAAAAAAAAAAAAGTTTATATCCCATAAAATAGTCTGATTAGTGCAATCTGACCACTTCCAATCTCAAGAAAGGGGATGTCTCACTGCATCAACATCTGCTTTGACGCTGGTCACGTGGCTGCTGCAGCCAATGACTTGTCACAGTGGTGTCACCTGTGCATCATGTCACCTGGTTACATCTTGCATGGGTGAAAGTCAAACCGAATGTTGACTCTGGAAGCCCCAGGAGCTGCATCTGAACTACTGGAGTGAAGGAGCTGGAACCCAGCGGCAGGGATCACTTAAGTTTGGTTCCTACCACAGGTCTGCAGGAAAAGAAGTGAAGAAAAGTGGCTACACCAAGTTCCTCTGTTGTCTTCATGCTTTGGTTCACAGATGTTGAGGAGTGTGTGATTCCCCTTCCCCCTGCAGAGTCTCTCCTGGATGCTCTGCTTTCTTGTTCAATTTGTGGCCAGCCTATGTGATTCTCCCCCTCCAATCTGCCTTGTGTCTGCTTTCCTACCTGTCTACAGCCTGTATAAGCTGCCCTTCTTGGATGCCCTCCCCTCCTCAACACATGTCTGCCGTGTACAATCTCCTACTGCTTTCTAAATGCTGAGCGAAGGGAGGAGGAGAGCAAGGAGCCACCAGAAACATGACAAATGAATGCCATACTCTGTAGGAGAATTAGCTAGGCGAAGAACCTTTACACATCCTACAGAAGAAAAATGGTAAGACGTTTTTAATGACAACTATAGAAGGTTGTTTAATTTTTGCATTTAGGAAGCAAATGGACAATAAAAATGAAAGTTCGAGTCGGTGGCCATATGCTATCAAGAGGTTCTTCAAGATTTTATATTGATGACCTACCCTGCACCCCCGTCAGTCAGCTGTTTAGAAGTAGCTCCCAAGAGACCGCAGTATCTAGGCTGTCAGACCAAGAGGGCTCCTTCTGCCACCATCAGCCATGGCAACTGAGGGCCAAACAAAGGCCTGCTATGACTATGTCTGAGGCCTCTTTCACACGATTGATACTGATTGTGTTAGGATCTGTTCAGGAAAAAAAACGATGGATTTGCACGCAAGTTCAGTCAATTTTGTCTGCTATTCTGTTCAGTGTGTGCGTTTCTTCTTTTTTTTTTATGTCCTGATTGCATGTGTTTTTCACGTGTGTAAAGAAAAACTCTCTCTTGTGAAAGAGCTGTTAGACTGTGCAGCAGATAGAGCCTAATAGACTGCCTATAAAAGCCATGTTCCCTAGTGAGTAAAAAAAAATCAAAGTTAGGCCTCGACCGTATTTTTCAGCATCTGATCTGGTTTCCGGACTGCAGAACACATATGGTCGTGTGCATGAGGCCTTAATAAAGTTTATAAAAAATAAATAAATAAATGAAGCTTTTTTTTCTTTTCAATAAGTGGCAAAAAACACACGTAGTGGAAAAATTAGATATGGCTCTTGGAATGATTCAGTGTAAAGCAATGCTATTAATGTGCAAAGTAGTTAAAAAAAAAAAAAACCTATAAAACTACATATTTGGTATCATAACATAAATTTAAAGTGCCAAAAACAGTGGCGGAATTGCTTCTCTTCCCATTACCTCCCTCAAAAAGGTAATAAATGTTAATAAGTTATGTTCCCCAAAATGGTAGCACTAAAAATACAAAATGCTCTGCAAAAAAAAACAAAAAAACAACCCTTCATATGGCTGCATTGGCAGAAAAATCACAAGTTTGGACAGAAAAAACATCCACCCGGTGCTTTATTGTGTAGTCCTCCTTAGCTGAAAATATGCCTCACAAATGCTACAGCAAATGCGTACAGAAAAAAATGTAGTGCCACCTCTGGCCTCATGTGAAATCACCCTGTAGGTGCTCATACACCTTCAATATCTGTCGGCTGAGCACTTGTTTGGCCATCAGCCTTCTCTCCGCTCTCGCATACACGTATACACTTGGCCGAGCGTGTTTGTGTTTTCATTGAGGAGAAAGTAGAACCATCTGCCAGACACCTCTGACGTTGAGAACAAAGGGATCAGGCAATGAAATTCAACCCTCTCAGTCCTTCTCTGCCCTGACATCATCTGTCGGGAAAGTCAGGACTTCCCTGTACATATATAGGCCTCTTTAGGCTGTCCGATGTTTGGACTAACGATCTATCATATGAATGCTTGTTGGCCATGATCAGCCAGTGTAAAAATGCTTCTGGTTACCTGATGATCATCGCGTAATGGGGTTGTTAGTGCGGACACCTAAATAATCGTTTGTCTGCAGCAGAATGTGCTGTTTGAAGAGCCTCTGATGCTGGGAAACAATCATTCTGTATGGGGACGAGCAGGGTTGCCAACCAGAATTTTTCTTTTTTCTGGACAACTTACCCCAAAATCACGGACAGCCAACATTTTTTACGGACAACTTGGAAATCCATAATGAATGATAAAGATTATAAGTAATCCAGGCCTTTAACTTAATGTACTGATAAGAACTTATTACCAGCATTTACTGTGAGCTGTAAAATTATGTTAATTACCCTAAAAAATCTACTCAGAAACCACTGGCCCCCAAAAAATCAGACACATCTATTTTTTTTTCCACGCAGGAAAAAAGTGTGCTATTTTTACGAACTGTCCAGAAATTTCTGGACAGTTGGCAACCCTGGAGATGAGTGATGGCATTAGATATCACTTCTTCCCATACTGTGGAAGAGATCACTACATGGAATTGCTGAGGACTCCTCCACTAATGAGCAGGCGATTGTCGAGAAGGAATGCTGCCTTCCTGCCAATCTACTGCTACATCGGGCCATATAAAGGGATTAGAGATGAGCGAGCATGCTCGGCCGAGCGTACTCGGGAGCAATTTTCGAGTATTAGCACACGCATTAGTGTACTGATTATAAAATGCGTATGCTACTACTCGAAAATTGCTCCTGAGTACGCTTGGCCGAGCATGCTCGCTCATCTCTAAAAGGGATCTTTAGACTGTAGTCTGTTCTACCAGAAATGGCTGGTTGGGCCTTCAATACCTGAATGTGTATGAGTGCCTTAAGAGTTCCAGTGTAAGTGTAGCCTATGATCTCTCAAACCTGCTTGCAATGAGGTGCTCTTCATTGACCGGATTATTTGTCGATAAGCTTTTCTTGTATCTTGAGGAGAATGCCTATGGTGGTTTTTGAGCCAGCATCAGAGCTTTATGAGAGAGATCTAGGCTTCGAATCATACATCTGAAGTCAATTCGTTCAAAAACTTATGGGGTCATTTATCAAACTGGTGTAAAGTAGAACTTTAGTCCACTTCGGATTCTTAGTTTAAAATGTTTTTAAAGATGCCGATAGGAATACCGTTGTAATTTACTGAAGTCACAATTCACACGGAGCCAATACATTTTAATGCTGTAGGGAAGCAGTTTTTGAAAGAATCAACTTCAGATCCATGATCCGATGCTCAATTCGCGGAAGCCTGTGAGAACCAATGACTCTAGCTTGCATTGCTTTTAGATTTTCCAGTCAAATCCAGTCTTTCAGTTTTCCTCCAAGGAAATGATTTTCTGTAATGTAAAACAAGCCGCTGTGCCCAGTGCATTCTTTCTGTTCACATTATACCAACTGCTTGAGGAATCTGAAGCAAGGAGCCATCTCACAAATGTTTTTTGCACATGATGTCTTAGATGTCGGTTAAACACATTGAGCTATGTCTTGAGAAGCCTTTATTTATTCACATTACCTCATAGGCTTTCAGCTCTGTCAGCTGTATATTTGTCTTGAACGCAGCCACGCAGGTCGGCGTTTATCTGGAGGGCTGATAAGTGAAAATGGGCCTCATACCTGCCCCTTCCATCTGTAACACGCACAGCTCCTTCAAAATGTCAGGGTTTGGACATATCCCAGGAGCAGCGAAGAATGCAGGCTTTTCATATGGCATGTGATGTGAAACCTTCCCAACGGCCGGGGGGATAAGCGAGACTCTGTCTTTTCTGGGCTTATTTAAACACTCGACCCTTAGACTCGCTCGGTGCCAAATGTGTTTCCCAAGTGCCGCAGAGCTGGAACAATTCACAAATTGTAAGTGCCAGAAGCCGCTGGCTCTCGTGACCTTTTTGGTGTGAGTTCCAGGAATAAACATAAACGTGAGGTAAAGAAGCCTTGGGGGTGAAGAAGTAATTAACTGGCAGATAAACCCCAGTCATGGCCTCCTAGCTAGGAGTCATTTCTAAAGCTTCTTTTCAGCATTAAAAATGTAATAATTGAAACTTGTCATAAATGGGTGATAGAGACCTTAGCAAAACGCTGGGACCCTTCTTAACCCTTTCAGGACACAGCCTATTTTTACTTTTGTTTTTTCTTCCCTGCCTTCCAGGAGCCATGACTATTTTTTTTTTTTTTTTTTTTTCTGGGACAGGTTGTATTTTTAATGTGTTATTCTGCGGATCAGTACAATTACAGAGAAACCAAATTTTTAGGTGTTTTTTTTTTTTTTTTTTTTTTTTTAGTTTACCTTTGACAAAAACATTTTTTTCCTTTGCATCGCCATATACTGACACCCATAACTTTTATATATTTCTTTCTACAGATCTGTGAGATGGCTTGTTTTTTGTCTGGACAAGCTCTACTTTTTATTGGTACCTTTTTAGGGTACATATGACTTTTTGATCACTTGTTGTTCAAGTGTTTACAATAATTTTAGTCTCCTTAGGGAACTCTGATCATTTGTATCATAGATTCCAAAAGAATACTATTGCAGTATGTGGGATTTTTACTGGCTACCTGTCATGCCCTGTTGCAAGCATGACTTAACAGGCAGTTTCCTATGGTCCCATGATTGTGCCACGGGGGGCTTCAACTGGAGGACAGAGGTCCTCATCCCTCTGCCTAACTGATCAGTTGCCATGGTTGCTATTGACAATGGCATTTCAGGGGTTAAATCAGTGGTATCACAGTCCTCCCTGATCCTGGTCTTGCAGCCAGGTGCCAGCACTATCACACAGCTGGACCCACCGACTGTGGAGTCCATCTCGTGAGCCTGCTCCATACACTTACAGTGCACCAACAATGTACAGTTATGTTGTGGTGTTTGCTAAGGTGTTTAATACACTGCACGGCCTAGAAGTCCTCATATATATTTTTTGCAAACGGTGGTAGAGAGCTGGGTCCTCAAATGTCAAAACTCTCCAGCCATATGTTGAAGAGATCAGCGTTGGAGCTGTTCAATACCGATTTTAGCATGGAATGGCTGGGTCACTTCAAAATAGTTTGGTTAAAGGGAACCTGTCATCTCTGAAACACCCCCTGAACTAGAGTAAGCGTTGTATAGTGTAAGTGATGCTGAATCCGAATATGTAAGTTTTATCTTCATACTCACTTCCATTCTGACTCTGTGCTCCCACAAACCTGCAGTAAAATACATTGAGAGGACTCCGGTGCTCACTCATATAATGGAGAGGATTCAAAGAAGAGTCCTCTCAATGCATTTTACTGCTGGTTTGTGGGAGCACAGCGTCTGAATGGAAGTGAGTATGAAGATAAAACTTACATATTCGGATTCAGCATCACTTACACTATAAACCGCTTACTCTAGTTCAGGGGGTGTTTCGGAGATGACAGGTTCCCTTTAAGTTGATCTGCCACCAGTTTATGTTGCCTTCAGATAGGGCAGATTCAAAACTGGTGACCGATTCACCTTTAAGCTGCTGTGACTTTAAATTTATGCCACCCCAGGAATATACTCAATGCTGTAGGCTTTGAAAGGGTTTTCCAAGACTTTTATACTGATGACATCCTTGGGATAGGTCATGAGTGTCTGGTAGGTGAGGGTTGGACACTTGTGACCCCCGCCGATCAGCTGTTTGTGAAAGCACCTGTTAGAGCCGTGGCCTTTTCCGTGCTTACCAAGCATAGCACCGTACACTGTATAGCGGCTGTGCTTAGTATCACAGCTCAGCCCCATTAACTTCTATAGGGCTGAGCTTCTCCTAGGATATGTGACCGATGAATGTGTTGTCACTGGCCTAGGAAAAGCTGTGAGAAGGTCGCAGTGCTACTATTACCCCGGCTGCCTTCCTGAACAGAAATACTGACTAGACAGTCTTACATAAGATGTAAGAGTATGATCTGCCAGAATCTAATGAAGAAAGCCATGTTTAACATTGGAAGTACAGTAGTGCACTGTATACTTCTTTTGAGTGCCCAATTATAGTTGTGTGAAATTCAGAAGTTCTACACAACTGTAATACGGTCTGTGCACAAGGCCCTATTTTCTCTGTTCTGTAGAAGTGTTTGTTACCAACCACCTAGACCGGTGATGGCTAACCTCCGGCACTTCAGCTGTGGTGAAACTATGACTCCCAGCATGCTCCTTTCATTTTCATGGAGTTCTGAGAACTGTGTGTGCATCTTGGGAGTTGTAGTTTTACCACAGCTGGAGTGCAGGAGGTTAGCCATCACTGATATAGACCCATGTCACTCAGCAAATCCACAGCTAAATCAGAGAGGACTCCATGTAACACATGCAACTCTTGTATCGAAATCACAAGGAAATACAGTGGCAATTGAGCTGGCCAGAGATGATTCTGGATACCCTGAACAGCACACGGTGTAGCGAGGACAGTGTGTGGGCAGGCGTTATCTCTCTTAACTCTCATGAGCACGTTATTAGTACCAAGGTGGACTCCGCATTCATCACTGAACACTATTGATTGCCATTGGTGACCAGCCCCATGGTGTGGGGTGCCATGAACTACCTTGGCCATTCCCATTTGTTATTTGTGAAGTCAACATTGACTAGCTCTCATTTTGTCTGGGACATTGTGGAACCAGTCCTTCTTCCTTTTTTGACCCGGGAGAAGTGGTGTTCCAGCAAAATGATGCCCTCATACACACTACCTGAGACAGACAACATGCTTTTCAGGGTATCGAGCAGCTCCTCCGGCCAGCTCAATTGCCAGATCTCTCACCCGTAAAGAATGTCTGAGACTGGACGGAGCGATGGATCTCTTGCACAGCAGTTTACAACCACGATGGCTGAAATATGAGTTTAGGTTGACAGAGCTTGGAATGACCAGTCCTCAGGAAGACATCCAACATCTCTATGACCGCTACCACGCCAGAGTGGCAGCCTGTATCACAGCAAGGGGAGATGTCACCCAGTATTAATGTGACCCTGCCTCAACATTTACCCTGCTGAAGAACCCAAAATAAAGGGTGCACCACCTTGGTTGTGTGATCATTGACCAAGCACCACTAGCAGTTAATACTTTATCTTCAGCAAAATCACATGAAGTTTTCCAGATTTTCCGGTGGTGTATTTTTTTAGCCTGTTCTGCACTTTGAGTAGGTTGGTTTGGCACATTTCAACCACCTGGTTGGGTACCTGTAAGGATGTATTTCAGTAAGTGGCTCAGGCCCAGGTTCTTTACCAGTATAATTATACTAATGTTTCATGGAGCAGTCTCATACTCAAAGTAAATAAGTATAGGTTGTTCTTTTTCCACATCGTGGATGGTAAAATACATAATTTATCTTAAATCTTAAACCTGGGATATTTTTGCGGAGCCGTAGTATTCTGTTTCTGCTGGAAAACTACCCGGTGCTCCACTTGATATGTCTTATGGCTGATATTATCTTTTACCTTGGCCCAGGAGCAGAATAGCTGATCCTATGTGCTTTATATTTTTTTTTAACTGTCTGCAGAGTACAGCTAGATCCATGGACCTGGTTGGGTGCGGGGTTTTTTTTTTTTTTTTTATGTTTGCATTTTACAGTAGCAGTACACTGATGCACAGCAGAAATCCAGGTTATTTGCTTATAACAAAATTTTTATTTATTTTTTGCCCAAATATACGTGTACTTCAGCCTTGGCCATATTTTTAGTCTGTGTCCGATCTGTGAATTGCAAGTGGACTCATTCATTTCTACAAAAAAAAGGGCAGCACACCGATCCTTATGTTGTCTGCAACTGTGCAGCCAGGCTACCAAATTATAGAACGTGTCCTGACCCGTGAAAACTGTGGGATGCACACAGACGGCATCTGTATTTTGCTGATCCACTATTAGTGGACTGTAGAATGGAAATAGTCTTGTGCAGGAGGCCTTAGAGTGCACCTTTTTTTATTTCTTTTTTTTTTTTTCTACTATGAGTCAGACATCACAATTATGCTTTGTATATATACTGCAGTTGCCTCAGTTCTCCTTTGAATCTCTACATGGTGACTGTTTCTTGGCAGAAGATTGACATTGACACTGTGTGTGGGTGTGCGAAAGCTTTCATTGGTGTTAAGCCTGTATCACACTGGTTAATTGTTGGCCAGATTATAGGTAACGAGCGTTCAGAGGAACACTCGTTTGCGATGATCTGGCAGTGTAATACTGCCACTAATTACTTGATGAACGAGCAAACACTTGTTCATCGGGCAATCCAGATTTTTGTGCTCTCTAATCACCATCTGAGGCCAGCAAACAACTACTGTGGAGGAGATCGCTTCCATCCCGACAATCGCCTGCACCATTTGCTGGTATCGTACTAGCCTAAGAAGGTGCTGTATACTTCTGTGAGGAATATATACCTGATCAGCATGCAGGTGGCCTGTGTGACTGATACAGGTCCGTACTATGGAGCTGAAGGGTAGGTGTATGTACAGAGTGGTTTCCCTCATGTCTGCATCTGACAGAACAAGAACTCCACTAGGGAGATCTGATAATCAGAATGACCTAATATACCTTCACTGTATGGTGCAGTGGTGAATTTATTCCAGCACATACAGCAATTACTAAGAAATCACTGAAAAGGAAATCTGGAGGACTTAAGTGTACTCTTTCAGCTAGTGAAACTTGCTATTGGTATAGAGGCTTCTGCTGTTCAGGAACTGTAGAGAAGTGGAATCTGCTTCAGATGAGCTTGCTTTTCACTGTGACTTCAGGCACTGTGCAGTGTCTTGGCGGCTCTTAAGACGTTGTACTGAGGGGTTGGTACAGCTTTGCTGCACTGAATGAGGCCTGACTAGCTCACAGTTCTCCTTTCTTGTGCTTGCAGTAGCAGTTCCTTTCCCTCATGCACAAGAGCTGTGTGGTCTTCTTTGTGCGGTGGGTGGTCGGAGAACACGGTTTGTAAGTGCATGAATTGGCCCAATCATTGTGGGAGTGCGCCCCAAGTGAATGTAATGTGCTGTGTGATATCGTGGAACGCACATACAATTTATCACCCCAAAAAAAGCTAAATGTATGATTTCTTCCTAAAAACTGAACTTCTTGTTTTTCCCCGTCTACTAACCTATCTAAACCTGATATTTCAATTTCGGTCTGTTGGTACTGCCATAACAGCGGGGCAGCATGTCCACTTTCCTGGGGTTATGGTAGAATCAGATCTTTCCTTTGCTTCCCATATCCAGTCACTGACATGCTCATGTCGTCTGCACCTCAAGAACATCTCCTGAATCAGCCCTTTTCTCACAGTGGAAATGGCCAAGACTCTTGTTGATTTGATTCATTCTCGTCTTGACTAATTACTGACCGGTCTTCACCTAACTAAACTCTCCCCCCTTCAGTCTGTCCTCAATGCAGCAGTCAGGCTTATCTATCTCTCCACCCGCTACATCGATGCCTGTAGCCTGTGCCACCCCACTGGTTGGCCATCCACCACAGAATACCTGGACAATCCGGTTATTCCCAACTACCTTAGCCTCAAACGTGCCTTAAAGACACATCTTTTTCACATAGGCTTACCATCTTTCCTTCCTTGTGAGCAGGGCCCTTATCTCCTAGTGGTTCAGTTGAATATTAGCCTATAATTCTATGATGTCTGCTTTGCTTTGTACATGTCCCCTCTGAACTGTAAAGCAGAACATGGTGGTGTTATATGAATAAAGATTATTATTTTGGGAGGTAGGAATGAGACTGCTGAGCTCTAGAACAGGGTGATATAACATATAGTTGACGTGAAGCTGTATGCAGACTTTCATATCAGAACAGGTTCTACCTCAATACTCTAACGGCACAATTGTCGGGATGATTATCGGGAACGAATAGACACTTGTTCCCAATAATCTGCCCTTGTAAGCGTGCTGCCGATGAACGAGCAGGACGCTCTTTAATCCGGTGAAATGTTTCATGCAGCACATTAAATCACCAGTTCTTGGCAGTAGATCATGCAGACAGCGCTCCTGCTGCCCAGAAACCATGAATCCATATGACGATGAGCAATGGCAAGTGGCCTTCTCTCGTCCCCATCCAGTGGAGGTGATCGCTGCATGTAAATACAGCTCTTTACCACCACTGACGAGCAGGCAATTATTGGGAAGGAACAATCCCTTTCTGATTGTCTGCTAATCAGCGCAGTGTAAATGTAGCATAAGGCCTCATTCAGACGACTGTATATTTGCGGGTCCGCAGCAAATATACAGGGGCCGCCCGGCGTGTGTTCTATCTTTTTATGCGGAGCCACAGCACGGAGCTGTCTCCGTGCCGCGGCTGTGCGCTCCCATAGAGATGAATGGGGCTGCATGTATTCCTCAATTTTGCGGAATACATACGGCCCCATTCATACGGTTGTGTGAATGGGGCCTAACAGTTAGAAATGGCCATCAAAATATCACTGTTCAGAGTTGGGATTTATAATTAATGGAGGATTACATGACCCGTCGCCATATTTAGTAATCTTTTTTTTTAGATTTTATTATTTTTATTTCGTTTTATAAATTACAATACAATAATAATAGAAATATTTAAATCTGAATTAGTTCAATAAATTCTTTATAATATATATGGTAGTACCCTCATCCCAACCATCCCGCACCCAAAAAGAAGGAAAAAAAAATACTAATTTTTTTTTCTCTCCCCTCCCCATCCTCGCCCTCTCCCCTCCCCATCCTCGCCCTCTCCCCTCCCCATCCTCGCCCTCTCCCCTCCCCATCCTCGCCCTCTCCCCTCCCCATCCTCGCCCTCTCCCCTCCCCATCCTCGCCCTCTCCCCTCCCCATCCTCGCCCTCCTCCCCTCCCATCCTCGCCCTCTCCCCTCCCCATCCTCGCCCTCTCCCCTCCCCATCCTCCCCCACCAAAATTCCCAGTCGAAAACTCCTATTAATCTTTACACCTACTCCCTTAGATACCTCCTTGAAGATATCTTCCCAAAAATTCTGAAGCTCTAGACAGTGCCACAAAACATGATATAAATCCGCGTTTCCTCCTCCACATCTCATACAATCCGCAGAATCCCTTTTCTTAATTTTATGTAGAAATTTCGGCGTATAGTATAACCTGTTCACTATATTAAACTGGACAATTTGATCATTTATATTTCTCGATACTTTGGAAATATTAGTAAGAATTGTATACCACTGTTCTTGATCAATTCCCCCGATTTCTACTTCCCACCTCTCTCTCATTGGGGATATCCAATTCTTTTGTTTAGCAGTTCTTAATTTGGCATATATCACCGCAAGCGCCTTCTTTTTTTTATCAACCCCTCCTTAATTTCATTATACAGCAAAGATGGTGCCGATATTACACCCATATTTAGTAATCTGATCACACACATTACTTACCGGCCCAAGAATGGGGAATTATTGTAAATGTACTTGGTCCCTCCTTCTGCAGGAGTGATGAGACTGCTTGGTCAGTTCCACTTAGGGTCCTCACCGGGGTCAATATAATAGAGAAGATGACGGCTCAGCCTCTATGCTTAGGATCTCAGCTTAGTTAGGAGAATTAGGAAATGAGGATCATTACACTGGCACAGGCTGCTCATGTGGTATACTGCAGAGACATCCTGGGTTTGAAGGCTTACAAAGTCTAAAATTCAAAATGGCGTCTGATTAGAAGCAGAGAAGGGTGCCCAAAATATATGAAATCCCAGAATATAATACAGTTATAAAAGCTGTGATACAACTGTGTTCTTATAGACTTTGTTTGCCATGTTCCTTAACATTTTTTAATTCATTGTTTTTGAATTTTTCAGTACGGAAGTAAAAACCATGAAGGTTAGGGGGAGGACCCTCAACATGAGGGACTAGCATTCAGCTAAAAGGCAGAAAATACAACTCTGAAGGGGCTCACAGGCACTAAGCTGCGTTCTATCATGTTTTTTTAGTGCTTGCTGTGGGCAGCCGCTTGGCAAGCAGAGCCTTTAGCAGTTGATTAGGGACTTTGACATACTTGACGTTGAATGAATGTAATAGAAAGCTGTTTACTGGAATTCCCCTTTAAGGATAACGTTATGTAATGGTCATTGAGATTACTTGTAAGCCATGTAACCTTGTCTTATTTTTGCACTGTAAGATGTACCTGTAGCCATTTGCACACAACAGATAAAGCTGCTACTTTAGTCAAGGTTGTAAGAAAGCGCGTAGGCACTGATCCCCCCCCCCTTCCCCCCAACGCTGTTAAAAGTCCTCCATTTTCCTGTAAAACGGCACTTGTGCCTTACATGCAGTTAAACAGGTGAGCTGTACAGAAGCAATCCCACGTATGGCATAAACGGTGGCTCATTTTATGCGACACCAAGTAAGTTATGTGGTATTCATCGATGCCATGCCTGTCTGAGACCGCGCATGAAGCTGTAATGGAAATTCAGTGCTGAAATATTTCAGTTTGGGAGAATATCTTAAATTGTTCATTCTTCTTTCTTCTGTTTTCAGTTTGGTCTTTTCAGTCACGGTGAATCCCAGCTACAGCTATTAGAACTTTCTGGCCAGAATTAAAGGGGTTGTCCGAGTTATTTTTTTGTTCTTTATATGTTTCTAACTTGTCAGGTATAACAACTTTCCCATATACTTTGTGTTTCTAAAGCTGCTGGTTTCTCAGAGTTGACTGAGGGTCACATGACCTGTGATGTCACCTTATCTCCCTGGTCTGTGATGTTTCGTTTACAAGCCTCAGAGTTCAGATAACAGTCTGTACACGAGACGTCACTGGCCACGCCCCCTTTCTTTGCCGGGCTCCTGCTATCTGCTCTCTCCCTGGATTCCTTCAGATAAAACATTAACCCCTTCAGCCAGAACACACTGAGGGCTCAATGCTTTACAACAAATAGTAGCTGCAGCAGTGAGAGGAGACAAATGCTGGGCAAGGAGGTATAGAGGAATTGTATTGTATAAGAACAGGTAGGGAGAATTTCCTGTGTGTATCAGCAGTGTCATTGTACAGCTGGGACTTGTAGTCCTACACAAACAACATGCTGCTGAGTATTCCAGCAGGCAGACATGTACTCACAGCACTTATATTCACTGCCTTTGCAGAGAAGGGGGGAGGGGCAGAGATTGTTATTACTGCATGTAAACAAAGGCCAGAAGAGAACCAGGGAAATGAGGAAATATAGATTTTTTTTTTTTTTTTTTTTTGCCTAAAACTTGCTGAACTTAGTTATATATTGCTGCCCATCAGATTTACAGTGCTATATTTTTTTTCCATAACTTGGACAACCCCTTTAAAGGTGGTTGTCTGGTTCTTAAAGGGAAAGGAGTCTGAGGTGTCCTGCCGATCCAGTTGCCAGCAATGAGTGGTTATGCCCATAGTACACAAAATGACCACTAAGACCATTGATTGGCTGGTGTTCTGGGTTGGTGGGGATTGCAGATGTTGAGTATTCATTTTGTAGTCTTTTTGTGTATTTCAAGACTTCTCCAGGACAGTGCTCCAATGAATTTATTTTATTTTTTTGCTTAAAGGGGTCGGTGATTGAAGAGAATTGGAGCAGTGCTACAGTAACCAGCTCCGTCCACTGCACAATGGATGGAGCCATGTAGTTCTGGCGCCAGATCTACTCCTGATCAGTGGGGACCCCCACCAATCAGATAGTAAAGCCTGTCCAGAAGATAGACCGTTGCTTGTAAATGGTTGGAAAAAAAAAAACCCTTTCAAGGGAGTCTGTCACCTCATATCAGTTTAAAGTAAGCAGGTGCCTCGAAATATAACCATACCTTTCTTGTGAAAGTCCAGTCCTCTAATCCAGAGAAATGCTTTGATTTATCTTTCTGCAAATAAGGTTTTCAGTGCACCCGGCCCTGCGTCATCATTGGCGGCTCTAAAATCTCAAGGACCTGTGAGCGAAACGAGGTACACGGCGCAGCTGGACATCCGACGACAGTGAAACTTAAACAACTTTTAATGAACTACGTGTTTCAGGGATGGAACATCCCCTTCGTCAGATTTATTGGTCAGCAGTGAACCTAATGAAGAGGATGTTCCGTCCCGAAACGCGTAGTTTATACCTGGGAAATAAGTTGTTCAAGTATTGCTTTTGTTGGATGGCTTGCAGGACATTGAATCTTTTAAATTACTGTATCCTACACTGTGCAGCCACGGAGCAAACTCGCTTGTATAGGTGCGGAGTGGTGTTGTGCTCTGAGCGCAATACTGGAAGGTGAGCAGCCTCTGCGCCCCTGTCTGTGTCCCGCTCTAACCTCCTTATACTTGAAGAGCATCCATTTTCCTTTGTATACAGGGAGAGACACTGGCGATAGAACTGGCGGGGAGAGATGGTGCACCAAATGCAGTGACCCCACCCATGTTGCACGAGAAACCTTATTTGCGTAAAAAGGAGCTATTTCTAAGGATTAGAGGACCGGCTTTTCAAAAGAAAGGTATGGCTATGTTTCAGGGCGTCTGACCTACATGGCAGTATCCTTTTTTTTTTTTGGACCCTTCAAATGGGTGTAATTCTGGTTGGACTACGTGCTTAGATCCCTAGATGTGGTGAGATGACCCATCTGGTTACAGGAACTATTGGTTAGTACAAAGAATAAGTGATGAGCAGTAGTTGATCCAAGTCCGTTCTGAAATCACAGTATTAGTTTTCTCTACCATGATTGCTTTGGGGGTTTTACATGAGAGGATGAATCAGACATAAGCATTTGTTTCCTTTTTCCTGTTCGCTGCTTTTGGAAAAAGTTAATTTAGAGTTTGAAAGAAAACAACCAACTTCTTCTTTTGCTGGTGGTGCATGTGTATAATAAAGCCGGGGTTTGCTTCACGCTCAGCGTTTTGCTAGTTGCGCTGATTACAAGCTCTCGGCTACTTGATTCTTTGTGTCTTTGATGTGGACCTTCTGTCCCTCTCGCTCCACCCTGCACAAATGTTGCTGGAAGTTTGACATAAGTAGTGTGGGAGTTACACAGAGAGACCTTTCCCACTTTAAAAAGAGAGGGAGAAATTTCAGTTGCCAAGGAACCTCTTAAGCGGACTCGCTGCCCATAGAAAAAGCAGCACGTTGCTAGGGTTACTTGGGCTGTAGGGTGAAGAATGTCGGACGGACGGGCTTTTAGAATATGAGGCACAGCAGCCATGTAATCCGTTAGGCCGAGTGTCCAACATTTAATATTGTGCCACACATCATGGGCATCAGCTTTTTTTTAAATATTTTCAATCTATATTAGTTGTATTGCCCAGCTCAGGAGCACATCACAACCTGCCACTTCATCAGAATGGGGGACCGGGACCCCTCTACTTGTGATTGGTGGGGGCCCCAGGGATCAGCTAACTCTGCATTATTTCCCTTGTTCTATCTTAGGAGCAGAATAATGGAAGTGCTGAATCCCTGACATGACTGACATTAGTGGCACCCGAAAGACAGGCCCAGTTAATTTACCCCTGTTGTTGGAATCTCCACGAGAGCCTTTAACATAGATGTGAAGAAAGGGGGTCATTAATGAAGCTGAAAGACGCCTATATTAGGTGTATTTCAGGCACTGCAATCAGCGACTTTTCCCCGCTCACGCCAGGTCTGAAAAAGTGGAAGGGGACGGGTCGGAAGGCCCGTCTCATTTACCATTTTCTACACCTGTTTCAACTGTAGAAAAAGGTCTAAATGTAAGACTGCTAGAAAGCTGTTTACCTTTAGAAGCAGCGCTGGTTGCGCCAAAGTTATGGAGATGCCGGTACCTCTTCATAACTCCAGCAGATCCACCACCAGCGCAGGGGTTTCTTTAAGGTTGTCCGGTTCAAGAGAACGACATACCTTCAATTCACAGGCAGCCCTGAGAGGCATAATCCTATGCTCCGATGCCCTCCTTTGCCCGCGCAATTAGCGCAGGGCAAAGGAATTACCAGTGTACCGTCCTGCGGGCAGAGGCTCGCCGCAGTGACTTGCTCATCGCGCTGATGGCGGCTTTACCGCCCTACCAGTACGTAGGCTGCTAAAGCCGCCATTAAGGCCGTAAATCAGACTCAGGCCGCGAGTACCGCCGGCACGAGTATTTACAACAAAAGAGACTTGCCTGGCGATCCGAGGGCAGGGGGGGCATCGAGCATGAGATCTGAGTCCTATCAGGCGGGCTGCTGGTGAAATTGCAGTTGTCCGGTTCTTCTCTGAACCCGGACACCCTTTAAGGTAAACGTGCCTTAATTTGTCAATGCTTACCAGTGAGTTGATTGACTCATTTGCACAGTAAAGTCCCATGCAGAGTGTCGTCCCCTTGAGAGCAGACTGATTGTGGGGGCCAACTCCCCACAATGATGTCAGGAGAGAAGGCAAAGTAAAATCCTTATATTCTCCTGAGAGTTAGGTCTCTGAAGGCTTCTTTCTTCCCTGTCCCCACTGAATACTCAATCCCAACATAGATGTCTATGGGGCTCTGGAGAGAGAGCTGCCGGCCAAGCATTCTTCGCGACAGCTATTGAATGTTAGGCTTATGGGGGTTTTAATATTTCCTTATTCCATGTACGTTGCTTATTCTCTTGCTCTTTTTATTTAGTTGCCAACATATTCTTCTGACTTACTGGCACTGGTGTAATGAGTGTGCTGCTTTATAATAGTTACACAGGCGGCACTCTGACTTGGCACTCAGCTTGATTCTTTGTGTATCAGATTTTAAAGGGCTCGGGTTTAGGCGTGCCAGTCTCTGCATGTAGTGGTGTGTATATATTATAATTTATAGTGATATTTCACAGCGGTGTATTTTTTTCCTGGGTAATATGGGGTAGAAGAAGCAGCCTTTCAGTGCTGATAGTGATGAAATGCACACGTACACTACAAATAAATAATCTAATATTGGTGTTGTGCAATACCTCTTTAAGCCGGGTGAACAGACAAGCCTGTGTGCGGCTCTCGGCCGCGTCCCAGGAATGTTTACTCGTGTGTAGGTGGATGAATATGTTCTTGCTGAGTAATTTCATGCTCAGGACTGCCAGGTTTACTTTTGATTTCACTTATCGTGAATCTATACTTTTTGATAGTTTTCCACTCGTCATATATATTTTTGTTTTTTCACGATGACCATAACTTTTCTCTGTCTGTGTTGCATATTAACCAAATATCTTCCACCTGTAAAAGCCATGCTGCTAGGAGTCTGATAAACGTTTCTTTGGGAGGCCTGCGCTGCACATAGGGTTTGTGAGAACTTGAAGAGCCTGGGAATTTCTGTGTGGGTTGGCAGGGAGATGGCGGGGAAGTGACATGCAGAAGATATTTGGAACATGCCACTAAATGCTTCCTTGGATCATGTGTAATGTGAAGCGTGTTGCCAGCCAGCAGCGTGCAAAGCACTGATTTTCTTGTCTTTTCTCTCTTTTTAAGGTTAGAAAGCTGCCTAAGAACTCATACGGCATGCTGTCATGGTACGAGACTGACGTCCTAATGCTGCAGCAGAGGCTAGGGAGATTAATGGCCAGGTCTATGTAAGTTACTTGTGATTGATGTCTGTCTTCAAATACTGTCATCATCTGCAAGAGATGTTTATCACGTCAGATCCCCCCAAGGCTGAATTCACACTGCAAAATCTCCATTGATAATCTTCTACAGCTTTTTAGGGCCATTTTATAACCTGCGTTCACAGGCAGGAGTGTCCAATTACCATATAGACCCCCCCCCCATACAACAGAAGGACCGAGCTTTTGGTTTGCAGTCGTCAGGTATATGTCAGTATATCTTATTCTCTGCTATATGGAACAGTGCAGTCTGCTGTGCTTTACCATACCGAGGCATCCAGTAAGCATACGTTTTTAATATGGATACACATAGGCAACAGATGCTATTGTATGCCCATACAAAAAAATGCCGACATCTTCTGGAAGTTTGTACATTGGGAAATTTTCCTGCCATGTATCTTTGGAGACTGAAAGTGTGAATTGACCTTAAAACTGGAAAACCTATATACAGTATCTGCTCCATTGTCTGCTGCTGTACTTTAAGGGCTCTTTACATGGGCTGAGAATTGAAAAGATGATCGCTAATGAGCATTCATAGTAACTCTCATTAGCGATCTGGCAGTGTAAATGCACCGCCCGTTACCCGAAACAAGTGAAACGGATCGTTAGTGTAGCACAAAAAAAAACTTGTTTCCCCGACAGGAGATTGGGCTGTGTAATCGCAATCTGCTGCCGGGGAACCAGTCTGTATGGGGAAGAGTGATGGCATTAGCGATCACTCCTCCCCATACTCTGGAGGAGATCACTTCATGTAAATGCACCAGTCTCCTCCACCAGCGATCAGCAGATTATCAGGAAGGAACGCTTCCTTCCCGACAATCTGCTTGTACATTTTCCGGGGAAAGGGACCTTTAAGTACTGTACATATTAAAGGAATGCGTTAATCTGTCATTTCTTTTTCTCTTTGTCTCTCTAGTGATCCCATGGTCTTCTAAAGAAGCAATGGGTAGCTGCTGTAGCTGTCCAGATAAAGAAACTTTCCCAGATAACCAACAGAACAGGTTTAAGGTAATTGTACATTACACACGGTTTTATAGCACATACAATATTCTTCAACATTACAAGTAGTGTATGTACTAGATTACAGGGAATAGAAGTCCTCCATTCCAGTGGACTCCCACCAGTGTCACATTATGGAAAAGTGGCAAAGGCTTTAATTTGTGTAGGTCTGTGTGAGCAGGAATAGGATAATATGCTGATTACATGTGGCCTCTTGAATGTCAGAGAAGGGTTCGGCAGGGGTACACTGACCAGGCAGGGTATGGGCACAAGATGGTACAAGTGCATGCTTGGCTCTGCCAGATGGCTCATGTAGTGGATAAAGGCAGGGCTAATATTTCCTCATTGCTTCCCATAGGTTATTAATGTGGATGATGATGGTAATGAGCTGGGCACTGGAGTAATGGAGCTAACGGAAAATGAGCTCATCTTGTACACACGCAAGCGGGACTCTGTTAAATGGCCTTACCTTTGCCTGCGCCGATATGGATACGATTCTAATCTTTTCTCTTTTGAAAGTGGGCGACGCTGCCAGACTGGGCAAGGTTAGTATTGGGCTGAATAGCCTCTTAACCCTTTATAAACCCTGTATTATGGCAGTAGGAGTCCACAGTTATGTTACAGTTTGTGGAATAGAAAAAGAATAAGTTTATAGTGAGCCGTTCTGGGCATCCCTGGGCTCTGCAAATGTGCACCATGATATATAAATTTTAGCAGTTCAATAGGTTGTCAAGTCAAAAATAATGTACTTCCATTATTCAAGGTGCCCCACTTTGAAGATATCTGCTTGATACAGGCCAGCAGTTTAACACATGTAAGATTTGTTTTAATTGGACAACCCCTTTAAGGAGTGTTCAAGGGGGCTTCTGTGTGATAGACAAAGGAAATTTCTATAATTTAAAAGGAATGGTCATAAGTAAAAAGGTAATCATCCCATGGAAAGCAACTATAGAGTAGCTCCATTGGAATACTCAGAGCAGTTACTGCTGTGGCCGTATATATTACTAACCTACAGGAGCCAGATCTCTGTAAACATGGAAACCAACCCAAATTGTTAGATACCAGATGCCGGGAATGCAAACTGAGCAGCTGCTTTTAAAAGGAAAAATGTCATCTGAAAATTACATATTATTTAAAACACATTTTCATGTTAAACACATTTTTCTTTTATTTTTAATTTTTCCTACTATATTTAAAGAATGTGTATAATCCTACAATTTTCACACTGGCCACTGGTTCTAATAATAGGTCATGATTTCCTGCATGGAACCTTTCAGTAACTATTATAAAGACAGGAAGAATTACAATGACAAGTAACACCTCTGTATAGATAAGACCGGTTCCACCATTTACAATAGGTAATAACACAGCTTATCTACTCGCAGGTCACAGAGCATGCCTAGAAAACTCTCCCATATAAGGGTCCATTCACACGTCCTCAAGTGTTATGAGGTGCGCAAACTGCGGATCCGCAAAACACAGACACCGGCCATGCGTGTTTCGCATTTTGCAGACCGCACGTGGCCAACACTATGATAGAAATGCCTATTCTTGCCCGTGGCTGTGGTCAAGAATAGGACATGCGCTATGTTTTTTGTGGGGCCACAGAACAGAAGTGTGGATACAGACAGCACACTGTGTGCTGTCCTCATCTTTTGCAGACCCCTCTCAAATGAATGGTTTCGCACTCGTTCTATAGGGTGAGCCATTTATATGGATACTTGAAAAAACTAAAGTTGGATCCAAAATGGTCGACTCCAAAATGGCCGCCATGGTCACCACCCATCTTGAAAAGTTTCCCCCTCCCATATACTAATGTGCCACAAACAGGAAGTTAATATCAACAACCATTCCCATTTTATTTTGGTGTATCCATATAAATGGCCCACCCTGTACATGCAGACATGTGAATGTACCCGAAGTCTGTAGGGTCAGCTCCTGTACACTGTGTCTATGGCCCATGTAGCTGCTCTTAAAAAAAAAAAAAATAAATAAAAAACAAAACATATTTTAGTCCTACTGGCAAGTGTGAAAACTGCAGGATTTTTTTTAAAATAATCATAGTGACCTGAAAAATATATTGAAAAAATCACCAAAAATTCTTAATTTGCTTAACATAAAGTAATTTAAACGTAATTTTTTGATGATATTCACTTTAAGCGCCTGTTAAGAAACTATAGCCCCCTTTGCAAACATCTGTGCATCATGGGCTACTGCAGACTGAGTGTATATAAAGTATTATATGCCGATTGAAATACTAAAATGTGTTCTGTGTAAGGATTTATTTGTATATGTCTGCAGTGGTAAATCTAATTCACCCAATATAGAACAACAAAATCCTTGTTTGTGACACAGAGCACTAAAATCCAAATCAAGGCCCCTACTGTTCCGCAAAACACCGTTAGTAATATGAATGTTAATTTTAACTTAATGCTTGCAAAAGGAAGAGCAATCCAGTGCTGGGACCTCAATTGCTTGTCTTTGCTGGTGCTGGTAAGTTGGGCTCCCTCTGCTGGCCAGAGAGGCAAAGTACATCAGTATCAATGCCTCCTTTGTACTGTCTGTCTTCTCCTCTCCCATCGTTCTTAGAGGCCTGCTCAAAGAGGGCAGTTGCATTTTTCCACTATGTTGGAGTTATATAAAAAAAAATTGTATTTTTTTTTTTTTTTTTAATTTATATTTAAAATATATTAAAATTTTGTTACACAAAATTGCTGCTGCTCATTTTTCCTTGAAAGGCCTACAAGTCTCCCAGTAGTTTTTGCATCCTCATGTACTGGACAATCTGTACCTTGTGTTAGTTCTTTCCTATTGCAGAACAGTTTAGTACTTTTTTTCCTCTTGTGACATTTGACGGACAGTAGTGTTGTGGATAATTCCCTAATATTTCATGTAACTTCCCATTTAATTAATATGGTTGTTGTTTTTTTTTATTTTTAAAGGAATATTTGCTTTTAAATGTGCCCGTGCCGAAGAGCTGTTCAATATGTTGCAAGAAATCATGCAGAATAATAGTATAAGCGTTGTTGAAGAACCAGTGGTTGAAAGAAATCCTCAAACCGAGCTGGATGTGCCAAGGACCCCACGCACTCCAACAAGTAGGTTTCTTGGTATTTTCCATTGGCCTGTGTCCTGGGCATCAGTTTTGTTAGGGTATAGGACATGCATATATCAGTTTGCGTATGTGGGTGTTGCTAAGACCACCTAAAATACTTTTAAATACTTTAAAATGGGCATCTCTTCTCCAATATCTCAGTGTGTAGATTTAAGAATATAGTTTGTTCTGTTTAGTCACTGCTTATTTAAAGGGGTTGTCCAATCTCCAGCTAAATCAACTAAAAGGGTCGTGCAGTGGCGTAATATTGATGACCTATTCTTTGGTTAGTTGATCAGTATCAGATCAGCAGAGGTCCGACTCCTGGCATCCCCACTGATCAGCTGCTTGAAGGCGTAGCGGCCTGAAGTGCGTTTATATATTTTAAAAAAAATTAAATAATTACCTGCTCAATGGTGCTCCAGTCCAGCATCAATGGGTTCCTTGGTCACTGGACTGGAACGTCTGTGAACAGGCGAATGGCTTTCTTTATTTTAAACACTTAGATGGGGCTTTACTTAATTTAAGCTTGGGGTTCATGCAACCTCTTTAACTGTTATTTCACCTTCCTAGACATTAACCATGATTGGAAGACACATATGCATGCATTGTAGTTAACCTTCTAAAAACCCTTTCCCCTATTTTAGCTCCTGGCTTTAGTGGTTCAAATTTACCCAATGGATATCCACGTTACCCATCCTTTGGTGATGCATCTTCTCACCCGTCTAGTAGACATCCATCAGTGGGTAGCACACGCCTTCCTTCTGTAGGAGAGGAGTCTACCCACCCTCTACTTGTTCCTGAAGACCATGTAAGTGAATGCCTATATTTGTATTTTTAACAGACATCACTGATTTTGAGAAGGAATCTTCTATTACCTGTATGATCGCATGGACCAGGAACTTTCTCTGTGTCTAAAGTGAGAAACACAAGGCCATTCTTAGATATGAACCAGTAGCTGACTGGTAGTCCTAGTCCTAGCCCATTTACCAGTAGCTTTTAGACAAACCCTCTTCTGATGTCTGTGTCAGTTCCGATGTTCCTCTAGTCAGGTTACCATGCTGCAGAAAGTAATCTTCATGTATTAACATGCAGTTTTCATCTATTGCATTACAATTACTGACATTCACTGGCTTAGAACACAAAATCTGTGTCTATTAGGGATGTATTATATGGCGAAAAGCACCCAAGGTCATTATTTATAGATTTGTACTTTGTTTTAGGTGCACACGTACGTTAACACAACTGGTGTACAAGAAGATCCGAGGCCCACCCCACCAGTGCCAGTTGAGCAACGCCTTTCCAATGCAGAGGGAAACGCGGTCCATGCAGATTCCATTTCCATTCCTGATCATGACCCACATGTCATCCTAGAGCCTGAAGGTGTGAAGTTTGTTTTAGGACCAACCCCTGTTCAGAGACAATTAATGGAAAAAAAGAAACTGGAGAAACTTGAGGAGCAACAAAGCAGTGGAAAGGGTGGCAGCAGTAGCTGTCCTAATAGCACAGAGTGGGACACTGGTTATGACAGTGATGAACGCCGAGATACGCCTTCTGGCAATAAAATGGTATATGAAAACGTTAATGGTTTGTCAATTCCTCCATCTGGGGCAAGAAGAGGACGTGTACCACCACCACCTATCTTGACAGAGGTGCAAAACATCAACAACTCTGCCCAGAGAAGGACTGCATTAATAAACTATGAAAACTTACCATCTCTCCCTCCCGTTTGGGAAGCCCGAAAGCCCAGTAAGGAGGATGATGACCCTTTAGGACCAAAGACACCAGCTCTTAATGGTTTTCACAATAACCTAGACCCAATGCATAACTATGTGAACACAGAGAATGTGACTGTTCCGTTAAGTGCTCACAAAGTTGAGTTTTCTAGGCGTCGGGACTGTACACCAACAGTTTTTAATTTTGATATCAGACGCCCAAGTTTAGAACACAGGCAGCTTAATTATATACAGGTTGATTTAGAAGGTGGTAGTGACTCTGACAACCCACAGACACCTAAGACCCCAACCACTCCACTCCCTCAAACTCCTACCAGACGCACGGAGCTGTATGCTGTAATAGACATTGAAAGAACTGCTGCTATGTCCAACCTGCAGAAAGCACTGCCACGCGATGACGGTACTTCTAGAAAGACTAGGCACAACAGTACCGATCTACCCATGTGAGCCTCAATTCATTTGCACCTTTTGCATATTTCTCTAAAACCGACAAAAGAAAAATGCAGAAAAAAGTATCACATCTTAAACACTAACACGTTTTCATAGATTTATTTTTTTTTCATGTGCTTTTCTAAAGGGAACTTATGTAGAGCAGGTACTCCTAAAATAACCTTCACTCTACAGTAATAATAGGTACTGTGTAGTTGTGGAGCTGTATTACCTCTTTATACCTATTTAATTGGTTTGCAGTGACATGCCAGTTTTACTTTTATCAACATACTAAACTTTTGCTGACGTTTTGCATCTAGACTGTTGCCATTTGAAGCTACAGAGATTTTTATTTTTGGGATGGAATTTACAGTACGAATGTGTGATGTTATATACAAGTATGTATTTTTATACTAACTTTTTATGATTCCTGAAATTTGCCAAATTAGTTGTCGCACCAGCATTTTGAATTGGGGGACATTGGTACGACTGTTTTGACTGTGTTAAAGTGTGCTGGATTACAGCCTTACAACGTGCTACACCCACATTGGCATGTTGCATTTTGCACATTAAGCACTATTCAGGCTATTTTTCCAAAATGGCCGCCTGCATTTTTACTTTCCACTGCAGGCGATCGGTTGTAAATGGGAAAATAGTCCTGTGCGTGGGGTTTTGCTGTTTTTAAGTTACAATATGTCAGGGTTGCATTTATTGAATGCAGACCTAAGCGGTATATATATATATACATTTGTATAAAGGCCAAAAACAATTTTCCCTTTTTATCACCTTGTATTATATTGTAAGATTATTGTATGTTCCTAATTTGCATTATAAATTTAATTTTTCATACTTAAAAGTATATAAATAGTAACTTTGTATAAAGGTAGTTTAGACAATTTGGAATTGTTTCCTTTTTTATTTTTGAAGAAGTTATGTAGATGTGCATTGCCAAACTTTTCATGACTTTTTTTTTTTTTTTTTTTTTTTTTTAAATGATACCTTAGATTTATATCTGCACTAAACATTCCATGATACTGTCTTGAACTGTGACCCTTCTAATGCTGGAAAGTGTGTAGCATGGCACCGGCCGGCCTGTGTTTTAGCTCCTCTTACTGACGTTCCATGATACTAAGCCATCCGATCGCTGAAGGTTGGCCACCCTCTGGAATAACACAGTGCAGGGCGGTGCCGCAGCTCCCTTTTCTGAAGGGTTAAGCAAAGTGATACTATGCAGAAAACATTGTTTTTACGTCAGATAAAACTGTTCCATTCTGAATACTAGTGTTTAATTTAAATCTTGGTGTGCACCAGGTACTGTCAGGTACTGATATTGCTTATCAGATGTTCATTAAAATATATATTTTTTGATATTGACAGCATTGTCATTTCATCGGTGCCAACATCATTTGTAGCATGGCAATAAAATACTGATTACACACAGTTTGTTTGTCAATTTTATTTACTGGAGAATAATAGGACATATTGTTACATCTTGTAGGAATGATTTATATTAATTCAGTGGGCTTTCCTGGGCCATCGTAACGTGAAACTAGGCTCAGCGTACAATGGCTCAGATCCAACCAATGAAAATGGCCATTTCACTGGTAAAACACTAGTACTGGATGTTCAGTAGCTCTTCTGTGGTACTACATGTCCCATGCTCTCCTCTTTCTGTACCAGGATGAGCTTCTCCTTTGTCTGTCGGGTGAGGGCAGCTCCATTTTATTTTTCTGGTACACTGTGCTATACAGGATCCCGAAGAAGCACCTGTCCCCATCATAGAAAGTGAATAGTGTTGAGCAAAGCGAGCTTCAGGTGCTTCATCCGAAGTTGCTTCGTTCAAAACTTTGGGATAATACTGTCTCCGTACAGTATTAGAATGTATGGGCTCCGAAAAGCCGAAGTAAGTTATTCGCGAAGTTACTCGTGACTTTGTTGAATAACTTCTGTAGTTGATTTTTAAAGTGGAAAACCACTTAAGAACTTGAAACCGAACTCGACTTCGGTTCCGACTGGTACCTCGGAGAAACAGAGTTCAGTTTCCAGTTTTAAAGTGGTTTTCCACTTTAAAAATCAATTACTCGTGACTTCGGGAATAACTTGCTTCAGCTCATCGGAGCCCATACATTCTAATCGGATCTCCGTACAGTATTATTCTGAAGTTTTGAACTAAGCAACTTCTGATGAAGCATCTGAATTTTGCTTTGCTCAACACTAAAAGTAACTTACAGCTTCTGGCATCTATTACTGACTTTTTGGTGTAAGGACTTACTACACCATGGGCAGGGCCATTCCATTTAGTGCAACGCCCGATCCACCATAATGCAGCCCACCCACCGTCTCCTCTTCTTTGACAGTGTCTGATGCAAGATGAACTAGGTGCACTGAACGGAGTGACCCTGCACCAAAAAAACATATTGTTAGAAAAAATAAAGTATTTGCTACTGGAGGACCAGATTTTCACAAGAAAGGTACGGGTATGTTTTGGAGGACCTATCCTACATGTCAGTATGCATAGTTCAAGTCCGATTTTGGAGGTGACAGACTCCCTTTCAGCCCAGGGCAATTTTTCCATTTTTGCTTTTCACTCCCTGCCATCTTGGAGCCATGACTTATTTTATTTTTTCATTCACATACCTTCAGCCGTTTTTATTTTTTTTCCCATTACGACGTTCACAGTATGGGATAAAGACATTGCTATTTTAGTATTGACATTTTGGGATGCATTGGTGCAAATACATTATTTGTTATTCCAAAAAAAAGAAAAGCCTGGATTGCACATCCCCTGGCTATCCATCGATCTATTATAATATAAAATATCAATGCACAGCATGGAGATGTGGGATCCATGCTTTTTTTTGGAATGTTATCAGTCTGTCTTTGTTTTGGTGTCAGCACTCCTCCCATTTGCCTTTAATTAGAAGGGTTAATAAATAGAGGTGAGCGAACGTGCTCGTAACGAGCACTGTAGCGCTCGGCTCCCCTGCGCTCGCATAGGCGCAGGCATCCAGATCCGTCGTGTGAGGAGGACGGATCCGGAAGCCTGTGCCCATGCGAGCGCAGGGGAGCCGAGCGCTACAGTGCTGTTATGAGCACGTTCGCTCATCTCTATTAATAAACTCCTACTGGAGTAACAGTTTGTATGTAGTTCCTGAGACCACATGGAAAAGTGAGCTTTTAAAATCTGTTCACATGGTGTGGTGCTGCATGGTGGCTGTGTTGCTGTGGTTTGGTACTGCTGGATCACACTGGCACGACTGTGATAGCCATGTGGTGCTGCACCAACTTAGAGTAGGTACACACTCGTATAGGCAACTGGGCATTGTGAATGGGCCTATGCATTTTGATAAAAATATATACAAATGCCTCATGTATGGTATGTAGATTAGGGCTTGGTATACTATTATTTACACTGAGATAAATCAATGCATAGCATGAGGATGTGCGAACCAGGCTTTTCTTTTTTTTTGGGGGGGGGGGGGGAGTTTTAGCATTTTATGTATTTTTAATATGGGAAGAATTGGCAATTTGAATTTTTAAAAACTAAAGTTAACCTACAGGACTTTAACATGTGATCATTAGATTGCTTCTCCCTTAGGTCTCATGCACACAGCCTTAAAGAAGAACTCCCGCAAAAATTTTTATTCTCTGACCTGTTAGAAAGGTGCATGATATAATCTGTAGTGAATGCAATCTTCTCAGCAGAGACTGTAATTCTGAATTATCCCCTCTCTTCTTATTGTAGCTGGGTCATGTGACCAACTCCCTGACCTCCAACTGACCCAGGACAGGAAGCCAGTTACTTCTCTATTCATTCCTATGAGACTGAAAGTGAGGCTCCCTTAGCAATGCATAGAGAAATAGACTTCCTGTCCACACATAAGATGCTGTGTGAGTTGGTGAGTCTGATTGCTGGTCACATGACACAGATGAGAAGCATCAGGGAGATATAACTCAGATACAGACACTGGTAAGAAAATTACATTCACTACAGATTACATCATGTACCTTTCTAGCAGGACATGCAATAAAATTTTTTGCGGGAGTTCTTCTTTAAGTGTGGTCCACAAAAAAATGGATCCTGGCAGAGCCGCATGCCAACTTTTTTTTTTTTTTTTACCCTTGTAGAAATGTCCTATCCTTGGACCTGTTCTATTTTTTTGCAGGCTGCTGAAACGGACATGGACGGTCTGTTCGAATCTTTTGCAGCCCCCATTGAAAACGGAAAAAAACTGGATTTGGATGCGGACAGAAAATACAGTCGTGTGCATGAGGCTTTGGACTGCATTTATTTAAAGCTGACCATACACATTCAGTAGCTGTCAACCTACAGCTATATCTCCAGTCTCACACATACATGTTTGGCAGCGCTGTGTCTCCCCTGATATAATGGAAACCATTATATAACAGCTTCAACCAAATTAAACTAGAAATCTACATCATAAATGAATATTTCACCAAACTTGACACCTACTTGCAATGTATAATTCTTTTCCTTGCTGCCTCCAAGGTTTTTTTTTTTATTGGACATTATAGGGGGTGGTATAAAAACTCCCAAAATGTCTAGGCTGTTATTATATGCTCCCAGCATGTCTAGGGCGATATGTGCTCTTGGAGGACATTACAGGGAGAAGGAGTTTTCTCTCCTTGACACAAAGCTCCGCCCACTTTTGTCATTTGATGTAATCACAGGTCCTTTATCACTTCTCCACTGTTGATCTCTGCCCCCTCCTGCACTGATCACATGACAGTGATGTCATCACAGGTCCTGCAGCACTTTACCAGTGCAGCCTGTGCTGATACAGCGCACCAAATTTGATGTCACGATTTAAAAACAAAAATAGGGCAAATTAATCTAATTATGAAATTGAAAAATACTGAGCCATATAGTAAGTGAACAAGTATAAATCCTTAGACTAAGATGTAAAAATGGTATATAAGTCATAAATTCAGCACATAAAGTATAACACAAGACGCAGGGTTAGGCTTCATTCACATGACCGTATGTGTTTTGCAGTCCGCAAATTGCGGATCTGCAAAAGAACGGATGACGTTTCGTATGGCATCCGTTTTTCCGTTTCTTTTGCGGATCCATTGTAACAATGCCTATCCTTGTCAGCAAAACGGACAAGAATAGAACATGTTCTATTTTTTTTGCGGAACGGAAATACGGACATACGGAAATGGAATGCACACAGAGTACCTTCCGTTTTTTGTTTTTTTTTTTTGCGGACCCATTGAAATGAATGGTTCCGTATATGGTCCGCAAAAAAAAAAAAAAACGGAACGGACACGGAAACAAAATACGGTCGTGTGAATAAAGCCTTATGGAAAAAGGGTACTTGAAAAAGAGACAATGCAATGACTGCATGATCAGCTGATGAGTGAGCCAGTATGAATGCCAGAGATTCCAAATGGAATTGAAAACCTCATTTTTATCGCTTCTCAAAGAAGTATTAGACAGCCTGACTTAAAAGGCGATTGTTGGGAAGCAAGTGTCCCTTCCCAGGCAATTGTCTGCTCGCTAGTAGAGGAGACCACTGCTATTACATGCAGCAATCTTCTCAGTATAGGGAGGAGCGATCGTTATGCCATCACTTTTCCCTATACTGAATCTGTTTGCCGACAGCAGAACGTGATTAGACACTGCGATCTGCCACCTGGAAACAATTTTTTATTTTTTTTTAACCTGTCAAAAGATTTGGGTTGCCCGATGAACGAGTGTTTGCTTATTCATCGGGCAATCGGCGGCAGTATTACACTGCCAGAAAATTGCCAATCTGCATGACTATGAACGCTTTTTAGCAATCCTCTGCCGAAAAATCGGCAGGTATAATACACCATTTAGGTATTCCAAGTTTCTAACATCCTTTATCCTGGTGTAGAGATCAAGAAGTAAAGGTGGAGAGTTCTGCTTCCCTTTCCAAGCTATAAAACAGTAAGCTGCCGTCTATGTATTCATGGACAGCCTGTTGAGTAGCCTTCTCAACACATAGGTGAAATATTGAGTAAGTAGAGCATCGCATTAGAAGGAAACAGATCTAAGACTCTCTGGATAAGATGCTGAATTAATGGACTTCTGGATTGAGCCTATGGAGGAGATGGGTATGATACCAGTGCATATGTAGCCTGCATTAATTCTCCCTGTACAAAGAACACCTACAGATCTTGGCTGCCTTCTGCCATGTGAGTTTAACTTTCCACGGGTCATCAGGAAGAGGCCTACTCAGATACTCCTCCAACCTGACCATGTAAGCATGCCTTCACAGGCTGCAGATTTTGTTGCAGAATTTTCCACAACTAAAAATCCGTTCCATTTGCCTGAATTGGGCTTGCAAAAATCCACTCATTCAAATGAATGGAACAGATTTTCAGTTGCAGAAAATTGCACAACAAAATCTGCACCGTGTGAAGACATCCTTACATGGTCACTTGGGGAGGAGTATTTGAGTAGTTAAATTAAACTATCTGAATCAAGGTTAACCAGAATATTCTGTGTGGCCAATAGAAGTCCCTCTGTTGACGTACCTGACATAGAGGCAGTCAAAGGCAGTAAGGATTAAAAGCGTACGACTCAAAAATATAGATTGGGCAAAACATTGCCGGATATATGTTTTCACTTTGGAAAGGCAAATTAAATCTACAGTCATGGCCAAAAGTTTTGAGAATGATACAAATATTAATTTTTACAAAGTCTACTGCTTCAGTTTTTATAATGGCAATTTGCATATACCCCAGAATGTTATAAAGAGTGATCAGCTTAACAGCAATTACTTGCAAAGTCAATATTTGCCTAGAAAATGAACTTTATCCCCCAAAACACATTTCAACATCATTGCAGCCCTGCCTTAAAAGGACCAGCTAACATCGTTTCAGTGATTGCTCCATTAACACAGGTGTGGGTGTTGATGAGGACAGGGCTGGAGATCAATCTGTCATGATTAAGTAAGAATGACACCACTGGACACTTTAAAAGGAGGCTGGTGCTTGGCATCATTGTTTCTCTTCTGTTAACCATGGTTATCTCTAAAGAAACACGTGCAGTCATCATTGCACTGCACAAAAATGGCCTAACAGGGAAGAGTATCGCAGCTAGAAAGATTGCACCTCAGTCAACAATCTATCGCATCATCAAGAACTTCAAGGAGAGAGGTTCCATTGTTGCCAAAAAGGCTCCAGGGCGCCCAAGAAAGACCAGCAAGCGCCAGGACCGTCTCTTAAAAGTGTTTTAGCTGCGGGATCGGGCTTCCAGCAGTGCAGAGCTTGCTCAGGAATGGCAGCAGGCAGGTGTGAGTGCATCTGCACGCACTGTGAGGTGGAGACTCTAGGAGCAAGGCCTGGTCTCAAGGAGGGCAGCAAAGAAGCCACTTCTCTCCAGAAAAAACATCAGGGACAGACTGATATTCTGCAAAAGGTACAGGGAGTGGACTGCTGAGGACTAGGGTAAAGTCATTTTCTCTGATGAATCCCCTTTTCGATTGTTTGGGACATCTGGAAAACAGCTTATTCAGAGAAGACGAGGTGAGAGCTACCACCAGTCTTGTCTCATGCCAACTGTAAAGCATCCTGAAACCATTCATGTGTGGGGTTGCTTCTCAGCCAAGGGAATCGGCTCTCTCACAGTCTTGCCTAAAAACACAGCCATGAATAAAGAATGGTACCAGAATGTCCTCCGAGAGCAACTTCTCCCAACCGTCCAAGAGCAGTTTGGCGATCAACAATGCCTTTTCCAGCATGATGGAACACCTTGCCATAAAGCAAAGGTGATAACTAAATGGCTCAGGGAACAAAACATAGAGATTTTGGGTCCATGGCCTGGAAACTCCCCAGATCTTAATCCCATTGAGAACTTGTGGTCAATCATCAAGAGACGGGTGGACAAACAAAAACCTACAAATTCTGACAAAATGCAAGCATTGATTGTGCAAGAATGGACTGCTATCAGTCAGGATTTGGTCCAGAAGTTGATTGAGAGCATGCCAGGGAGAATTGCAGAGGTCCTGAAGAAGAAGGGTCAACACTGCAAATATTGACTTGCTGCATTAACTCATTCTAACTGTCAATATAAGCTTTTGTTACTCATAATATGATTGCAATTATATTTCTGTATGTGATAAAAACATCTGACAAACACACATAAAAACCAGAGGGAAGCAGATCATGTGAAAATATAATATTTGTGTCATTCTCAAAACTTTTGGCCATGACTGTACTCTGCAAGTCCCTGATGGGTGAATCATATAGTTCTAGAAGGATAATCAACGGTATCCAAAAATCAGAACAAAACATGTTGAAGCCAGGGTTTGGATATATCAGATATAAGGCTACCAGGTAATAAAGGGTTAAATAAAAAAAGGAGGTCTTTGGAAAGCAAGGACAAGAGAGAGGAAATCTAGCACAAACTATCCAAATTTCTCTGGTAAAGGCCATAGGGCCTGGGAGCTGGAGAACATTGGATCAGCAATAAAAATGAGCTGGATTTGCAGTTTATTTTCTTTATCTCTCTGTCCACCTCACTGAGGTCGCACATTCTCAGTTGTATCCTTCAACTGCCACCAGCGATATCTTCTGTTGAAATCTGTGATAGTTACAAGGAGAAAGCTGCAGCACTAAAGACACGCCCCCTGAGAAAGGACACACTTTTCTGAACTGCCAGCTTGAGATAAATCTAGAGCAACTGAAGTAATGAATGGGGAGATCTCTGGATCCATGTGAGGTACAGGGCTGGTTCTAGATTTTTTAGAAAGAGATTGCCATGTACTATACAATGTCTGCTATTTTCTTTTTTATTAATTATTTAATAAAAACTGATTTAAAAAGTTATATTTAGCAGAAAATTGTACCAATAAAAAAAAACTACGGCCACACAAAAAAACAAAGCTCTGTAGACAGAAATATAAGAAAGCTATGGGTGTTAGAGTATGATGATGAAAAGACATTTTTTTAAAGGTTTTTATTTTTTAAATAGTAAAACATAATATAGACTATAAATTTGGTATCGCTGTAATCATACAGAACCGCGAAATAAGATTATCATGTCATTTTTTTGTGTGCAGTGAACGCTTTAAAAACAAAAGCAAAAAAAAAACATGACGGAGTTGAATTTTTTTAAATTTAATTTCACCCATTTTTTTTCCTTTTCCAGAAAAACATATGGTAAGTGAAATGATGAAAAAAAAATATATAAAAAGCTATGGCTTGCGAAAGAAAGAGGAAAAAAAAAGCGAAAAATGAAAATTGACCTGGTCCTTTAGGAGTTAAACCCTTTAATTAAAGATGAAAAGTATGCTTCAATGACATATTGACACGTTTGTTTCAGATCTATTGTGATAGTGGACAGAGGCTGAATTATGACATTTTGTGGACCCAACTGCATATGACAATGTAAATAAGCTCTTATCAAGAGGACAATAGCTGACTCTCTAGCCCCACCTATTGGATGGCTACCTCATAAATCGATGTTTTCGTTTTTCGCTCACGGCCTTCCCAGATCCATACCTTTTTTGTTTTTCCATTCACATAACCATATGAGGGCTTGTTTTTTATGGGACAATTTGTACTTTCTAATGGCACCATATATTGTTGCAATACAATGTAGTGAGAAGCTGGAAAAAATTCAAAAATAGTGTTCCTTATGTGGTAAAATTGACCTATTACTACCACAGTTATATAGTTTTTCCTTGTGTTTCAATACTGAAAAAACCCTTTGTAAGTGTTCATTTTTGTGAGGCGATCTGTGGTTTTTATTGATACCTTTTTGATCACTTTTTTTCATTACGCGGTTTGAGATATGGGATAAATACATTTTAAAGGGGTTGTCCTGGTTCAGAGCTGAACCCAGACATACACACATTTTCACCCAGGCAGCCCGCCTGATATGAGCATCGGAGTAATGCTCTCCCTTTCCCTATGCTGAATCACACAGGGCAAGGGCTTTTTTGTTTATATTTTTACAGTGCCAGGCGGGGGCTTCCACCCAGCAGTGAGCACAGTGAAGTCAACGACTCCGAGGGATGGGCTTTAACGCTACCCTGTTTTACAGGCTAGGGCAGCGCTAAAGCCCGCACATCAGTATAAAACAAACAAAAAAACACTCCTGATGTCAGTTTTAGTAACTACTTGCACTCCCCATGTAATAACAATCCTGGAGCATCTATTCTTATGACTCTGCGTTGTGCCATTCCTTTATTATTCCTGCTAGACGTTTATGAATGACATGCTAGCAGTCTGCAGTAATGGTACAGATGGGTGTTACCAGTTTGGGGGGGGTTACTGCACAGTCTGCCCCTGGCAGCACTGATTGGATAGTGTCAGACTGTGCAGGTACACCCCCCCCAACTGGTTACCTCCCCTCTGTACCCTTACTGCAGACTGCTAGCAATTCATTCATAACTTCTAGTAGAAATAATGAAGGAATGGCACAACATAATAGCCATAAGAATAGAGGCTCCAGAATTGTTATTACATAGGGAATGTATGAAGTTATTAAAACAAGCATGTCAGGAGTGGTGACAGGTCCTCTTTAAACAGGTGGTACCATCTAAACATTGGTGGTATATTGACAGAATATGTTATTTATTAATTTCTGGGACCCCACCTATCTCAAGAACAGGGCCCGCTATAAATAAGGAGCAAGCTGCACACCCTTTTCTCCATTCACTCACATCTGGAAATAAGCAAGCATCGGCTTGGCTATTTTTGGAAGTCCCATAGCACTAAATGAGGTGTCATAGCTTGCTCTATATTCACAGCGGGCCCCCATTTTTGAGATAGGAGCGGGTCCCAGACATGGCACTCACATTTATTGAACATTTAGCCTAGTGACATGCCATCAATGTCTGAGATCAGAATACCCCTTTAAAGGGGTTCTGCAGGCTTTTCATAAAACCCCGGCATCTTCTGTGCTGTGTAGGAAAGATAGTTTGGTCGGTAGTACTTCCCTGTCCCTCGCGCTCACGATACCGCTGTCTCCGCTGCACTCAGACAGGCTGCTCAGGTATCAGCATCGAGACGGACAGGGAAGTACTACCATCCAAAATAGCTTTCCTACACAGCACAGAAGATGCTATGATTTAAGACAAGCCTGAAGAACTCCTTTAAGGTGACAGGTTGTGGACAACCTTGTATGTCACTTCTAGTATTTAGAATTTTTAATACATGTTAGAGCTTGTTCACACCTGCTTCCGAGGCTACGTTTAGGACCTTGGTTGCAGATTTCAGCAAATACAGTGAAGAGAAGAATCAGCAGGATTCTGAATGGAAACCAAACCGATCCCATTACAGTCCATAGAGTCTGTTCGACTCCATTGCTTTTAGTTATATGCAAAATCCGGCACTTCTGGTATTTTCCTTGTTCTGCTCATCTAAAAGAAACACCAGTGCTGATGTAAACTCCCCTTACAGGTGTTATCCCATGACTAATGTAAAAAATGAAAATGAGACATCATATACATGACAACCTCTTTCTAATAAAGCTAGAACCAGCCCTGTACCATGGATCCAGAGATCTCCCCATTTATTGCTCTGCTAGATTTATATCAAGCTGACAGCTCAAGGGGAGTGTCTATTCTGCTGCAGCTAAGGGGCGTATATTGATATCCTAATAAACCATACTGCTAGCAACCAATCATATTTCAGCATTGATTTTCCAAAGGGCTAATAGCAGTCGAAATCTGGTTGCTATAGGCAACTACTGGACATTTTGCATTGCTATATTTTCCTAGTGCTCCTGCGTTACATGCTGTCGGAAGAAGAACACCGGGGGAAATGTATTAAAACTGGCGTAAAAGAAAAGTGGCTTAGTTTCCCATAGAAACCAGTTTTCACCTTTCATTTTCCAAAGAAGCTCTGAAAAATGAAAGGCTGGCTCTGATTGGTTGCTATGGGCAACTGAGTCAGTTTTCCTATAAACCAGTTTTGATAAATCTCCCCACTGTATTGCCTTTCAGCAGGGTGCCTCTAGTTTTCTATTAGTAAAACTCTTATGTTTCCCGCCTACTCCCCTATAAGGAAATGCACTGCTATAGAGGAACTGTAATTACAAGGCGCATGGGCAGCCATCTTTAAAACTGGCAACAGCACCGCTTTTTCAAAAACGACATAACTATATCATTCCATTTTTATGACATACGTAATCTAACGGAAATTGACAAGCCACTTATACGTGCACGTGTGTCTAAACGTGAGAATTCGGCTCCCTTCTTCTAAAGTATTCCCATATCAAAGATGGACGCCGGGCACCAGTGTGGAGAGCCACAGCCCACACTCTGGTGTTTTCTGAGACCTCCTCCTTGTCGTTAGCTGCGTCACTTCCAGTCTACAACCGGCGTCTGGAGCGGTAGCGTGTTCTCCATTGTACGCCCCGTGGTCTCAGGATGGTGAGTTGTGGGGCGGATGCCGGTTATCGTGCCCGCTGCTGGGCACGTGCAGATGCCACGAGAACGGGCAGAATTTGCTATAGACAGATCCTTGCTCAGTCCGAGCACATGGTGCTGGAGCTGGTCTCCTCAGGGCCTGGTGCACGGGTGACAGCTCCCACCCTCCGGCTCCATCATAAGGACCGCTGCCAAGTCCTCATGGACTATAAGATTCACAGACATGTGGAGGAAGGTGGGGCAGGGATTCTTAGGGGTTCACCTCAGTATTCCATAGATGAGCCCAGGCTGATAACAGAGAACAATAACTCATTGGGTTATATGGCAGGCATCTGGAGGTGGCCATACCCAGGGCTTGATGCCAGGACCCTGCTTAAAGAGGACCTTTCACCACTCCTGACATGTCTGTTTTAGTAAGTACTTGCATTCCCCATGTAATAACAGTTCTGGAACATCTATTCTTAATGTTATATGTTGTGCCATTCCTTTATTATAACCACTAGAAGTTATGAATGAATTGCTAGCAGTCTGCAGTAAGGGTACAGAGGGTGGAGGTAACCAGTTGGGGGTGTGTACCTGCACAGTCTGAACATGGGAGAACTGATTGGATAGAGTGAGTCCGTGCTGCCATTGTCAGACTGAGCAGGTACACACCCCCAACTGGTCACCACCTCTCTGTACCCTTACTGCAGACTGCTAGCAATTCATAACTTCTAGTCGAGATAATAAAGGAATGGTACAACATACAGACATAAGAATAGATGTTCCAGAATTGTCATTACGTGGGGAATGCATGAAGCTATTAAAACAGACGTGTCAGGAGAGGAGACAGGTCCTCTTTAATATATTCACATTCTACTGATGAAGAGAACATGAGTCGTCATGGGATCCATCACATGATGGAGGACAGCACTCAAGGGTCCCTATTGACGTATAACGGGTTTCCGTCATGGTGGCCGTCATTTTACCATTAAAATAGCACAGCATGCTACCAAATGACGACGTATACCATGGAGGCTCCTAACTGAACCTCTAATCCAAAGCCTAGCATAATTCTCTAAATAGCAGTGTGACCCGCACCTATCTGACATGCTAACAGTTCCCCAGTCCCTGTATGGCCACCATACTGTAGATTGGTGAGTGGGTCTGTTCCACATGAATTACTTTGTTACGCAAAGATTGAAATCCATGGTGGAAATCTGCAGCATAGATCATCAGTGTGAGGATGACATTTCTGCAGATGCTAATAGAAGGGATTTTTATTTTCCGGTTCCGTGTTTTTCTTTTTTTCTTTTCCGGACTTAAATACGAGACACGTCTGTGTGCATGAAGCATAATTCAGAGGTCAGACCCCCATGATCCTAGCGATATGCCATCTCTTTCATGATTCTGGCAATCCTAGGGAACATTAGAGTAAGGCCCCATGCAGACTACCGTATTTCACGGCCCGGTCTGTGCTTCCCCAGAGGACGGGAGCGCACAGCGTCATTGGTTGCTATGACGCCGTGCGCTTCCTGAGGCCGCCGCCGTACAGTGAAACTCTGTACACACACGTCCTGTTTTTCTTTCCTGATTCGATCCTGATCCTGATCTGGATCCATTCATTTCAATGGGTCCTGAAAAAATCAGGATCGAATCAGGAAAGAAAACAGGATGTGTGAATGGAGCCTAAGATTCATTCATCAGCCTTTGTTGGCTCATTCAGTAAATATGTGCGTTTTCTGGGACTCCAGCATTTATCATTTACCTGGCCAGCTATGTAATGCAGCAGTGCACCTCAGTTGTAGATGTCTAATATTAATCAATGCTCTTCATATCACGTACAGGCTTCCATGTCGCTAGCACCAGTGAATATCTTCAGATCAGGAGCTGATGAAGAACGAGCGGAGACAGCCCGCCTGGTAAGGGTTATGTTTATTTTACCGGTTTTATACATTCACATACATAAAGCTTGTTCCTAATACATTTTCCTCTGGTTTGTGATGCTTTATAACGGTAATACCATTAAACATGGCTCATAAGACCACTGTAATCCAGAAACCGGAAGGTTTACATGAAATGTTTCTTGTTCTAGTCTTCCTTTGTTGGGGCCATTGCTATTGGAGACTTGGTGAAGAGTACCCTGGGACCAAAAGGCATGGTAAGTGTTTACTGCCTGGATTTGCATGTGGTTTTCATAAGACTTTTGTTATGTCATAGAGACATATCAAAGGTTTGGTTGGTGAGGGTCTGGATGCGGACACCCCCAACGATGGCTAAAACGAGTACAGAGAAGAGCTCACACGTTGCACTCTCTTCTCACCGCAGGGATGGTATTGCATCGAGGAGAGAGCGTGATATGCAAGTGCTTCTCTAGCGATTGGTGGGGATCTCAATGATCAGGCTTCCATATATATATATCTCACATAACATTTTTTTTCTGACAGCTCAGTGACCCTTTAATAAGAAGCTGTCATCAGAGCAGTTTTATATTAAAGTTTTTCTGATTTTCTGCATTTTTGGGTACAATACGGACTGCAGAATACATACGGTCAAGTGACTGCCCCCTTAGGGCTCCTTCACACCACTGTATTTATGTTTCCGCATTCGTTTTGCAGAATGGCTGGGGCCACAAAAGAAGCGCACAGTACACACATCCGTACTGCGGACAAGAATAAGCATTTCTAACATAGGGCCCCGCCCTGTGCGTTCCGAATGAGCCCTTATGCTATGGATTTGTCATTCAGTTCCCTCTCTGCATTGGAAAGGGTACAATCCGCAGCATAAATTGACCTGCCGCAAAACCGTAGGTCAATTTACGCAGTGCGGGTGACGTTTAGTAGACTCTCATCCACTTTACTGGGAACCTCAGATCTGTTTGGTATACGCTGTGTGGACATACCCCAAGGGTGCTTTAACACAGCATCTTTTGTGATAAATCTTTTGTTCCCCCTTTTGGCATTGCAAAAAAAATCACTGGCCATTTATGTAATTTTCCAGTATAATCCAGGGCCTTCAGAGATGTGGACAATCATAAACTAATAAAAATATAGATTATCACGGCACTCAGGGTATGTTGCAATTAGGAATTTATTATATCTATCCAAAGATATTTAACAATGGCCAACGTTTCAGTCCACCCTGGACCTTGCTCACGGCCGTATTGCTGTAGTGTAGTTAGAATAATGGATGGCGTGAACAAGGTCCAGGCTGGACCAAAACATTGGCCATTGTTAAATATCTTTGGATGGATACAATAAATTCCTAATTGCAACATACCTTGAGTGCTGTGATAATCTATATCTTTATTGCATGTAACTTTTAGCACTGAGCACCACCTTATTTTAAGTGGAGTGCCAACCAGTCCCCCATTACTGGCAATCATAAACTGACATAGTTTGGAAGACATTTAATAGATGAACTACTTCACGTTATTTCTAATAAAAATTAAGAAGGCATGGACAGCTCTTATGTGATAGAGAATCTGTTGTTGTCATTTGCTGATTTCCTGTGAACAGGACAAGATCCTCCTGAGCGGTGGCAGAGACAGTAGTGTTACTGTAACCAACGATGGAGCAACGATTCTGAAGGCTATTGGAATTGACAATCCTGCTGCCCAAGTGTTAGTAGGTAAGTCAGAAACTGACCTTTACACAGTCTTCTCCCAAGTCTCTAACCATGCTCCTCACTTGGTAGGGAACATAAATTAGATTACCATTAAGATGAGGCGGTTTAATTTATGTTCTGTGGGGGGACAATCTACTGAGTAAACAACAAACCCACTTTACAGACTGTTTATGCATGTGTTTTTTTTCTTCTGTTTTTCTTCCTTTTAGATATGTCCAAAGTCCAGGATGATGAAGTAGGTGACGGAACAACATCAGTGACAGTGCTGGCTGCTGAGCTCCTCAGAGTAAGATCCTGTACATTACAAAGTCTTGACCCTTAAAACTGCTTATAGAACCAAACGGGTGACTGGAAAAGCACAGCAGGGGTTGTGCAGTAGCATAATATTGCTGCCTTGTCCCCAGGATAGGTCATCAATGTCAGCTTGGTGGTGGTCTGACTCACTCATGCAGATTAGCTGTTTGAAGAGGTAGCGGCGCTTGTGCGAGCACTGTGTCCACTTCAAAATTACCTGCAAGACATCTCCTTTGTGTCGGCACTGCAACTGAATGGTAGGGAGCCGTGTAATTACACTGTACCACCTCTACAAAGGAGACATGGGTACAGGTAATTTTGAAGAGGAAGCAGCACTGGCACAAACCACTAAACCCCTTCAAACAGCTGATTGGCAGGATGCTGGGCGTCGAATCTGATGTTGATTTATCCTGAGGCTAGGTCATTAATATTAGGTCACTGTACAACCCCTGTGAACCATACCTGGGGTGCTGCTTCTACTTGATCTATAGGTTAGAGATGGATTTTTTAACAAGTCGTTCCCTCAAGTGTCCTCTGCTGTCTGCATTGACCTCCCCCACAGCCCATCCCATCTCCACTGAGTGACAGCTGTAGCATTCAACCAGGACACCACTACAGCTGTCAAGCGGAGTGGAGGTGTTTTGGAGCAACTTGGTTCAGAAAGCGGAGGGCACTTGCAGGGATCATTTTGTTAAAGGTCCATTCGCACGTCCGTATAATGTGTCCGCATCCGTTTCCACAATTGCGGACAATTATGCGGATAGGATGCGGGTCCATTCATTTCAATGGGTCCCGAAAAAATGCGGACAGTACACCGTGTGGTGTCCGCATCCGTGTGTCCGTTCCGACTGTCCGCATAAAGAAATCTCCCGAATTGCGGTCCGTAGCACAATGAAAGTCTATGGATCCGCAAAAATGCGGAATACATGCGGAAAGGCATCCGCATGTCATCCGTATTTGTGGATTCCGAGGGGAGAAAAAAAAAGAAAAGGTACAGATGTTATTCATCCTCATGACATATGGATACATCCTTTCCGTTTTTTACGGAAAAACGGAACGGATTTCCTGGAAAAACTGAGTTTTTTTGCGGAACAACAGATCCGAAAAAAACTGACCGTTTTCCCGGATGTGCACAAATACGGACGTTTGAATGAAGCCTAAAACGTCTACTTCTGGTATACTAGGTGTCGTTTAACTGCTTTCCCTGTCACACACCTATTACAGGCTTTAGTGGTACATCATTGATGTGACATAGAGTTCAAGCCGCTATGACTGCTGAAGCCTGTGATTGGCCCCTGTCATAAGGGGACCCAGCCGCTTCTTGGTCCTGTGGGAAAAAGAAACGGCTTGGAGCATTGGCGGGACCCATTTAAGTTGCTCTTTTGGCAACTGTCAGAAGTTGAAGGGTTAAAAAAATGTACCTCTTGCACCATGTGAATGCAATAGTAATTCATTTTTATATTTTATTGCCTGTTTCAGGAAGCTGAACTTTTGATTGCCAAGAAGATTCATCCACAGACTATTATCTCTGGTTGGAGACAAGCTACGCAGGTCGCCAGGGAAGCACTTCTGAAGGCAGCATTGGATCATGGGTTAGTTCTTCTCTTCACATCTATACACATAATACTGTGTGTATATTAAACTTGCATATGCATTAAGTATTGCGATTTTTAGATTTATCCCAAACTGATTACAATGGTAAATGTAATAATATTAACTGTTAAGATTAGATTTTGTATGTGATACCCCTTGAAGGTACTAGGACTTCAACCATATATAATCTGATAATATATGTGTATCAGGGCAAGTGCAGGATATTTGCTATCATATGTTCACAACTAGAGATGGGCAAAGCTGCATCGCTAAAAAAATTTGTTATAATACTGTACGGAGATCCATCTCTGTACAGTATTAGAATGTATGGGCTCCGATGAGCTGAAGTAAGTTATTCACAAAGTTGCGTGAGATTTCATTGAATAACTTTGGTAATTGAATATTATAATGAAAAACCACTTCAAAACTTGGAACCGAACTCTGCTTCAGTTCCGAGTGGTACCTAGTGGTTCCAAGTTTTTTCACTGTAATAATCAGTTACTGAAGTTATTCAATGAAGTATCATGCGACTTTGTGAATGATGGACTTCGGTTCATCGGCGCCCATACATTATAATACTGCACAGAGACGGATCTCCGTACAGTATTATAATTTTTTTTAGCAAAGCGGCTTCGGATGTAACATCTGAAGTCGATTCGCTCATCTCGATTCACAACGTGTTGAAAGGTGTTTTTTTTTTTTTTTTATTGTGTGTTCTTCTTTATTAATGGAAGAGCATCTGTCACCATGTACCTGATAAATAAATCTAATTGGTAGCTTCATCACGTCTACTGATTCAAATGCTGCTGTAGCCCTGCAGATCACTGCCCCTTTTACTGAGAAATGAAGCCATTTGTATTATGCAAATGAGCTATTTGGAGCAATGAGGGCGTCACCGTTGCACCTTGCTGCACCAACAGCTCTTTTCCCTATTGCGGTTAGTGCCGTCACCAGCTCTGAGTGACAGTGTCAAGCAGTGGCAGTGTAATCTCCCCTCGCCCTGCATTCTCACCTGAGCACCAGGAATATGTGCATGTACAGAACAGACCCGATACTTGCCAGGGCTGAAGTCAGTACTGTGCAGCCCTAGCAAGCATCAGGGGTGTGCTGCCAGCGCACAGGCTTCTACTCAGGGCCAGCCAAGGTTACATCGCCACTGCCTTGCCCCATTACTCAGAGCTGAGGGGGGGCAGAGCTAACCGTGATAAAGGAGCTGTTGGCGCAACAGTGACACCCTTGTTTGCACCAAACAGCTCATGTGCCTAATACAAGAGGCTTACTTTCCCAGAAACAGAGTCACTGAACTGCAGGGGGACAACATTTGAATTGGCAGACCGTGATGAAGCTGCCAGCCTATCTGGTGAGAGATGCTCTTTAAAGATCTCTATATCAGGGATCAGCAACCTCTGCCACTCCAGCTGTTCAGAAACGACAACTCCCAGAATGCTTCATTCACTTCTGTAGAAGTTAGAAGAACAGCCACTTTACATATTCTACATTTGTATTGCTCCAATACATTTAAAATAAAGAATGGAGCAACTTTGCAAATAGTGTTTGTCAAAAACATTGTGCGATCTTGAGTGCGCAGATCCAGTGAATACTTAAAGGGGTTTTCCAAGTTATATATATTGATGACCTATCCTCAGGATAGGTCATCAATATCAGATCGGCGGGGGTCAGACACCCGGCACCCCCGCCGATCAGCTGTTTGAAGAGGAGCCGTGCAGTATCAGCGCTGCCTCCTCTTCATTGTTTACATGCTGACCGTAACGGGGTAGTGGTGAGTAGGTGTAATTACACCTCACCGCCCCATTCATTTCTATGGGAAGAATCGCGATTTAACACCCCTTTAAGTACCTGCATGATTACGGCCGAGCATGCTCGAGTGCCATTTTTGCGTATTTGCGTACGCATTTTAAAAATACGCTATTCATACGCATATTTTAATCTATACGCAAATGCGTATGAATAGCGTACAAATTGAATTTGTACGCTATTCGTACGCATTTGCGTATAGATTAAAATATGCGTATGAATAGCGTACGAATTTTAAAATGCATACGCAAAAATGGCACTCGAGCATGCTCGCTCATCTCTATTACAGATCCATAATCTGATCCTGCAGACATGTTACTTGCTCCCCTTTCTTTTTCTAGCAGACAGTGGTAGAGGCCTAGATAGTAAAGGAGTTGTCCCATGTTGGCTTTTTATGGCCGAGATATTAACCCCTTCGCGCCCGGAGATTTTTTCGGTTCTGCATTTTCGTTTTGCGCTTCAAACAGCCATAACTCTTTTATTTTTCTGTTCACATAGCTGTATGAGGGCTTGTTTTTTGCGGGACAAGTTGTACTTTCCAACGCCACCATTTAATTTTGCATACGGTGTAGTGGGAAGCGGGAAAAAAATTCCAAACCGGGTGAAATTGCAAAGAAAACGCTATTCCGCTACAGTTCTACGGGTTTCTTATTTACAGCGTTCGATGTGCATTAAAACTGATCCGTTACTTTCATTCTACTGGTCAGTACGAATCCGGCAATACCTAATATGTATAGTTTTTCCTGCGTTTTCATAGTGATAAAATAATTAGAAAGTTGCCCTTTTTTTTTTTTTTTTTTTTTTCCTTGTCAAATCTTGACCCCTATAACTTTTTGGTATTTATGTGTACAGAGCTGTATGGGGGCTCATTTTTTGCGGGACGATCTGAAGTTTTTATTGATACCATTCTGGGGTGTGTATGACTTTTTGATCACTTTTTATTTAATTTTTTTTAGAAAAAAAAAGCGACAAAAAACGGCAAATCGCCATTTGGACGCTTTTTTCCGCCACACAATTCGCCGTATTGGAATTTTTTTTTTTTATATTTTAAAAGTACGGGCGTTTTCGGTCACGGTGATACCCATGATGTCTATATTTATTGTTATTTAGGTATTTATTTTTTACTTATACGGAAAGGGGGGTGATTTGAACTTTTACATCTTTTTTATTTTTTATATATTTTTTAACATTTTTTTTTAAAATTTTTTTTTTACTATTAGAAAGCTCAAATATGGGCTTATAAATTGTGGCTTTTTTTTTTTCTTTATGAGCAATTCTGGGTTTTATAGACTCAGAAATCCATCAATTGCTCATTTCTTATCCTGGCCTGCCATCTAGTGGCCAGAATAAGAATTGCACTTTGAAAACTGTAATCCTCACCAGCGAGGATTACAGTTTTCATATGGTGTACAGACACCCCGATTGGCCACACGGGGTGTCTGTACACCACCCGGAAGCGAACGCTTCCGGGTTTAGACGCAACTAGATGCCGTGATCACGGGCATCTAGTCACCCCGGAAGACGCCGCCGATGGCGGTAAGTAGCGGCAAGTCTCTGCTGTTAGAAACAGCAGAGACTTGCCGGCCATGACGCCCGCCGCACCCGCGAGCGGGCGCCATGTGCCCGCATCGCCCCAGCGCCGTACATGTACGGCGCTGGTCGCGAAGGGGTTAATAACACACAGTAAGAGCTGTCCTGGGGAGGAGAGTTGTGGAAATGGCTGAGCATCGGACGCTCTATGCTCTATTGCTGTTCTATGCTGTTTGTGTAGCTCCCATTCACTGCTGTGGGAGTTGCAGAAATGGCGCATTTTCAGTAATTCTGTCACCCTAAAGACTGCTCTTAATGTGGGTTATTCCCATCTCTTGCATGAAAGAAAGACACCTTTTAAGAAAACAGTTAATTTATTTGCTTTAGAGCAATAAAAGACGGTGCACATAATGTAACAGATAAATGTTAAATTTTCTCTGGTGTTAAATGATGATATTTTCTAATACTTACTCCACAGAAATGATAAGGAGCAGTTCGAGGCTGATCTTTTGAATATTTCCAGAACAACATTGTCTTCTAAGCTCCTGACTCATCATAAAGATCATTTTGCAAAACTTGCTGTACAAGCTGTGCTGAGGCTGAAGGGTTCTGGAAATCTGGAGGCTATCCATGTCATTAAGAAGTTAGGAGGAAGTTTAACCGAGTCTTATTTGGATGAAGGTATTGTATCTAAGGCTCTGTATACACTGCATTCATGGCTTCCATTGAAGGTACATACTTATGACTTATACATCCCATGTTGGCCTGTGACATGCAATACAGTGGCATCTGTCACCCACATGGCCTCAAGTTGAAAAAAATGCATGCTATACCTTTTGTAATTGTGGACTTCTGTATTCTAAAGCAGTCTGCTGAGCTTCCCTATACCAGTGATTTAAAAAAAAAAAGTGTGTTGACACATGCTGGTCTGATGGGGGCCTATGGATACATTTAACATAAGTGTTGGGACCTTTTTCCATTGTATGGCTTAAGCATAGTGCACGGAGTCTGTTTGCCTGCAAATGTAGAATATGGGGGCCTTTATCATTGCATTGGTCCTTTTCCTAAAAGTGTTCTCCGAAACCAGGAACCCCTTTTCACTTGGCAAGGCAGTGGCACCCATCAACATAGGGTCCAATTGTAATAATAAAAAAAAAAATCAGTTTTTAGTGTATACTTATACACTATATATATATATATATATATATATATATATATATATATATATATACATATACGTGATTCCCTTGCTCTGGTTTTGATAAATCTGCCCCTGTGATGGGTCGGACTGACCATAGACCCTACAGGGAAATTTCCCAGTGGGTGGATGCCCAGGGGGCCACCCAAGCCCTCTGTTGCTGCTGGCCAAGTACGTAATGATCTGATTGTCTCTGGTAATTAACTCTGGGTGAATCAGATACTAATGTACTTCTCCAGCAGATGCCCCCCTGAATTCAGCTGTCTGCCCCCCGCCCTGTGAGCTCTTATTTTCTGACTGGACATTAACGTTAACGACTTTTGATTACAATGCTAGCAGCACTGATTTCTTCATTCTAGATGCAAGTGCTCACTAGTGTTAACTTTATTACGCAGCACTTAAATAGTACAAACATATTCCACAATCCTGTTCAAAAAATATTCTCACCTTTTCTGTCCCCGGTGTTCAAAAAAAGAAGATGAATGTGTGTGTATAATATCAGCTGTTGTATTTTAGGTTTCCTGTTGGACAAGAAAATTGGGGTAAACCAACCAAAGCGTATTGAAAATGCAAAAATACTCATTGCAAATACAGGAATGGACACTGACAAGATTAAGGTTAGCATTTATGTTCTTTATTAACCCAATTTCCCCCTGCTTGGATTGCTGATCTTGATATTAACCAATTCCATATTATGCAGGTTTTTGGCTCAAGGGTACGTGTGGACTCTACTGCAAAGGTGGCCGAAATTGAGTCAGCAGAGAAGGAGAAGATGAAGGAGAAAGTGGAGCGCATTCTAAAACATGGGATCAACTGTTTTATTAACAGGTAGGGACGTATGCATGGTGTGTGTGACACAAATATTAACTAAAGAAGTTCAGAAGATGCAAATCTTTTTCCATGATGGCACTACCTTTGTGAGTTATCTAATAGTACATATTAAGGAATTATTTGAGTTTTCATATCGGCTGCACTCAGCTTCTCTTAGGAGGGAGGAGAGATTGCTCGTTAGTCAGTGTGCTGATCTAGTGGCCCAGATGATGGTCCCCACTTAAAGTGTAACTGTCATGTTTTCCTAAAAAAAATCTATTTTAGCATATGTTAGTGGAGCATTATGCATAAATAAATTATGTTGGTGCAGCATTATGCATAAAGCAGTCTTTAGTTTCTTCACATACCACTGTTTTCCTTGAGTTTGTCCCTTAGTTATGGCTGTTTTGAACCCTACAATATGAGGATCTTCTCAAGATGGCTCCTCTGCCAGTTCTGAGGTTAGAACTGCCTTTCCTCACTTCACATACACACTTGCTGTGGCCAGCAGCTCCCTGCCAGCCAATCAGATTGGATTACTGAGAGACACGCCTCCTCACTGTGAAGCCTAATCCAGGCATGCAGTGTGAAGGACCGCCCCTCCGTCTTCCTGTCTTCTTAGATGAGCCATAGCAACAGTCTTTTAAGGAAGCAGTGGAAAGGGACAGGAGACATTAATGAAAGCTATTATTATAAGGTAGTTACAGATCTTTTGACAATAATTGACAGACTAACTTGGGTATACATGGCTAGCTATATTAAACTGGCAAATAAAAAAATATGACCGTTACACTTTAACAGACATATAGCAAATTCTATTCTATATATAAATTTGATATAACAGTGTGCTTTAATGTTTGTGAATCTTACAGAAGTTTGATGTAAAACTAATCCTAAAAGTAGATAAAGATAACCAAATCATATGAATGAGTAAAAAATATTAGACCTAGTCACATATTTATTGAGGAAAATGGTCCAATATCACATGTCTATGAGAGACCAAGTATGTGAACCTTTAGGATTAGCAGATAATTTGAAGTTCTATTACAGTCAGGTGTTTTCAATCAATGGGATGACAATCAGGTGTGAGTGGGCAACCTGTTTTATTTAAAGAACAGGGATCTATCAGTCTGATCTTCACAACATGTTAATGGAAGTTTGTTATAGCACAAGCAAAGGAGATTTCTAAGGACCTCAGAAGAAGAGTTGATGCTCATCAGGCTCGAAGAGTTTACAAAACCATCTCTGGGTTTTACCAATCCAAAGTCAGATTGTATAAAAGTGAGGTAAATTCAAAACCATTATTGCCCTCCCAGGAGTGGTCAACCAACAAAGATCACGCCAAGAGCAAGGTGTGTATTAGTCCGCGAATTCACAAAGGAACCCAAGGTAACCTCTAAGCCAGTGATTTTCAACCAGTGTGCCTCCAGCTGTTGCAAAACTACAACTCCCACCATGCCCTTCTGTAGGCTGATAGCTGTAGGCTGCCTGGGCATGATGGGAGTTGTAGTTTTGCAACAGCTGGAGGCACACTGGTTGAAAATCACTGCTCTAAGCAACTAAAGACCTTTCTCACATTAGCCAGTGTTAATGTTCATGAGTCCACCATCTGGAGGACACTGAGCAACATTAGTGTGCATTGGAGGATTGCAAGAAGAAAGTCGTTGCTCTTTAAAAAGAACATTTCTGCACATCTGCGGTTTTCTAAAAATCAGCTGGACAAGCCAGAAGGCTAATGGAAAAATGTTTTGTGGACTGATGAGACCATAATAGAACTTTTTCTAAAGGAAAATGTCAGGATATCTGTCCATGAGCTGAATCTCAAGAAAACATGAGTCATGCAGCAAGGCAATGCCATAAACACAAAAGTAGTCTACTAAAGAATGGTTAGAGAAGAATAGAGTTAGCGTTTTGGAATAGCCAAGTCAAAGTCCTGCCCTTAATAAAATAGAAATGTAATGGAAGGACCTGAAGTGAGCAGTTCATGGGAGGAAACCCACCAACATAAGGGTTGAAGCTGGTTGGTACGGCGGAATGGGCTAAAGTACTTCCAAGCCAATGTGCAGGCCTAATCAACGTTTAGTTGTAGTTATTACTGCACAAGATGCTGAAAGTAAACGTTCACATACTTTTGCAGCTCGTAGATATGTGATGTTTGGTTATCTTTATCTATTTTTAGGACTTGTGTGAAAATCTGATATAGTTTTAGGTCAAATTTATGCAGAAATATTAAAAAAAAAATTCTCAAGGGTTCACAAACTTTCAAGCACTGTTGTATATTCCTCTAAGCAGTGTTCCTGATATAATCTTAGCATAGCCTAATATTGGAGAGATGTAAGCCGCAGAAGATTCTGCTTATGGACAACCCCTTTTCTAAATGACCTGCTGGAGGTCAGCCTTTTCTTTCAGGGAGGCTGACGTAGCCATGTTAAGCTACCTACTAAAACATAATCTTGAAAATGATTCTTGTTATGCATGTAAGCGTATGATATCATTCGTTTTTGCATTATTTCCTTTCTCAGACAACTGATTTATAACTATCCTGAGCAGCTCTTTGGCTCTGCTGGAGTGATGGCAATAGAACATGCAGACTTTGTTGGAGTTGAGCGTTTGGCCCTTGTTACAGGTATGTTTCTTCTAGTTTTTATTTTCAATGTAGCAGACTTATGGTGTAATTGAAAGCCACACATTTACACCACATGAAGAATTATTAATTTGATAGCAGTTTTTTTTGTTTGCTCCTCAGATATAACACTTGCACACTATAGAACAGTCAGATGGAAGTATTCATTTTCATTTGGTCTTTATTCTATGTGTCTCATGTGACATATCTACGTTACTTCACTCAAATGTGATGCTAAAAATAGTGCACATGCTCAACCTAGTGCTCCATTCATTTTGGGGCCTGCGGGGTACAGTGTTCCTGTTCTCATTGGGGTCCAAGCAATCAGGCCCATATTGATCTAATAGTTAGCAATCTAATAACTAATATAGTTATTTTCCATAGGACAGGTCATCAATATGAGACCTGTGGGGGTCTGACGCCCAGCACCCCCATAGATCACTTGTTAGCTGCAGATGCAGGTCCCAGAAACAAAGTGTATGGAGCCAGAACAACACAGCTCTGTACAATGTAGTGGCTGTTCTCAGGTACTACAGCTCAGCTCCTATTCAAGTGAATGGCAGGTGAGCTGCAGCTACATTGGAATGGCCACTACACAGTGTACAGAGCTGTGGTGTCCTGGCACCATACACTGTTTACTTCAGTAATCTGTGGGGGTGCTGAGTGTCCGAGCCTCACCGGTCTGATATTGATGACCTGTCCTATAGATAAGTTATCAGTATGGTAGTCCATAAGAAACCCATGGGCCAGACGCACAAAAGCAAGTTCAGTTCATGTAACTCACAGATTGTGTCAGTGCGAGGTCCCGTTCTGACCTCTGCTCCTCTGAAAGGATCGCACAGCATTATACTGATTTATAATCCTGTCAGAGGAGCAGAGGACAGAATGGTACCTCTCACTGACACACTCGCATTCAACTCACTTGTATGTGTCTGGCCTCAAGTAAGTGCAGGCTTTGTTAAAATGAAAGCTCCTCTTTTGCTTCAGGTGGAGAGATAGCATCTACTTTTGATCATCCCGAGCTGGTAAAACTTGGAAGCTGTAAAGTTATTGAAGAAGTAATGATTGGGGAAGATAAGCTGATTCACTTCTCAGGTGTTGCCATGGGTAAGTAATATCAATTTCCCGCTCTCTGTGTTTTTAAGCTTTTTTTTTTTTGTAAGGAACAAATAGTAACCCTACTGTGACTAGTTTACTGAATTTTCTAGTGAACCAGGGATCAGCAACCTCCAGCACTCCAGATGTTCTGAAACTTCCAGAATACTCCATTCACTTCTATGGGAGTTGTGAGAACATACGAACATGTTGAGAGTGAGTTGTAGTTTCACAGCAGCTGGAGTGCTGATCCTTGGTTTAGACTTTATCTTGCTTTGCCATTGCAACTTTCTTGGTCCTCATTCCACCCGCTCATGATAGAAGAAATTCAGTGAACTTGTATAATAGCTTTGGCATACAAATATCTCTCTATATAGATATAAAATATATAGATATATATTACACTTTTACAGATGAGAAACAGATTTGTTTTTTTCCCCACCTGTAAAACTCTTGTGACTTTTGTGTATGGGGTACAATTATGGATCTTTTTTAATTAGCTTCCTTACTGTGTGGTACCTAATAAAAGAAGCATGCTTATCTGCTCCACTTTGTTCCGTGCCCTGGCTCCGTTTGGTGATCTCCCGCTCCCCAGCTTGTTTACTACCAGACAGGGTCACATGTGCTGCTGTAGCCAATGAGTGGCCTCAGTAGAGACATGACACTACTATACGTCACTAGTGAGGCCACCACTATACTATACGTCACTGGCTGCGGCTGAACGTGACCCCGGCTGGAAGTAAACAAGCCAGGGACCGAAAATGCGGCCATGGTGCCAGAATGGAGTGTCAGGGAGCCGCTGTGTATGGTTCTTTCATTAAGTATCACATACACAACCTGGGGCTAATTAAAAGTATTCCTGAATACCCCTATAATGGTTCTTTTTATACATTGTCTCTGTATTACATTTGGTTCGTCTTATTAATGAAATGGGTTTATTTTCTTTAACCTTCTAGGAGAAGCTTGCACAATTGTTCTTCGTGGTGCAACACAGCAGATTTTGGATGAAGCTGAGAGGTCACTTCATGATGCACTCTGTGTACTAGCTCAGACTGTGAAAGATACCAGAACGGTTTACGGAGGAGGTACATTCATGTTTTAATTTGCTTCCTTTTTTTTCCCCCACTCTCATTACATTTTTTTTTATTATGCTAACTGCTTTGAACCTTACTTCAGGCTGCTCAGAGATGTTGATGGCCAATGCTGTAACAGATCTAGCTAACAGAACCCCAGGGAAGGAATCTGTGGCAATGGAATCTTTTGCCAAAGCACTACAAATGGTAAGAATAACTGTAGTAAGTGGAAGTTGGGATTGTTCATGCCGTTGGTGTACTTAACGGCATTCTGTTTCTTAATCTGTGGGATCACAGTGTAAATGTTCTTTGAATATACTATATAGTGTCAGTTGACCAGATTTTTTTTTACATAAGGCTTTAATTTTCTTACTTAAAAAGGGGTCGTCCGGGTTCAGAGCTGAACCCGGACATACCCTTAATTTCACCCAGGCAGCTCCCTGATGTTAGCCCTCCTTTGCCCTGCGCTAATTCGTCAGCGGAACCGGGCTCTGCCGGGTGGAGGCTTCCGCCCAGCAGTGAGCCCGGTGACGTCACCGGCACTGATGGGCAGGCTTTAGCGCTGCCCTAGCCAGTAAAACGGCTAGGGCAGCGCTAAAGCTGGCCCATTACAGCCGGAGACGTCACCGAACACACGGTAAACAGAAGAGCCCTTGCCCTGCGTGATCCAGCGCAGGGCATGGGAGGGCATCGGAAATTAAGGGTAAATGGGGAAAAAGTAGACATGTTATTAAAGGAGCACAAAACATACAACATTCACAAAAAAATCTTCAACTCCAGGAATTTATCCTTTTTTTTTCATTTAAATTGCAACTGAGAAATATAAAATAAATCTGTGTGCAAGGTGATCAGCTATGTCCTCCTCCTGTATTTCACTTTCCCATGTCTGGGTGTAAGACAAATGGATGCAGTATGAGCCTTTCTGCCCTGTTTGCTGTATGATAAAAAGATTGTCAAGCCCTGCACCCTTGAGCATTCACTTTGGACACCCCTCGGATTGGCACATTGGGGTTAAGATTATCCTGTATTACTTTGATCATACCATTCTTTAATTTCGTATAGCAAGTAGGACATTGTGAAATCCTGCTGCGCTTCAATGGTTATTTTTTTTTTTTCTCTTGAAAGGAAAAAAAATAGCAAAAAGTGCACGTACAGTACCAGTCAAAAGCTTGGACATAACTTATTATTCCATGTTATTATTATTATTATTTTTTTTTGTTGTTGGAAAAAAGTGAATAAACCTACAGTCAGGAAAGGAAGGGGTTAATTCACAGACTGCAGGATCACCATTAAAGGAGTATTCCGGCTATAACACGTAAAACTATCAGATTGGCGGAGGTCCTACCGCTGGGACCCCCACCAATCCTGAGAATGAGGCCCTGACTAGTAATAACCCTGTGGTTAGGGGATAATTTGTTTATAACTGGAATGTCATAGCCAGCAGGTGGCGCTCTCACATCAAGGATCTTCCTCAGCAAGCCCCTGCCAGTTTTTCTTCACTGTGAACAGCATGTCACAGGGTTCACATGACCTGAGACCCCTTCCGGGATCTTCACTGCGACCGCAGCTGTCTAATAACAGCATAATTACAGCGATCTGCAGTACCGTCGTGCAGTGGTAAGCAAGCAGTTAAAACTTTTTGGTTTACTACTTTATCCATATGTGTTTCTTCATTCTTTTCATATCTTCAATAGGAATCTACAATGTAGAAAATGTAAAAAAAAACAAAAAAACATGGGATGAAAAGGTGTGTCCTAACTGACTGGTACTGAATATTGAACAATTCACGTCTGTTTTTATACATCCCATCAGCAGTGGGTTGTTTTTTATTTCTTGATTTGTAATTATTTTTGACTGTATTGCTGTCTTATCTGCATTTTTTTCTTTTATGTGCGCTTTAGCTTCCAACTATTATAGCAGACAATGCTGGCTATGATAGTGCTGACTTGGTGTCTCAACTGAGAGCAGCTCACATTGAGGGAAAGTCTACCTATGGGCTTGGTACGTACTGACCTGTAGAAGCATGCTTTAATATGTATGTGTAGCTTTAACTGCCTTCTATAATGCTAGACTAGACTGTAGGTTTGTAAGAGAGAAGATTTGGATCAGAGGAAAGGAAGAAGGATAAATTGTTAGGGTTTTTGTTTTTTACATTGTGTCCTATTAAGTGTAACCCGTTAAGGCTACTTTCACGCTGGCGTTTTTGCTGGGTTCAGTAGAAACATTTTGTTACTGATAATACAACCGTCTGCATCCATTATGAACGGATCTGGCTGTATTATCTGTAACATAGCAAGGACGGATCCAGCATAAACACCATTGAAAGTCAATGGGGGATGGATCCATATTCTATTGTGTCAGATTGTGGCAGAGAAAACGGATCTGTCCCCATTGACTTGCATTGTGGGTCATGATCCATCTTGGACAGAAAAAAATGCCTCAAAACATTATCCTAAAGAGTACAGATCAACATCAAATAACCTACTACCCCAGTCTCTCGCCTGAAAGACCAGAAAAAGTACTCAACACAACAGTATTGTAAAAATATACAAAATAGCAGTTTATTGGTATAATACAAAAACAGTTTATATATATCAAAAGATAATAACAAAAAGAAAATTAGGGCATACAAAAAGAAACCCAGATGCTGGCTAGAATCATAAGCTAAACGGGAAAATACCGCATCTCCCCATTAGATGTTACACATCTCTTTAAAGAGGATGTGTAACATCTAATGGGGAGATGCGGTATTTTCCCGTTTAGCTTATGATTCTAGCCAGCATCTGGGTTTCTTTTTGTATGCCCTAATTTTCTTTTTGATATATATAAACTGTTTTTGTATTATACCAATAAACTGCTATTTTGTATATTTTTACAATACTGTTGTGTTGAGTACTTTTTCTGGTCTTTCAGGCGAGAGACTGGGGTAGTACATGATCCATCTTGGTCCGCATCTCAGGACGGAAAGCTAACCGCAGCATGCTCTCTCCGGTATGAACACGGAACAGAATGCATTTTGGAGCACTCCGTTCTGGTCCGTTTTGTCCCCATTGACAATGAATGAGGACAAAACGGAAGCGTTTTTCTCTGGTATTGAGACCCTATGACTGATCTCAATACCTGAAAATGTAAACAATCCCCTTTTGTTTATCAGATATGAGAAATGGCATTATAGGAGATATGGGAGAGCTGGGGATCACTGAGAGCTTCCAGGTGAAGAGACAAGTCTTGCTGAGTGCGGCTGAAGCTGCAGAAGTCATCCTGCGTGTGGACAACATTATTAAAGCTGCACCAAGGTAACGTATGTGTAAAATATAGTACAAGTAATAGTCTGAAGATCTGTTATAATCACCTCTAATCTCAAATCATTATAACTTAAAAGGGTTCTCCCACAAAAAATATTCTACAGTTTTCAAACCAGCACTTGGATCTGAATACTTTTCTAATTGCATGTAATTAAAAATTTTTCTCTGGGATGTGCTGACTGAAATTTCTCTTTTTTTCTTTGTAAGTTTGTACTGGAGGTGTGGCTACTCCATTTAGTCATGCACTCCTGACCAGCCCATTTGCCCCACAGGCGGTTTTTAATCAGTGCAACTATAAAGCCGAGTGATTCGGCATGCATGCTAGTATCTGCATTCCTGAACTAGGGGAGGCCTTTGAAGCACCAGAAATGGCAAAAGGCAGAGTGGATACAGCATGCATGTGGAACCAAACACCCCCTGATTATATGTTGGCCAAGTCTGGCACATAACAGGTAGGAGATAGTGTTAGGTTCCCATTCTGCAGAGATCACCTTGACGATTCGGTGAATGGGCTCAGATAATTTTGTACAAAATATACTTGCCAGGAGTCTCTGATTTATTAAACAGGCATAGCATGAGCTTTGGAATATTCTATCACTATGGCATTTTGTGCTTTATCTGGTTAGCGGTGTGCGGTTGCATTGTATGTATTTTCCTTTGACATGTATTTAGCCATAGCAACCAGCACCTGCGCTCTGGGATGTGCTGACTGAAATCTCCTTTTTTTTTTTCTTTGCAATTGAAATTAGTTTTCTACTCTGATACCACAACCGTCTAATATAGTGTAAATTATACAAATTTTCCATAGTTATATAATGGCCCTGGCCACTCTGTGACAGTGTGGCTGGATTTATGAATTGCTTCTCCTACATCTTTAGGTATAAGTCCAATACAAAGTTCTTTACAATTGCTCAGGCTGGCATTATGTTCAGTGTTACTTTTTTTGTTATAAACCATGAAAAATGCTAAAATAAACAGGATTTCAGTGTTTACTTATTTGGTTTGCTAACTACTGGCATCTAGTGATTGGAGAGTTACCCCTCCTCCATATCTTTTGGTTCATATGACGCATTTGTTTCCTCCTGTGCAGTATCTGGATATATTTGCTGTATCTTTCATTTTTTGCATATCATATGTTGACTTTTGTACTTTTTTTTTCATATAGGAAACGTGTCCCTGATCATCACCCCTGTTAAACATTTCACCTGATATCAGTTGTGGAGCAGACTGCACTTGGACGCTTTTTGATGAACCAGGCAGAAGAAGGCTGTATGACTACGTCATCTTGGCACTTGAGGATTACACCCACACTGGTGGTTTATTTATTGCTGGAAGGAAACTTCTTTTTCTTACCTAAAATTTGTTAAGTCATATGCATACTCTTTCATGATAGAGCACTGAAAAATAAAAATGTTCACATGAAATTATTTCTGTATATCTTTACAAAGGTAAAATTAAACCACAGGCCCCTCTTTCTATGTGGGTAGTTTTGGCAGATGTGGTTTATGATGAAAATGAAAAGCACGCTGACCCAGAATATCGTGTTAGGATTTCAAAACTGGGTTTTGTTCATTTATGAATTTTGAGCAGATCTTCAAAGTAATAACGCTGTGGATTCCTGCCACATGCAGCACTGATATAGTGTAAATTCTAAAGGTATACGCTGCATCAAATAAACTACTTCTGTATTACATGTGTCTGCTTGACATAAATGTCCTCTAGACTATTTTTAATCTCTTCATATAATGCAACTAAACAGGGAGATTTTACTTTAAAGGGGCTGTTCATTCCCCATGGGAGCCTTTTGGGCAGACGCCCACAATGTGGCCAGACCTGCAGGAGGAATCATACAAACCTGATTTCTGCCTCTGCCACTCTACCGCAGTTCTCTGGTCTCCTTGCATCAACATCTGATTTGATGTGGGTCACGTGGCCACTGCAGCCAATCACTGGATTGCAGGCCACACAAGTGCGCATTGCAGGCAAGTGTCCCTCTCTGACTGCTGGAAAGACTCTTAACATTTGATTATGAATATAGTTTGACTACTGGGCCCCTCACCCATTCTTATGTTTGATTATCTCTATTTAGCATAATGGAGAAAGCGTATATGGGTAAAGGACATGGAATGTAATATACGCTACTTACAAAAAGTTAGGCATATTTGGCATTCGGGTGAAATTTATGGAAAACATAAAAAGTTCACGCTACAGTGATATTATATCATGAAAGGAGGTCATTTAGGTAGAAGCAGCAAAGGTGATTTCCTCATCTCAAACAATTTGAAACAAAAGCCAACATCAGTGATGGGTATACCCCTACAAAAATGTCTGTCTCAATAACTTGTCATGTGGCCTTGAGCATCAATTACAGCTTGACAACGACGTTCATGCTATTTATAAGTCGACTTATTGTCTGCTGAGGCATGATAACCATTCTTCTTGAATGGTTATTCTTCTTGGTCATTGAGGTTCTGGGGTCAGTTATTAGTCACAGTGACTCAGCTGTTCCCATAGGTTTTCAATGGGATTCAGGTCTGGAGAAAGTGCCTGCTACTCCATTTTAGGTACCCCAGTCTCCAACAGCCATTTTGGGCAGTTCTGTATTGACTAGACACACCTTTACCACCTGCAAAGGCTCGTCTGGTGACAACAGTGCCTGATGCATACCTCTCTTCTTGACGTCTGCAACATTGTTGGCGGACATGTATTAGCCTTGATGCCCTTAGGGTGATGGCACATGGTGCAGTTTTGACATGCAGTTAGGATGCAGTTTTTTATTGTAGCAAGCTGAAATGAATTAAATCATTCCCATAATGCAGAACACCAGGGGTTAACGAAGCTGCTAAACTGGCTAAATTGAAAACTGCATCCTAACTGCATGTCAAAACTGCACCTGCAGAAGATTTGAAGTACTGAATCTATCTGTCTAGAGGCAGCTAATGTGTCAAGTCCTTTCCTGGCATTGATTCCTGTTAGTAGAGTGCTCAGTCTATTCTGCGGAGCTGTCAGTGACTAATAGATAATTCTGAACATACTACAAACTATGTGGGAGATTTGTGTGCTGATTTGAGATCTGGGAGGACAAACTGCAAATGACAAGCTAATACTTGTAGAATTATTCACCATTTATCTTTCCCTTTCTTTCTCGGCACTTACACTTAAAGGGGTTATCTAAGGTTAAAAAATGCCCCCCATATGCCCGGGCCCCTCACATTGAATCTACTTACCTGGCTCCCTGCTCCCTGTGCTGCTCCTGGTCCCCGCACCTGCTCCTGCTTCTCTGCCTGCCATTGGCTGCTCCCCCTGACACAGGATTTTTCATCCGCACACGCGGAGAAGCAGCGGTCCGGGAACCAGGAGCGGTGCAGGGAGCCAGGTAAGTAGATTCAGTGTGAGGGGCCCGGCCATATGCAGGACATTTTTTAGTCTCGGATAACCCCTGTATTTTCCAGGATGCTGTTTTGTTGCGAACATGTTCAAAATCTGCATTAAGACTGCTGCCAGTAAATTCTAAAGGATTTTCATTAGCGTTGAGTGAAGCAAAGCATTTGAAGCAGCATTCGGTCCGAAGTTTAGAAAAAAATTTCCTCGCGCTTCATGGTAACAAAGCAGTTTTTCTTAAAATGGCGGCTGCATGTGTTACAAAGTGAAAGTTAGAATCCCGGGAACGAGAGATCACCCATAATGCTGTGCAGCCAGCCAATCCACAGGTAACCATCTCCTGTCATGTCACAGTCCTATAAAACCCTCATCCCGCATGGTCTCCACCATTCTTCTGTGAGCTGAGGACTGGGAGTGATGTGCAAGCGCTCATGCACGAATATTGGAGAGGGAGAGTGCAGGGAGACTATATCGCTGTGTGAATCGTGTTCTAGTGCACCAACATTCACAGTTAATCTCATTTTAGCAATACAGTTACTGTGCCTCAGTATTAAAGGCAGGTGTAATATATTGCTGTGTGTATCACTTTCTAGTGCACCGACATTCAGATTTAATTTGTAATTTTAGTGATACAGTTAGTGTGCCTCAGTATTAAAGACAAGTGTCATATATGGCTGTGTGCATCACGCTCTAGTGCACCGACATTCAGAGTTGATCCGTTATTTTAGTGATACAGTTAGTGTTTCTCAGTATTAAAGGGAAATGTAATATATCGCCATGTGCATCACCTTCTAGTAAACAGACATTCAGAGTTAATCCGTTATTTTACTGATACAGTTACTGTACACTATGGCCAACAGACAGTTTCCTAGGCCCTCCAAAGAAATGGGCAGTGGCAAAATGTTGCTGTAGGCAGAACAAGTAGCAGAGGAAGAATGGGGGTGGTAGCAGCTACAGCAACAGGCCAGAACTGCCACTGTCATCCAGGGATCGTGTTTTGACCAACAATTCATCTGTAGTGAAATGGTTGACTTACTCTTCAACATCATTTCAAGTTACAACAGATACGCAAAGCCAGTAATCGGTGGGTTCATCTGACACCATGCTTAGTTGGCATGGCCCAAGAACTGTCTCTATACCCTTACCTGTCCTGAACCTGCCTCTTGCTTTTGCTGCTCCTTCTGCCTGCCAGTGACGATGAGCTTTGTGAGGACAGTCAGCAGTTACAGGCCAACCCAGACTTGGGGGAGAGGTCAAGGATGTGCGCAAGAGACAGCTAAGGGTGACACAAGTGACGACCAAACATTTGTAGATGATGATGTAGCGGATCACACATGGGAGCTGGTTGAAGAGGCATCATCATCAGAGGGCAAGGGTGGCAGAGTGCCCGTGAGACAGCAGGGTGGAAGCAGTGTGAGATGTGAAGCCAAACATGGGACAGGTACACCGTCTGCTACTCAGGAGACTACTTGTGAGGAACACATTAGCAATGCACGGCTTCCGTCAGGCATCATGCAGTGGTGGAGAAAAAATGTCATACTCGGCAGTGTGGGGATTTTTCACTAAGTCATTGGGGGACATTAGCGTGACAGTATACACAGGCATGGGATTCAGCCGGTTCCCTCCGGTTCTCTAGATCCAGTTGTTAAAATTAAAGGGCCGCTGCGGCTACTGAACTCAATTGCATCTGCATCCACTAGATGCAGATACAATTGTGCCTGCAGGAGCCAGTGCTGGTGGAACAAGGGAACCTATTTCCGGTGGCCGGCGCACTGATATGACATAGGCGGCGCAATGACGTCATCGCGCCGCCTGCAACGTTCCTCAGGAGCAGACCCGCCAGAAGAGGCCGGGTCTGCATCGTGGGACTGCGCTGGGACAGGTAAGTATAAACTTCCCTCCCATATGCAGCTTTAAAACTGGCCCCTGCCTCCATATTACTGACCCCCAATACTGGCCCTGCCTTACCCTAATACTGGCCCCTGCCACCCTATTACTGACCCCCAATACTGGCACTGCCTTACCTTAATACTGGCCCCTACCCCCCTAGTACTGACCCCCCAATACTGGCCCTGCCTTACCTCTAACCCTGACCCCCAATATTGACCCTGCATTGATCCCTAACCCTAACACAGGCCCCTGACCCCTAATACTTGCCCTGCCTGACCCCTAACCCTAGTACTGGCCCCTGACCCCTACCCTAGTACTGACCTCTAACCTTGGACCCCTTACCCTGATACTGGCCCCTGACAAATTGCGGATCCACAAAACACGGATACTGGCCGTGTGCGTTCCACATTTTGTGGAACACACATGCCCAGCCCTATGATAGAAATGCCTGTTCTCGTCTGCGATTGTGGTCAAGAATAGGACATACTCTATCTATTTTGCAGGGCCGCGGAACGGAGCTACGGATTTGCGGCCCCATTGAAGTTAATGGAAATATGATCGTGTGAATGTACCCTAATGCTGCCTCTAACCCCAATACTGATACTGACCCTAATCCTAATACTGGCCCTAAGGGTGCATTCAGGCGACCATATTTCTGGGTCTGCATCCATTCCACATTTTTGTGGAACAGGTGCAGACCCATGCATTTCAATGGGGCCACAAAAGATGCGGACAGCACACTGTGTACTGTCCGCATCTGTAGTTCCGTTCCGTGGCCCCACAAAATATATAAAGCACGTGTCCTATTCTTGTCCTCAAAAAATAGGCATTTCTATATAGGGCTGGCACTGTGCGTTCACGAACACATAAGGCCAGTATTTGTGTTTTGCGGATCCCCAATTTGGGGACTGTAAAACACTTTCGGTCATCTGAATGTAGCTCTATGCTAATACTACGCCTAATACTGGCCCCTAACCCCAATACTGACCTCTAACTCTAATATTGGCCCGGAACTGACCAGACTGACCGGAACCTTAACTACAACCCCCAATACCTCACGTACCTCACAGTGACCCTAATATATGACTGTCCACATATATCTGTACACACTACATCTTTTATACCTCACACCTGACACATAGTATACACACACAGTACTGATACGTCAGGTACAAGGTATAATAGATACAGTGTGTACAGATAAATAGTATATACAGCAATGTACTGATATGTGAGGTATGAGGTATAATAGATACAGCAATGTACTGATGTATGAGGTATAATAGACACAGTGTGTTCAGATATATAGTATATACAGCAGTGTACTGATATGTGAGGTATGAGGTATAATAGATGCAGTTTGTACAGATATATAGTATATACACTGCTGTATATATTATATATACCCACTACATCTAGCTTGTCATGTGACCATAAGCCAGTGCATTCTAGCTTTTACCGAGTATTATAATACAGCGTGTGTACGCTGTATTCAGGGGGCACTCAGAAGAGGCACTATACATAAAGGGGGCACCCTGAAGCGGCACTATACACAAAGGGGCACATATAAGAGGAACAATACATAAAGGGGGCACATGTAAGAGGCACTTTTTATAAGGGGCACCAAGCATGTGGCACTAGCATTAGGGGCACTGTGTGTGGCACTATGCACAGAGGGCACAGGGCATATGACACTATATACAGAGGGCACAGAGCATGTGGCATTATATAAAGACGGCAGAGTATGTGGCACTATATACAGAGGGCACAGAGTATGTGGCACTATATACAGGGGGCATATGGCACTATATTCAGAGGGCACAGAGCATGTTGCACTATATACAGATGACATATGGCACTGTTTCCAAACGCACAGTGTATGTGGCACTATATACAGAGGGCACAGAGTGTGTGGCACTACTATTGGGGGCTCTGTGTGTAGCACTAATGCTGCTGTTATATTCAGGGCACAGCATGTGGCACAAAGAATAGTTTGTGTTAGTATGCAGGATGCCAATTTGTTGGTAAACCGTGAAGCTGAAGAGATCTTCTTGGCAAAATCTGCAGAGCTGAATTGCGGAGGGGAGATGTCATCATGGTGGTCTGAACCAGATGGGGAAGAACTCAGGAAAAGATGTCACCTGTAAGTCACTAAATGGAAATGATTATTCTGCTACTGACTGTGTATGATGAGTGTTGTAGTGTTGTGTGGCGACGGCTGACCTGACTACTCAGATGTTATCTGTACTGAACTTTTAAAATCTGGTGCTGTATTTAAGTAGAGAACTTGGTTCTGGTGATGTATATATGTAGAGAACTTGGTTCTGGTGCTGTATTTAAGTAGAGAACTTGGTTCTAGTGCTGTATTTATGTAGAGAACTTGGTTCTGGTGCTGTATGTACTGTACTTGGTTCGGGTGCTATATTTATGTAGAGAACTTGGTTCTGGTGCTGTATTTAAGTAGACAATTTGGTTCTGGTGATGTATTTATGTAGAGAACTTGGTTCTGGTGCTGTATTTATGTAGAGAACTTGGTTCTGGTGCTGTATGTACTGTACTTGGTTCGGGAGCTGTATTTATGTAGAGAACTTGGTTCTGGTGATGTATTTATGTAGAGAACTTGGTTCTGGTGATGTATTTATGTAGAGAATTCGGTTCTGGTGCTGTATTTATGTAGAGAACTTGGTTCTGGTGCTGTATTTAAGTAGAGAACTTGGTTCTGGTGCTGTATTTATGTAGAGAATTTGGTTCTGGTGCTGTATTTAGAGGTGTGGGCCAGCGCTTTACAAAAACTCGCAGCGCTGGTAGTTTAGCTCCTTAGGCTTTTTAAAAGTTTTGTGGTATGTGTATATATGGTGTATTTATGTATGTGTACCATGTATATGGTGCATGTATATGTAAACACGTGTCGTGACGCCGCTTGTCGGCCGTTGAGTAGGGAACTGTTGTTAAAAATTTGAATCCCACCCCTGAGTATACAGGATATGTGGGCAGAAGGTGAGGTATGGCCAGGGTGCTAATGTTGGCACGACGACCCTGCCTCAACACATGGAGCTTCATCATAAAGTGGAATGGGAAAACCGTGCCACTCATTTAGTGTTACAGCCTGATGCAGCAACCCTCCAGCCCACACTCCCTCTCAAGCGGTCAGGCCTCATCAACATCAGTAGAAGGAACCTATGATTCCTTCCTATCAACTTTGAAGTTGTCTATTGATGCCGCTGCTCCTCGTCACTAGTTTTCACAGGAATCGATCACTGAGGCGATTGCAAAAAGACAACAGTAAGCGTGTTCCTGGCCAAGTTGCTGGTACTACAGTCCCTCCCTTTCCACATAGTTGACTCTGCACATTTCAGAGAACTGATGGCTTCTGCCCAACCAAGGTGGAGAGTTCCAAGCTGACATTACTTTTCCAAAAAAACTGTACCAGCCCTGCACATGTATGTTGAGCAGAAGGTGGGTCAGTCCTTAGGCCTTTCAGTGTCTGGTAGAGTTCATGCCAGTGCTGACGTATGGAGTTGTAACTATGGTCAACAACAGTATATGTTGTTCACAGCCCACTGGGTAAACGTGGTTCCGGGCCAGACACACCAGCAACTTGGCCAGGTGATGGTAATGCCGCCTACATGTTGCGCCGGTGCCTTCTCCTGCTTTTCCTAGGCCGTGTGACATCACGTTTATCGGTCACATGGCCTAGACGCAGCTCAGCCCCTTTGAAGTTAATGGGGTTGGTCTGTGAAACCAAGCACAGCCGCTATAAAATGTACAACGCTGTGTTTGGTAAGCAGAGAAAAGGCCGTGGCACTATTGCGAGCTCTGGTGCCTTCTCATACAGCTGATTGGCAGGGATCCCAGGTGTCAGACCCCCACCAATCAGATATTGAAGACCTATGCAGAGATTAGGTTATCAGTTAAGAAAACACTTGGAAAACCCCTTTAAGGGCCAGATTTACTAATGTGTTGGTGCTTAGAAACTGCCCAAAAAGTGCACAACAAGGGTTTCTCCAATTTTTCCAACTTGCAAGAAAGGGGACATGACCTACAAAGCAATGTTTAGCCCCAAAATTGTGCCACAATTCTTGCATAAAATTAGGTGTCAAAGTAAGCCAACCAATAGTCAGTCGGTAAAGGCAAATGTTTATGGCTCTGTACCAAGTTTATTACCCAGCTTGAGACACTGTGATACATGTAGAGCTGGTCTAGACATCCTGTCTATGTTTATGCCTTCTACAGGCCTAAAGGGTGCCGACGGATCCATACTGCCGCTGATACATGTGTGGAGCCGGAGCAGCGTATATATGTATGGCTGTAGCCGGATCCGGAATGACCCCCCATTGCAAGTCAATGGAGGACAGATCCGGATTACTGGTGTGTCACACCAAACGGATCCGTCCCCATTGACTTGCATTGGGGGTCATTCCGGATCCGTCTTGGTGCGGATGCCTGGACCGGAGAGCAAACCGCAGCATGCTGCGGTTTGTTCTCCGGTCTGAAGACGGAACGGAATGCTTTCAGGAGCATTCCGTTGTCTTCAGTTCAGTTTTGTCCCCATTGACAATGAATGGGGACAAAACTGAAGCTTTTTTTCCGGTATTGAGCCCCTATGATGGAACTCAGTACCGGAATTTAAAAACGCTAGTGTGAAAGTAGCCTTAGTATTCTGCCAAAATCTGCTCTTGCTAGTGCCCAGGATGCAGAACTTCACTGTGAGGTTCTCACTACATCTGAGTAACAGCTATAGCATCCAACCAGGAGAAAACTACTGCTGTCACTCAGGGAAGAGGGCAGATGCACTTTACAGTGAAGCTCCATCTTCAGTGCACTTGCAAGAGTAGAATCTGGCAGAATAAAGCTTTGCATTCACACTACTCATGATAATACTGCTTTCCCCAACCCCTTTAATATCTACAAGGACATATATGTCTGACAACATTTTTAAAGGATAAGTTATAATGTTTTATACATTTTTAGTCAACTTTAGTGCTCATATTGTTGTTCAGAATGAATTTGGTGATTCATGGTTTGGTTGTGCTCCATTCTTTACTGATATAGTAGGATAATATGATTTGGGGTCTTTTTGGGCAGGACATTGGTGTGCAGAACCTTGGCATCTTTCTAGAGTAGTAGTTGTTTTAAAGAACTTATAGGCAGATACATCAACCTTTTTACTGAAAGGCACTGACAATGAGGCTGGCCACTGTTATTACACTTGTAATACACCATGATCAATCCGACAATTAATCATCTTCAAATAATGGAATATAAATATATATACACATATATAATCTTGGATTATATAGGACTCAATTTATTATCTTTACTGAACAAAATGAAACATAAAATAGAGGAGTGGATTAAACTACCGTTGTCGGTTGTAGGCAGAGCGAACTTAGTTAAGATGATTTTAATGCGTCAATTGTTCTATGTTCTGCATAATGCCCCCACATGGATCCCACAGCATTTCTTTAAGAGGATAGACAGACTATTTAGAGACATAACATGGAAGAATGGAGGAAATGTGTTAGGCTACTTTCACACTAGCGGCAGCACGGATCCGGCACCTAAAAGGTGCCGACGGATCCGTACTGCCGCTGATACATGTGTGGAGCCGAAGCAGCGCTCCGGCCCCACACATGTTGACACAGACACAGAGAACATACATACATACATACATACACACACATACACACAAACACATACATACTTACATACTCCAGCCAGGGACGCCGGCAGCACGTCTTCACACGCCTCCTGCGCGCAGTGATGACGATTCCCCACAGCGCCCTCTGCTGGGCGCAGTGGGGAAACGTCATAGCTGCGCGCAGGAGGCGCGTGAAGACATGCTGCAGGCGTCCCTGGCTGGAGTATGTGAGTATGTATGTGTATGTGTGTATGTATGTATGTATGTAGCCGGATCCGGAATGACCCCCCATTGCAAGTCAATGGAGGACAGATCCGGATTACTGGTGTGTCACACCAAACGGATCCGTCCCCATTGACTTGCATTGGGGGTCATTCCGGATCCGTCTTGGTGCGAATGCCTGGACCGGAGAGCAAACCGTAGCATGCTGCGGTTTGTTCTCCGGTCTGAATACGGAACGGAATGCTTTCAGGAGCATTCCGTTGTCTTCAGTTCAGTTTTGTCCCCATTGACAATGAATGGGGACAAAACTGAAGCGTTTTTTTCCGGTATTGAGCCCCTATGACGGAACTCAGTACCGGAATTTAAAAATGCTAGTGTGAAAGTAGCCTTACCAAAAATGTTATCTGCAAGTTAAAACCAGATAGGCCTCTTTCACACTAGTGGCAGTCCGGATCCGGCAGGTGAAGGGTGCTGCCGGATCAGGACTGCCGCAGGGACATGTGTGGAGCCGGAACTGCGCTCCGGCCCCACACATCTCACACAGTACACACACACAGACATATACACATACAAATACACATACATACTTACATGCTCCCGGCAGGTCTCCAGAGTGCCGGAGGAGCAGAACGGCACGCACAGGTGACGATTCCCCACAGTGCCCTCTGCTGGGCGCCTGGTGGAATCGTCATCTGTGCGCGCCGTCCTGTTCCTCCTGCGCTCTGGAGACCTGCCGGGGAGCATGTAAGTATGTATGTGTATATGTCTGTGTATGTTTATGTGTATGTCTATGTCTGTATGTGTGTATTGTGTGTATGTGTGCAGGTGACGGATCCGTCATGAACTCCATTGAAAGTCAATGGAGGACGGATCCGTTCACCATTGTGTCACACCAAACGGATCCGTCCCCATTGACTTTCATCGGGGGTCATGACGGATCCGTCTTGGTGCGAATGCCTGGACCGGAGAGCAAACCGCAGCATGCTGCGGTTTGTTCTCCGGTCTGGGGATGGAACGAAATGCTTTCAGGAGCATTCCGTTGTCTTCAGTTCAGTTTTGTCTCCATTGACAATGAATGGGGACAAAACTGAAGCGTTTTATTCCGGTATTGAGCCCCTATGACGGAACTCAATACCGGAATTTTAAAACGCTAGTGTGAAAGTAGCCATAGAAACACATCTCCTTTTTTTATTCTGTTTTCTGAACATGATTATGGGGGCAGCCATCTTGCCTGAGCTGTTCTTAACAGCATTTGCAAAGCATTAAAAACTATTTACTTACATGAGAAAGTTTTCTAGGCATGCTCTGTGACTTGTGCAGATGTCATTGTACAAGGAAAGAATAGATAAGCTTTGACAATCACCTATTGTGAATGATGGATCCTGTCTTATCTGTACACAGAGGTGATATCTCCTTATCATTACAGGCAGGTTTAGAATGGTATATAACTGCAGTAAAGGAATTTGTACAGACCAAGAAGTGGCGCCTATTATTAGGCTTAGTGACAAGTGTGAAAACTGCAGAAATGTATGTTTTTTGTTTAGATATAGATATTTAAATGGGAAATTTAAATCTTTCCAACAAGTTCAGACTTAGTATGGACTACAGAGGTCAGTTTTTATGCTTACTTACAATTAAGACATGCTATGCAAAGTCAGGGGAGGGTAGTTCCTCCATTGTTTGATCATGTAGTGCAAGCGTCTGCTTCCTGTAAGCTTATTTCCTTCACATATGGGTTCCTTTTGTATAAATACATGGTGGACCCACTGTCTTGATTGAAGAAGAAATGGAAAGTAGATGTGGGCCTTTTGACTTCTGCCCAGTGGCAATCTATACTTGAGAATACTCCCACTCTGTCTCTTAGTGCGGCACAATGCCAGTCACAACTCTTCCTGCTGTATAGGGTCTACAAAACTCCTCTGTTGCTGTATAAGATGGGGGTTAGATCCAATGCCCAGTGTCCTTGGTGTACAGAACCCCAGGCGAATCTTAAACATATGCTGAGGTCATATGAAGGATTAAGTGCACTATGGACCTCTGTATTTGATCTTCTAGATACATTACATGGCATTGTAATTCATAGATCTCCATTGGTTGGACTTTTAGGCTATGTTCAGGACCTGCAAGTTATAGAGGGTCAAAAGCTGGCAATAGCTAAAACTCTGTACTTAACCTGCAAATTGATTTCGAAATACTGCATTCAACTTGAGCATGAAGGAGCTAATAGGAATCATTAACCATATGATAAGGTTGGAACGAGGGGTACATTTAAAATGGGGAACTCTCACTAAGTTTTCGAGACAATGAGATAACTGGATAACTAATTCCGGGTTAGCATCTTCAGAACTAGTGAGAGTATGTCTGTTGGACACACAGCAGGTGTACAGCTTCTTTACTGGAGGAATTCAGGTGCAAAACAATACATGTGAGGCATAGGGCTGGCTTCACCAGTCTCCGCCCTGGCAGAAGAAGGGTTTGATGCTGAGGAAAGGCCTGAGCTAGCTGTTCTCTCAGTGCAAAGAAAAAAGGGGGTCAGTCAGCACATCCCAGTGTGCAGGTGCACGTTGCCATGGCTAAATACACAAAGGAAAAAAAATACATACAATGCAACAGCACTCTGCAAACCAAATAAAGTACAAAAATGCCATAGTAATAGTAAATATTCTGGTGCTATTGCAACACTTGTTTAGTAAATTTGAGATGCTTGGCAAATAAATTTTGTACAAAATTATTTCGGCCCGTCTGCCACACGTCAAGGCGATCTCTGTAAGACGGGAAGCTAACATTAATTCCTACCTGTTATGTGCCAGGACGGTGTCACGCTACGGTGTGGGAGGGGAAACTCCACACCGAGCATACACCGATACACTACAGTGAGATGAAGACCGATTAGCAGGTAAGAAGCCAGTGGCAAGGAAAACCACTGAACCAAGTGCACCGGAAATACCAGAAACCAAACCCAGAGGGCAGAAACCCAGTGAGTCCCCGTTCTTCACAGAGCCCCAGATGGTAGGGATGCACTTATCCAGAACTCACTGGCTGCACCTCCAGGATGGTCCCGGTGCACCTGGCAACTTACCTGCTGATACTGCTGATAGAAGCACCAGCAGTCCATACACCAAAGACTGAGCCCAGGCACATGTACTGGAACCCGAACACCTAACAGGACTCAGTACACACAACACACCCAGGAACCAGCACACCGGCAACAACTCACAGTATCGCTGTTCCCCCTCCGGGGAACCCTGGAGCCCTCTCACCGAAGGCACATACATACAGGGAATGTCTGGACTCCATGTCAGAAGACACATGGCAGTCACAGACCAAACACCCACCCGTACATAAACCACACACCACATAACCAGGATAAGGGAAGGGGATGGGAAGACCTCGATGACATATTAAGTGGCCACAAGGACTGGGCAGATGGAATCCCAGGAAAGGTGCATAGCTCCAGCACCAACGGAGGCTGAAGCACAACTAACCCACCAGGCTAGCAACAGAATAAAAGCACCTAGTGACCACACCCAGGTCAATATGTTAACCCCAAGAGGACCAGACAGGGAAGGAGGGAAGTATGCAATAAGAAGGGAACATACCAGCAACCAAAACTACACGTTGCCCCTGGCAACCACGGCCTACTACCGCAGCCAGAATGCCAGGACACAAACATGAGCAACATGGAAGCCGTGTCACGGAGAACAACCGAGACACCACCAATATACACATTGCCCCTGGCAACCAGCATACAACCAAATCCGGAATACCAGGGCACAAACATGAGCAACATGGAAGCCGTGTCACGGAGAACAACCAAGACACCAACAATATACACGTTGCCCCTGGCAACCAGCATACAACCAAATCCGGAATACCAGGGCACAAACATGAGCAACATGAAACACGTGTCACGATAACCACACGGTACGTGACAGACGGCCACCATAAAATTCAGGAAGTGCAGGTTCCAAATGCATGCTGGGTCCACTCTGCTTTTTTTCATTAAATCCAGTGAATGCAGGTACCAACATGCATGCTGAGCCCACTTTATACCTCACCTGGTGCCAGATGGCTACCACTAAATACAATGAGAGTCCCACTCTATACCTCTCCTGGTGCCAAAAGGCTTCCAGTGAGTGCAGGGAGAGCAGACTACAGCTTTATACTTACACTAATTAAAATCAGCCTATGAGGCAGACAGGCTGGTCAGGAGTGCAGGACTAAATGGAGTAGCCACACCTCCAGTACAAACTGCAAAGTAAAAAGGGGGTCAGTCAGCACATCCCAGTGTGCAGGTGCACGTTGCCATGGCTAAATACACAAAGGAAATAAAAAAAATCCTTACAATGCAACAGCACTCTGCAAACCAAATAAAGTACAAAAATGCCATAGTAATAGTAAATATTCTGGTGCTAATGCTACGCTTGTTTAGTAAACTTGAGATTCTTTGCAAATATATTTTGTACAAAAATTATTTCGGCCCGTCTGCCACACGTCAAGGCGATCTCTGTAAGACAGGAAGCTAACACTAATTCCTACCTGTTATGTGCCAGGACGGCCACCATAAAATTTAGGGAGTGCAGGTTCCACATGCATGCTGGGTCCACTCTGTTTTTTTTCATTTTTTTGTTCCAAAATGGTCTCCATTAAATCCAGTGAATGCAGGTACCAACATGCATGCTGAGCCCACTCTATACCTCACCTGGTGCCAGATGGCTACCACTGAATACAATGAGAGTCCCACTCTATACCTCTCCTGGTGCCAAAAGGCTTCCAGTGAGTGCAGAGAGAGCAGACTACAGCTTTATAGTTACACTAATTAAAATCAGCCTATGGGGAAGACAGGCTAGTCAGGAGTGCAGGACTAAATGGAGTAGCCACACCTGTTGCATTGCATGTATTTTTTTCCCCCTAGCTGTCCCTCTCAGTATTTATTAACCCTTTCCACAGTGCCATGCAAACACAGTGCAAATGAACAGGATATACACTATAACAAACATATAAAATGTAGTGACACCTCCAGTACAAACTGCAAAGAAAAAAGGGGGTCAGTCAGCATATCCCAGTGTGCAGGTGCACGTTGCCATGGCTAAATACACAAAATTATACAATTATACAAAGTATACTAAATATACAAAATTATTTGGGCCCGTCTGCCACACGTCAAGGCCCAAAATATATTTGCCAAGAATCTCAAATTTACTAAACAAGCGTAGCCTTAGCACCAGAATATTTGCTATTACTATGGCATTTTTGTACTTTATTTGGTTTGCAGAGTGCTGTTGCATTGTATGTATTTTTTTCCCTAGCTGTCCCTTTCAGTATTAATTAACCCTTTCCACAGTGCCATGCAAACACAGGATATACACTATAACAAACATATAAAATGTAGTGACACAATATTAAACAGTATAAGTCAATGCAAGTTAATCCTTTCAAGTGAAATAAAGTGAGGAGTTGATGAGTTTGCATAGGGGAAACGGGAAAATGTCCAAAAATGCCCAGACTTCAAAGCACCCCTCCTTCGGGGCACTAAATATTTGTCTATTATTTCTTCCTGAATTATTTACTATGGCAGCTTCAATTGTGTTTTGGGCTCAGTCTTTCAGGAATAAAATGATTTTGTTATATTTTGTAACAAAAGAAATGTTTTTTTATTGCCATTAATCATCGAGATTTGTTTTTATGTTGTTTGGAATATACTATTTGGCTTAAAGGGCTTTTGCAAGTCCCCCAAAAGATTGGGTAATGGCATGGACTGTTATAATAACAAAATAACCCACACTCACCTGCTATGTCCCTTGCACAAGACATCCTCAGCTACCCCATGTGAGCACTGCAGTCATGTGGGGAAGCTGGTGCAGATCGGCACTGCGGCTCCTAGTAGGCGGGGCCTAAAAATCCAAAACTCTTAGACAGGGAGCAGGATGCTTGATTGGCTGGGATGGCTGAAATGGCAGGAAGATTCTGTAGTCCTGTGGAGTAAAAGAGCTAAAAAGCTCCCAATCTTTCTCACTCCCTCCTAATAATTTTGGATGGATTATAAACCTACAAATCCTAAACCTACAATACATATACATCATTTGTGTAAAATAACTAGAAAAGAATGGAACTCCTACAAAGAAAATAGTCATTATTAAATATCAATAAATCAATTTCAATAAGTCAATAAATATATGATATACCGGCCAACAAGACAGCCACTCCCTGATGTATGTTTCATTGCAAACCTCTTCCAAAGGAGGGATTTAGGAGCTGTTAAAGTTTAACCCTCTATTGTGTATAGATAATATTAATTCTCTTTGCTTGTTCTTAATAGTAACAGGTAATGGATGTGACTATTTATAGGATTATAAAGGATCCTGTTTATTTCTATGCAACATTAAACTTAGAAGGAGCTTACTAGAAGGAGCATTTTATTGTAAGCTCCTGAGCTCCCTCTAGTTGTAGAAATGAATCAGTACAAAATATTGCACCTAATAAAGATATGGGCTCACATTAATTAAGACTAGCATTTGATATGCCAGTCTTAAAGGAGTTTACCACATGTTTTTTTAAATACATCCTCCAAACCAGTGGCACCTTTGAATGGATATATACTTACTTGCTCACCACAGCTTTGTTCCAACTCCATTGGTCCTGTTCTCTCTTGGCTGCAATTCCAGTCCCTGCATGTAAACTTCCTGAATGGATGGGGTCAGTTGAGCCGCTGCGGCCAATGACTAGCCTCACAGTGATGTGTCCCCAGGTAGCACATCGCAGGTCGCACACGTTTTAAACAAAGAACTTAAACACATGTACAACACCTTTAAAAGTTCATTAGAGTAAATTGTGCCAATTTTATTAAAAGGTACATGTCTCAATATATGTGGCGCATTTATGCCTGGTATAGATTTGTGGAATTTTTCTGGCTATTGAAAAAAATAAAATTAAATTAAAAAAAAAAAAAATATATATATATATATATATATATAGTTTTTGATATACCCCAGTAAACTCCACCCACTTTTCTCAGCATTTTCAAAATTGGCAAGTGCTGAGGAAAATGGCAAATGTTTATGCAGATATGGTATGTCCAAAATCTGAGACTTTATGACAATAAAAAACTGGTGCAAAGCTATTGATACATTTCCCATATAGTGTTAAAAGCTGGACATTCACGTTATGAATTCCAAAAGGGAAGGCACTTCAATATCTGGAAGATTGCAACATTAAATGTGACATATGATCTTTAAATCTTCTGGAATATTTAAAAACACTTAATCATTTAGCTGTGCAAACATATTTTGTACAATATCATCTTAATATCATCTACATTAATGTAAATGAAAGGCTTAATTGCTAAATGAATCCAGTCAAACATATGCAGTTTTTAAATGAAATTTAGATAATGAAGAAGGTTATTGTTGGGCATATTCTGAATATGGAACATTTTGTTTGTTTTTTAGCTCTTTTTATGTGTGTATTGTGTTCAAATAAACTTAATATTATTTGTATTATTTCATCTGTATTTTATATACAAATACTAATGAATTAATAATTGTGTAAAAAAATACCACTTTGTTTCAGGCTCCATTGACATATCTTTAAAAGGTCTAATAGGGCACACAGGCAAATACAAATCCAGCCAAGCAAACAGCTCCATACACTAATGAAGTAATGTGAAACCTTCCAAATGCGAAACATAGAATATGCATTTGTAAATGAGGCCTCACAGAAAATAAACCAGAGACAGACTGTGCATCTGCTTTATAATTATTTGTCCAGTTATGTCATTCAGTGCAATACTATAAAATGATATGAACAAAAATGTAACATTTTGAAAAATAAAGTTAGTAGCTCAAAGAAGAAATTAACATTTATATTCACAATCAATAATAGCTTTACTTACAGAAAATTAACTTGAATTTCCTCAAATTTAGTCTAAATTCATTCAAATAATCCATCATTTTAGAACGTATTGAGTCCATGCTGTTATTTATTTGGATTTAATATACAATCAGATTAATTCAGACGGGGCCTCTTGTGGATTATCACTGTTCTGAGCTGGAAGCTCCTTAGGTGCTGCAGGTTGCGTCTCTTGACTCTCTGAAGCCTTTTCAAGCTCTGCTTCCACTTCAAACTTTTTCTTGGGTTCTGGGCTCTCTTCAGACCATCTGCCCACTCTCCGAACTCCTTTTGCTACTTTAGGAGCATTTCTACATGGATTATGGTCGTAGATAACAAGCTTCAATCCTGTCAGGTGCACCAGACTTGGGAAAAATCTGATACCATTTCGGTCAACATCAATAACTTCCAGGAAAGGCATTTCTAGTAAAACAGGTGGGAATTCTGTGAGGAGACTTCCTGACATCCAAATGCTGCGCAATTCTGTAAGATTTTTCAGCTCCTTGGGCATATTACGAATTGGATTGCAGCCAACATGAAGTGTCTTTAGGAGAGTCAGTTCACAAATGACATCCGGCAAATTTGTTAAATAATTTGATTCAATCCAAAGAGTGTGTAGGTTCTTGAGGTAACAGAGCTCCTGTGGAAGATCTTTAATTCTATTATTTCCAAGGTATAATATAGATAGCTGCTTTAAGCTGCAGACAACTAGTGGAAGAACCTTAAAATTGTTAAAGTCCAAGGCAAGGATCTGGAGGTTCTGCAGGAGTTCAAGCTCTGGAGGTAGGTTGTTTAAATTGTTGTCACTCAAGTATAACTTGATAAGTTCTGTAAATGCACATACCCTTAGCGGAAACCTCCTCAGCTGCATACTGCTCAAATCAACCATCTTATCGATAGGCATTTCTTCCAAGTCTCCAAGAAGGTATTTTTGGCAGGTGTTAGATGGGATGAAAGCAATGATTCCTCTGATTGTATTGCCCATCTTCTATGCATTTACATAAGCTTCAAGCTCTGAGACTTCTGTTTCTTCTTGAATAATATTTTATGGAGTCTGCTGAGAGTGGCATGTCTGTCGTTCCATTACAATGCATTGTTTACATGGTAACTGTGATTAATCTCAAGAGTTACTGATAACTGGAGGAGTGTCTGGTGATGAGGAGGACAGAAGTGGCTCTAAAGAAAATGTCTCCTTTGTCTCCAAAGTCTGAACTATACATACAGCAAAGTTAAATTATCATATCAAACCTGTGAATGGACTGTTTCTGGCAAAAGTTCATGAAAAAGCAGAGGGGAAATAAAACATGATGTGCTATGCACATTGTTATTTATGGAGGTATCTACATCCTGATAGTGGATGTTTAAAAGTCTGGATTTTTAAACTTGGATAAATCTCCAATAAACATTCCAAGCTTTAGAACACCAAGAAAAATCCAGATGTAATCTGATGCTGTTTAGATTACCTGTCAAGGATTAAAAATAACGTTGATGGCTAATGGGTGGGTAATTGAATAAGTCCCTGTAGAATCACATTTGCTAATGCATACTGGCTCCCTCACCTCATCTCAAGTGCACACTCAAGTATAGGTATTAACAGATGAAGACATTAGCAACTTCAAAGGACCCCTTATTTCTCCATGTACTATTTTAGTTCTGAGATGCCAGCTCTGTAGTTTACAAGCTAGGCAGTTATGAAAAAAAGCACCCTTCATAGCTGAACATCATGATGTCACCATGTCTTAACATATGAGGTCCTATACAATTACCTTACTGACCCAAAAGAACTATCTACTGCATCAATTACGGGTTATGGATTAGTGCCAAAAATGTATCTTAGACCATTTTAGCTATAGACATAAACCGAAAGGATTGCATAATCTATCTATATTAAACCCAAAAATGATGCTACATGATAGATGCTCTGGCTAATAATAGATGCTATGTACAAATGCTCATAGCTTAGGAAACAACCTCTGCAAACTTATAGCAATCATATCTAGGGATAAATTGGATCTGGTTGCAATCACTGAGACATGGCTCAAGGATTGTAATGACTGGGAAATAGCCATACCTGGTTGCAGACTGTACAGGAAAGATTGAGTAGACAGAAGAGGTGATAGAGTTAGCCTTTTAAGTCAACGATAGTCTCAAATGTACAGTAATTCAGGAGACTCACATAGAGCTCAAAACTGTGGATTCTAACGAGACAACTGTTTTTATAATTGGTGTGGTATAGAGGCCTCCAGGGCATAGTGAGGATTATGATAACAAGTTGGTTAATGACATTTCTCAAATGGTCAAAAAGGTAGATATTGTAGTTATGAGTGACTTCCACATGCCTGATGTAGACTGGAATATCTCCAGTGCTCTTACATGCAAGAGCAGGAGTCTAATTGATGCACTTAAAGGAGCATCTCTGAAAGATGTTATCCAACCAGAGAAGACAACATTGTAGATTAAAGGTGGGTTTACACATCCTGATAGGAAGATTATCAGGGACGAACTCTCATTCCCGACAATCTGCCCATCTAAAGGTGTCTCCGATCACCCAATGAACGAGCAAAACGCTTGTTTATTGGGTGAAGCTGTCATTTGTGCGGGCAAGTAAATTAATGTACAATGTAGCTGTATGAGGATGAGCCATGTTCTCATACTGTGGAGGTGATCGCTGCACCCCCCATTGAACGAGCAGCCAGTTTTCAGGAAGGAATGCTTCCTTCTCAATAATCTGCTGCTCCTCATCGCAAGTAATTATTGGTTTTATGGTTTGATACAAAAACAAACTGGGAACAATCCTACACTACTAAGAAAGTGCCAGACTTAAAGATATTCTACACCTTTTTCTTACTGATGATCTATCCTTTGGATAGATCATCAGCATCTGATTGGCGGGAGTCTGACAACTGGGACACCTGCCGATCTCAGTAGCGCAAAGGCCTTCTCGCGGTTTCCCATAGGCTAGTGAAGTCACGACCATCATCACTGGCCTGGGTGCGACTCAGCCTCGTTTACTTCAATGGTGCTGATCCGTGCCCAGGCCAGTAATAATAGTGGTAACGTCACTGGGCCTGCGGGAAACAGTGACACCAGGGACGCCTATCGATTAGATGCCCCAGTGTCTTTGGAGGTTGATATTATAGGTTAACTGGCACATTTAAAGTCAAACAAGGCAATGTGCTCAGATGGCATCCACCCAAGGGTCCTTACAGGACTACGATCTATGGTTGCTGCTCCTCTTGCTGATTTCTTTAACCAGTCCTTCCAGGCAGGAGATATTACTGGAGACTGCAGCGTGGCCAATGCTGTACCCATACAAAAGAAGGGTGCAGAAGCTGGAATCTACAGACCTAGCTAGCTTGACCTTGGCAGTGGTAAAAATATTGGAAACCCTCCTGAAAAAGAAGATAGTGGACCATCTAAAAAACAGCATGGCTTCACTGAGGACAAATCACGTCAAATTATTCTTGTTTATTTCTTTCACTATGTCACAAAAGTGCTGGACGAAGGTGGCGCCATGGATATTGCCTACCTGGATGTTCACATAAAGAGCTTATAGATACATTATTGAAGATTGGATTTAGTACCTGGATAGTCCGGTGCAGTGGCGTAGCTAGAAATGACTGGGCCCCACAGCAAATTTTTAAATGGCCCCCCCCTTCACAACCCCCTCAACCCATGCAACCCCCACTCTTGTGGCTTGTGACAGTCGTGTTGGATTTCTTGCAACTGCCGCAGCGATACCATCCATTTCCATGGGATCACGACTACTCAGCGATCCTGGCTGTCACCTGACCAGTGTCGCCATGTAGACCTAGCCTAACACATACCTCTCCTCTCTCAGCTGCCTTGCCCTCATGCCCCCTGAACCTGAAGGGTGCCCCCTCACTGCTTTGGGGCAGGGCACATACCTGCAGAAGGCTGCCATGCCTTCTTCTCCTTCTGGTCTGGTCCTTCTGTTTCCTGGGCGGGTGCTGAACACGTCACTCATACGCATAGTGCCCTACCCACCCAGGGAACAATGAGGACAAGACAGCAGAGCATGCATCACCATATTAAACAGGCTGAAGGCTGGGTACCAACGTTACCACATAACGAGGGGGCCTGGCAATAAAATCATAGTACTGCTCCCGAGGCCAGATTCAGCTGCTTTCCCTGCTTCCCTGATAGATATGCCACTGATGCCAGTCTTAGGCCCAGTTCACACAACTAAAACATGCTTTTAAAAATCAGCACAGAATCCTTTTTTTCAGCTTGAAAAAACGCATGTTTTTTTTTTTTACGTGTCTTTTTTTTCTAGACCTATACCAAAAATGCACAAAAAATGCACAAAAACTGCATGGACTGACATGGAGCTTTTTTCTGCTTCCCGTTTATTTCAATGGGAGATTTAGTGCCGATTCTGACGTAAGAAAGGGCGCGCTGCTTCTTTTTTCCACACTTCTTTTTTATATGTGTAAAAAGAAAAGCAAGTGCTACGGCAGAATCGCTCCAAAATCAGCACCAAAAAAACTCAGTGTGAACTAGCCCATAGGCTGTATTTACATCAGATTTTTGCCCCAGGTTCAGCGTATACACATGACTTTTACATTACACAGTTGCCTCAGACAAGTGTTTGCCACCATAGGCATCCATGGTAAAAAAATAAAAATACAGATCTGTTTAACATAAATTTGTTTTTTACTGGACTATACAGGATGGAAAAGCGCAGTATACTAGGCATTTGCATCCTGTTTTTCCACATGTACAGTATATGTTGGGGTGGGTTCACATCATGTTTTATGCCTCCATTTGATGTATACATAACAAAAAACGGATACAAAAACGCAGCACACCACGTTCTTGTATCCTTTTTTTTTTTTAGAATGAAACTATATGGTGAACGGATGGCACTGTATGGCATCAGTCTGAGGCATCCGTTTAATGCATATGTTTTTTTCAGTACGTTAAACGGATGTGGACCCAGCCTTAAATGTGGGACAAAAATGTGTACTAGCAGCTCACTGTACAGTTGTTGAAAAAATCATACTCACCTGCTCCATGCCACTCTGTGATCTTCCAGTCCCCATTCCATAAACGTTTGGGTGGATGGGGCCTCATAACGGTGTGTCCCCAAGCAGCAAATTGGCGCCTAGAGGTCTGTGGCATCAGATGGGTAGGGGGCCTAGAGGACAGGGCATCAGATGGGTAGGGGGCCTAGAGGACAGGGCATCAGATGGGTAGAGGGCCTAGAGGACAGTGCATCAGATGGGTAGGGGGCCCACAGGACTGGGAGGATGCAGCAGATAAATGCAGCTGGGGGGTGGGGGTGCAGAGAACATGTGATGCAGGACAGTTAGAGCTGGCTGGGTCAAACCTTGAATGTATGGGCTCCTGAGAGTGACAGACACAGGCTCTCCTACCTGCAGCATTTTCTGTCACTGTTCAGTCTCCCCTCTCCCTCCTTGCCGACTACACAGCAGTCTCAGAAGCAGAAGCTGGGCTGTACCAATAGTACAGGGAGAGGGGAGGCAGGATCTCCCTGTGGTACACTGTACTGAGCCCTGGCTGCACTATTAAGCAGCCAGGCTCCTCTACTAATGGTCTCTGCTGGTGGGCGGGGTTTATCTCCCTGCTCTGCTCCGAGGACATTCTACAGCACTGAAGTTAGTGTAGAAGGGGGTGTGGCCAGTCTGACACTGTTTACTACTGCTTCGGCCCCTTTCAGATCCAGCCCCGAAGCAGCTGCTTCCCCTGGTTCCCTGGTGGATTTGCAGTTGGTTGATGAATAGATGTCAGAGTGTTGTCATTAATGGCGTTCATTCTGAAGAGAGACAGATTAGTGGGGTACCTCAAGGGTCTTTCCTGGGTCATATTCTTTTAAATATTTTTGTAGGTGACATGGGAGAAGGTCTGGTAGGAAAGATTTCCTTGTTTTCCAATGACTTAAAAGGGTGTAAAAGGGTTGATATTACTGGAGGCATTAGTAACATGGAAAAAGATTTAGCTTGGAAATGTTTCCATATGTAAAATAATGCATCTGGATACAAGGAACCCTCAGTCTATCATATTGGCAGTTCTGTGTTAGCAAAGACTTCAGAAGAGAAGGATCTCGGAGTCCTGATATTGGACAGACAGCTTCAAACTCAGTGCACAGTGTGGGCAGGCAGCAGGGAAAGCAAGTAGGATACTTGTCTGTATAGCTAGAGGTGTAACCAGTAGGAAGAGAGAGATTCTGTATAGAGAGATAGTGAGACCAACCTGGAATATTGTGTCTAGTTCTGGAGACCCCACCTACAAAAAGATATAGATAAAATGGAACGGGTGCAAAAGGAGGCTAAAAAAATTGTGGAGGGTCTGAATCAGGAGGGACTCAAAGAGCTTAAAGTGCATAGTTTTTCAGGAAAGAAGGACAATGTGGACATGATTGAAACCTTTAAGTATGTTAAATGCACAAATAAGGTTCAAGAGGGAAGTGTTTTTAATAAAAAAAAAACAAAACCTCAATACAAGAACAAGGGGGCACAATCTAAAATTAGTTGGAGGAAAGATCAGAACCAATGTCAGAAAATATTTCTACACTGAAAGAGTAGTTGAAGTTCAGAACAAACTCCCATCAGATGTGGTTGGAAAACGACAGTATGTGAATTTAAAGATGCATGGGATAAACACGTCTATCCTGAGATAAGTAATAATATAAGGGCAGACTAGATAGACATAAAACAAGTTTACTGGCGCTCCTACTTAAAATGTTGTGAGCATGCTGCAAGGAAGGTCAGTGCCGCAATGACAATTTGAATGAGTAAACGAAGAATTCCTGCGCTTACTCTCTGACTGCACCTAAGTACCAGTGACTAGAAGCGGGGTTCTACCACATCTGCTGTCCTCTAATTTGTAATAAGTATCTATTTGTGACACCGTCACGCCTACCTGAATTTGTAGAGGAGAGTCCGGGATGTTGATATGTAGTGGTGAATATTTGATAGTTGTCCCCATCCTCCAGTCCGGTAGAAGCAGTCAGGCTGTGTAGTTGGAAAACGTGCTCCGGCCTGCAGCACATTTTCTATTCAAAAAAGCTTGCACTACAAATCAGAACGTCAGTGACGTCACGCTCAGCTATTTACAGCAGTCCCATAGAGGTAAATGGAGAGGTGGCAGTGCATGCACGTTGTGCTCTCCTTTCACTGCTGTGGGACTTCTGAAAATACACTTAGCTATTTTTGGAACTCCCTTAGCAATGAATGGAGAGCTCAACATGCCTGCCCGATGCACTCTTCTTCACTTCAGGGCCCCATTCTGGAGATAGGAGCAGGTCCCTGAGGTGGAACCTGCTCCTGACATTGATGGCATACGCCGGCAATATTCCATCAATGTCTGAGATGGGAAAACCCCTTTAAGGTTCTAGCTCATATACAGGGGCGTAGCTATAGGGGAAGCAGGGGAAGCGACTGCTTTGGGGCCCAGACCCACAAAGGGCCCCCATAAGGAGGAAGACTAAAAGAATTTATTGTCAGGGGCCCCTCAAAAGTATTATACAATGACATTATATACAGTGACACTGTAGGAGGAGCGGCTTGTCTTAGAGTTCAATCTTGATTAGACACAGGAGTAGGGGTTACATATGAGTTGGGGGTGGCAAAGAAGTTGCTGGGGGGGACCCGATCAAAAATTAGCTGTGGGGCCCCGTCAGCTGTAGTTACGCCACTGCTCATATAGTAGATACATCCATAATGTGAAAATCTTACAGTGGCAAAACTGAAATCAAAATGGTTGCAGGAATCTTTGTCTTTTTCAAGCTTCTTGGGTATGTTACTATGTATAAATTATATTACAACACACTTTAGGAATGAGGTTCTTATCTGTATTCCATAACTAGCACATACTGCATATCACCTCCCTGCATAGCACTGTTTATTCAGCATGAAAGAGCTACAGGTTTGTGTGTAGTAGTAGTAGTAGTATATCAAGTAATACCCTATCACTGGCTCAGATGGCTTGTAGGCAGCACTATTGTTTGCTTTTATAGCCTCTTTTATCATTTCTTTTATAAACTATGCAAACTGTATGGTATACACAGGCCTAATTTAATCCTATCCAATGTTTCAGACAAATCAACCAAAATATAAAATGAACTAATTATTTTGTTTATTTTTAATGAATTGTATGCCAATTATGTTTGGATACTCACCAATCACCCTGCTACTAAAGAGGTTTCTGAGATTTTTATACTGATGACCTATTCTGACCTATTTTTCCACAGACATGCCATTTCAGTATGGCAGTTTGAAAAGTAAGCCCTATCATTATGTGGTGCTTTCTGGTTTTCGAAACACCCTAATTGTGGCTCTAATCTTTTGCCTGGGCATACCGTAGAGGTAACATAGTAACATAGAACCATAGTTTGTAAGGCCGAAAAAAGACATCTGTCCATCCAGGTCAGGAGTAAAAGAGCAGCATGCACAGTTGAGGCCCAATGTCGAGATTTATGCATCTTGTGCTGATAACTGTTACAGGCTCTGGGGTGAAATAATAAATGAAACCCCCAAGAAGTGACCCCCATTTTGGAAACCACACCCCTCAAGGTTTTTATTGAGGAGTGGAGTGAGAATTTTGATGCCACAGATATTTTGCAGAAATTAATGCGCAGCAATTTTTCCATAGATACAGCATTTCAATTCCCAATATTTTGTGGGCAGTTGGAGCCAACTGAGACTCACACCATACAACCTGAATTGATAGGTGGGTTCTACTGGGTATGGAAATGACATAAGTGTGGACATAAGCTACTATACTATTACTACTATATAGGCACACGGCAGAGCTCAGGAGGGAAGGAGTGCCATCTTGCTTTTGGAACACAGATTTTGCTAGAATGGTTTTCAGTACATCACATTTGCAGAGCCTCTGAGATATCCGTATAGTGGAAACCTCCTATAATTGACCCTATTTTGGAAACTATGCCCCTCAAGTTATTTTTCAAGAGATGGAGTGAGCATTTTGACAATCCAGTTGTTTTGCAGAAATTATTGAGCAGGGGACTGTGCAAACTGAAAAGATTTCCATAGATATCACATCTCACTGCCCAATATGCCATGCCCAGCTTGTGCCACCTAAGACATGCCAGACCCTTTAAATTTGGTAGGCAGGTTATACAGGCTACTGTAAAGCCATAAATGTGGACATAAACTGCTGTTTGGGTTCAGAAGGGAAAGACCACCTTTTGGCTTTTGCAGGACAGATTTTGTTAAATTGGTTTTGTTGAACCATATGTTTTTGTTTTATTTTTCTCTTGATGGGGCTGTATGAGGGCTTTTTTTTGCAAAACCTGTGCCACTACCATACCAACTATATAGAGGTTTTTTTTTTTACAGTTTTTACCACTTTTACACAAAACATTTTTGAAAATGATATTTGTGCATCACTATCTTCTGTACCTATATTTTTTAAAATGTTCTGATGATGGTCCTGTGTAAAGGCTTGTTTTTTGCTGGGTGAGGTGATTTTCATTGATACCATTTTGGGGTACATTCAACTTTTTGATCGCTTGATTTATGATTTTTAGGAGGCAAGGTGACAAAAAAAATGGCCGTTACTTTTTATGGCATTCACCTGATGGGTTGGATGATGTTATTTTTTTTTATAGTGCTGGTTATTACGGATGCAGTAATGAGCAGTGTGTCTAATAATATATGCTGTTATGGTTTGATAAGGGAAAAGGGGCTTTTTTATTTAATTTTTTTTACTTTTATAAAACATTATTTTTTTTTGGCCCAGTAGAGGGTTTTTGAGGAGCCTTTGAGGATCTGAACCCTTCTACAATGCATTACAATATATAGTGTATTGTAATGTATTGTGGCTGTTAGTATGACATTGTAACTGTCAGTATGACATTTGCCAAAGAGAGCCAGCCTTTGGGCTGTGCCTCAAAGGCCTCAGTAATGGGCAGGCCCAAGGCCTTTGTAAGCATGATCCATGGCGGAGAGCCGATGAGTTGAGGGAGCCCCCTCCCTTTGTAAACTTCTTAGATGGGGAGGTTAGCAATGATTGCGGCATCTTAGAGGTTCATGTGCCAGCATCTGCGTTTACACCACTGCCAGTAGTTACAGCAGGGACCTGATTGTCAATAACAGCTTTGCCCCTGCCGCTGATCGAGTTCCTGTGCCTGCCCGATCAGTATGCTGTACTGTTACAGCATGTGTCAGGAACTCCCTTCACAATCTGGCGTACATGTACAGTGCTCATTGGGAAACCATACCTTAATGCAAACATCTTTCACAAGACCTCATAACACATGTTATAAAGACACGTAAACCTGAAAAAAGGCTACAAAAGCATTGCTTGAGTGTACGGTACATCATATACAGAGACACGGACGGAGCGGTTGCTGGGCCTGGTCTAAAAGAGCTATTTTGACTAGCCACAAGATTGTGGGGTTGTACAGGAGGAGAAGATTGAGAAGAAGTTCCCCCCCCAGTTCATTCAACAATTTGCTGGGCACTGGGTCATTTCTAGTCACGCGACTGCCTCCCAGTGAGGTGTTAAAGGGGTTGTCCAAGTTATGGAAAAAAAAATATAGCACTGTAAATCTGATGGGTAGCAATATATAACTAAGTTCAGCAAGTTTTAGGCAAAAAAAATCTATATTTCCTCATTTCCCTGGTTCTCTTCTGGCCTTGGCCTTTGTTTACATGCAGTAATAACAATCTCTGGCCCTCCCCCCTTCTCTGCAAAGGCAGTGAATATAAGTGCTGTGAGTACATGTCTGCCTGCTGGGATACTCAGCAGCATGTTGTTTGTGTAGGACTACAAGTCCCAGCTGTACAATGACACTGCTGATACACACAGGAAATTCTTCCTACCTGTTCTTGTACAATACAATTCCTCTATAGCTCCTTGCCCAGCATTTGTCTCCTCTCACTGCTGCAGCTACTATTTGTTGTAAAGCCTTGAGCCCTTAGTGTGTTCTGGCTGAAGGGGTTAATGTTTTATCTGAAGGAATCCAGGGAGAGAGCAGATAGCAGCCCGGCAAAGAAAGGAGGCGTGGCCAGTGACGTCTCGTGTACAGACTGTTATCTGAACTCTGAGGCTTGTGCACGAAACATCACAGACCAGGGAGATAAGGTGACATCACAGGTCATGTGACCCTCAGTCAACTCTGAGAAACCAGCAGCTTTAGAAACACAAAGTATATGGGAAAGTTGTTATACCTGACAAGTTAGAAACATATAAAGAACAAAAAAATAACTCGGACAACCCCTTTAAGATGGACATTCATGTTGAATGAACTTGAAATTTTAAGTGAAGAGAGAACATTATGCAACTAATGCATGTTAGCAGAAAATGTAATATTACAAGGCACCTATTAGAATCAAGGGTTGCCATGTGATACATGGCCATACCACATCCCTAAGAGTAAGGCACTATTTTGCAGCAGTTTACTGCTGCAAACTAGAGGCAGGATCCTTAGAAGGCACCGGCTTTTCCTACGCCAGTGACGTCACGTTGATCGGTCATGTGGCCTAGGAGCTGCTCAGCCCCATTCAAGTGAATGGGTCTGAGCGTGATACCAAGCACAGCCGCTGTACAATGTATGGTGCTGTGCTTGGTGAGCTCAGAGAAGGCCTCGGCGCTCACGGGAGCGCCAGTACCTTCTCATACAGCTGATCAGCGGGGGTCCCGGGTGTCAGATCCCCACTGATCACATACTGATGACCTATCCTGAGGATAGGTCATCAGTAGTTAACTCCCGGAAAACCCCTTTAAGTAGTTCAGATATTTTAGAGTTTCCTGTTTACAGAATAACATTTTTAATATGTTGCATAATAGAGATTTTACATGCATCATTGTTCTGTTACTATATGTCCTAGGTCAGAATATGATCTGTCTGGAGAACGAATGACTGAAACCACATAATTAATCATTATCAGAAATTGTGAAGGTCAGAATGCCCCTTGAATCATTCTGAATGGCAAGAGTACAAAAGAGATTGATAGCCACAGAGCTGAGGGAACATGTTATGCTGTCTATTAAGCACCTAGATAAAAAAAAAACAAAAAAACTTTGCAACCTGACATTATTCACCTTGAAAAAAAACAAAACAAATAAGCCTCAAAAAACACACAGCCCACTCCAATTGAACAACAACCTATGCAAAAATCTTATAACAGGGAAAAAGTAAGCGGGACTCAGAACCTTGTATATAATACATACTATATTCTTTATTGCAGCATATATAAATACATATGTAGACATAAATCATGTAAAATGGGGAAAAAAACATCAAGATATGGAACAACATCCACAAATGTCATACTGAGTATAGATTCCAAACCACCCACATAGCTCCCACTACAGATGGAAACTAGGGATGAGCGAATCATCCGAAGTCGTTTTCCATAAAACTTTGTTTTAATACTGTACGGTGCTGGCACTCTGTACAGTATTAGAATGTATTGGCTCTGATGAGCCCAAGTTATTACTTTGCAAAGTCTCACGAGACTTTATGTAATAACTTTGGAAATTAATTTCTACTGTTAAAAAACCTTTGTACCGAAATTGGGTTTGGTCCCCCCCCCCTTTTTTTCTTGGATCTCTTAAAATAGTAAAGTACATGATAATAACATCCATTGTTTTTGTTCTCAAACTTATCCAGACTCCATCCCTGGATCGCCCCCCTTTGTTTAAAAAGATGTAAATATATATTTTAAAAAACATTTTGAGCCCTTCTAAGTATAATTAAAACATGTAGGGGATGAAAGGATAATATATATATACTCCAAATAGTTTGGCTGACCAGTAGTCTTAACAAATAATTATCGTGGCGTATGCGTTTGTTTTGCTGATAAGAGCAAGACTTCAGGTTTGGATACTCTTTAAATAGAGACTCTTAACTACAGCTACACTTCAAAGGAAGGTTTATAATATGATTTTATTAAATATAATAAGTAGTGTATACATATAGTGATATAATGTCCTTCTTTTGCACTTATCTATATACAAAGGATAAAGAACATAATACACAATTATATCAACACTTCATCTGGAGTCCTGACTACATCCAGGATGAAGGTACATACATCACTGATTGAGTTATCATCATCTGACAGTGACATCAGCTGGGATGCCCTTTCAGCGAAAGCAGTCAGAGTCTCGATCAGGAAAACACCGGTCCCTACACGAGGCGTCCCCCCGTAGGATGAGCTTCTGACTTATTTCCTGAAGGGTTACAGCTATATACCAATTAAACAAAGAGCTCCATTCCTTAGTGGAACGTAGCCAGCACATGCGCTGTATAATTGTCACTGTGTACGTGTTGTTCATCTGCTCTCACCGCAGACCTTGGAGCGGCCAGTTCCCAGGTCCACAGCGAGTCAGAATCCCAAAACAACCTTGAGAAAATATGTAGACAAAACCTTACTCAGTTCACCTGCATTCACAGGTCTTAAATCAACACTTTAACTGAACAGATACAAAATGGAATTCAAATGATCAGAAACTTTATCTTCACACTTTAGCGTTCCACTTTGAAACACAGCCAAGAGGGAGGACTTCTTGTTATCTGATGCGTTCCACAGTGGAATGCAGGGAGACTTCCGGTTGCTGGAGTGCACAGATCGGAGAGTGTGGATGTGGAAGGCACAGGGTTCTTAGAGATGCGGGAGTCGGGGACAGCATGAGAGAGATGAGGGAAGGTAAAATGGGTATTTGGCATGCGTTCCAGCATGGGACGAACTGCAGGAGTGACATGAGGCCTATGTATGAATAGAAATTAGATTATGAGGATCACCTGGGGGGATCTATGAGGATATATAAGGTGGTCTGAGGGAGAACACATTTGCACCTATCCCTACATCTAAGGTGGCCACTTATTTTTAATGTAGCTTTGTCTAGAAAAGTTACTGGATTCTATCAAAGAATTATCTGCATGAGCCTATATTAACAAAGGTCCCCCGATGAACCAATACATCATAGGCATTGGAAAAATGCGTTGGGACGCGACTTGGGATCCAGAGAAAGAGAAGACTGGCAAAGTACAGGGTATACGGTAGGGAATCATAGGGTTTAGCCACTGAGAAGTGGGGTCGCCCCTATCGGGGTGGGTGCTCCACTTGTAGGCAGGGGTAGTTTAAGAGTAAAGTCAGGGGCTTTATGTATGGACCCAACTTCTCTTCAAGTACTACATCTCTATGAAAGAACCTTTTTTGGACAAGGAGAAGAGATTAATGAAAAAGGAAATCAGATCTGTCTCTTGATCCCCATTACGGTGTGTAACTGTAAGTACAGATAGGCTTTATATCGCACTAGATAAGCCCCACCATCTTCTGATTTACCCTACAAAAAATTTACATAGGGTGGTTTTGGATGTACAGTATATGTAAAGTGGATAAATGGACAATAGATATATTTGTGTTTTTTTTTTAGAAATATCATTAAAAGTTAAATTTTAATAGGGGTATATATATATATATATATATATATAAAATCTTTTTTTAATTTTTATTTTTTTCTTTGCAATTATAATGTTACTCATGTTATACTGTGGGGCATGGTTCTATAAAAATGGGAGTTTCCATAGTGTATAGGGCGCAATACTTGGCTTGCCCTGGGTTCTGGCAATCCACGCTACACCACTGGCCATAAATGTCTGCTAGGTGGAGTCCCCACGTCTGTGGCAGCAGGAGAACGGGCAGCAAGAAAAGTTCTAAGGTGTTACTTAGTGATCAATATGGGTATAATAGTGGTTGGATAACCCCTTTAATACCTTGCATAAGCTTTGCATCAGCACCTTCTAATTCTCTGATTATTGCACAACCACTGAGCAGGTTAATGTCCCGTGGTCATTGATTGACCTGAGTAGAAGCACATAGTGACCTTAGGAAATATACAAAACACAAGGCAAACATTCCACTTATTAGTGATTAGCAATGAAGCTCGCAATTGTGCTCATAGCCTGTATTCATCTTAATACAGCCCTACAGAGGTAAGAACCTAGCTGCTTTGTATGTTGTATCCAACTAGTGACAGTAATGTATTCTATGGTAAGTTACAAAATGTTGTGCTAAATTAAGGATGGGAGTATTTAGCAAACTGCTTAATGCACCGGAATGGTTAGACATGGGCTGTGGACTTGAGTTATAAGGATTAAGGCTTGTGGAAGTAATAGAGAGAATATACTTTGTTGATGTCTGTATTGCTATTATTGTAATGAGAAAAGAGTTCCCTTTGATGGGGCATTGTGGTTTTCTTGGCTTAACTGCAATGTGGCTATCAGTATATGCCATAGTTAAGCATCTATATTGTGATTTATGCAATACAATGACTATACAGTATATTATCAATAAATTGCAGTACATGGTTGGGAAGGGTGCCTAATAGTTATTAACTCTTTTTCTGTTGGTTAGGTTGAATAGGGTTTTATTGTATTAAAGATAAAGGTGGAGTTTTAATTCCAATTACTTAAAGAAGAACTCTAGCATATCCTGCTAGAAATGTACATGATATAATCTGTAGTGAATGTCATTTTCTTACAAGTGTCTGAATTTTTGACTTATATCATCCTGAAGTTTCTTATCTGTGTCATGTGACCAGCAATTAGACCCACCAACTCACACACAGACTTATGTGTGGACAGGAAGTCTAATTCTCTATGTATTCCTATGAGACTGAAAGTGAGGCTCCCATAGGAATGAATAGAGCAGTTACTGGCTTTCTGTCGTGGGTCAGTTGGAGGTCAGGGAGTTGGTCACATGACCCAGCTACAATAAGAAGAGAGTTTTTTACTCACAGAAACAGTCACTGATAAGAAAATGACAATCACTACAGATTATATCATGCACCTTTCTAACAGGTCAGAGAATAAAAATGTTTGTGGGAGGTCTTCTTTAAAGGGAAAATGGAATTTGTCTATGTCAATGGTCAATAATTGGGAGCATACAGGTTGTGGAAGAACTGGGGCTCAAGTCCACCTTTAACTTGGCCTTAAACTGGGTCTAGAAATAAAAAAATAATTACATTTCAACAATATTTGACTATTTCTTTCAGAATTCCTCTAGTAAAAGGCCAAACAATCCGCCAGCAGCTACGGCAAAATAATGAGCTACAGGAATTTTGGTTACATCACCAATCTCATGCCTTTACCCAGAAGTATTCTCAATGCTTCCCAGATTCTCTCTCATTTGCAGCTGGATCAGCAGCAGAATATCTGTTTGACTACATGAATGTAAGTGTTTTTCCAATAACCATAAAGATCCAGGAAGGTGGCATCATGTATAAATCACTGGACCAGGAGCGGACTGGCCATATACCTTACATGGAAATTTCCTGGTGGGCCTTGGGGGAGGTGTGCCTAATCCCTCCTTGCAGCCGCTGGACAGGTACATAATGATCTGATGCTCTCAGTAGTAATTAATGCTAGGAGCATCAGGTACTTATGCACCTGGCCAGCAGCCCCAGGTGCCCTCCTGAATTCAACTGTATGACCATCTTGAGCACGGTCATAGGGCAGTATTTTATGCTGCACTGTGGTATTTGGTTTTGCTTGGGCGGTATTTTGTGCTGTAGTACAATATTGTTGCACCTGCCTACTTCTGTTCTTCCTGCCTACTTGTGTTGCCCCACCTTCTGTTATTTGGGACTATCCAACAAATTCGGGCCAGTGTTAGTTTTCTTTCCAGGGCCTCCTGTGCCCTTGACATTAGGAACTGACTGCACAGAACACTGGGACAATGGGGATTTCGTTATTAGGTATTTGCTATTAAAATGTATGTGAGTAAAATATTTTATTAATTGGATATATTTAGGAAAGGGAACTAAGGGTAATCAAACAATCGTTTGTATGTCATGTATGCGCATGGAGTGCTGTATGGAGACAGAATACCTTCATGCATACTGGCCCACATTTACTAATGTGAGTGCATCTTGGATTTGGCATAAATTGCAACTGAGCACCTAGGTTAAGAGAAATGATCTGTACTTAGGCCCAAAAGGGGATGTAGTTTTGTCAAGAAGGGTCTAAGATGTAATGTTTTGCAACAAAATTGTGTCACAATTCTGGCATAAAATTCTGTCTCAAACGAAGCCAACCAATAGTTGGCATAGGGTCAGGGAAAAGTGTCTATCCCTGCACCACGTTATCATCCAGTTTGAAGGTAAATCTGGTGTGTGATGTCTTGACAGCCTAGGTTTACGACATTTACAGGATTAGTAAATCTGCCCCACTGAGTTCGATTGAGAATTCAATTGGTACAGAATCATGAAATGAAAGGCATACAGATTGGTACAGTAGAGGCCCAGTGTATCTCAATGGCAGCTTTAGGCTACATTTGCACAATGATGAAAAAAAGCGTCCATTAAAACGGATACACTGTCAGTTTTTCATGTCCATTTGACATCAGTGGGTGCATCCATTTTCTTGCCGTTTATCCATTTTTAATGGCCGCTTCGCATTCTTTTTAAATAAGCATTAAAATCAGCCATCGAAAATGAATGAATTTCATTGGTTTTTATTTTTTTTTTAACATTCTAACCCCTATAATTCCCTCACAGTTTACGTAATGCCCACTATAGTGCCCACTGGACATCAAATGGCCCCCATAGTGATCCCAAATATGATTAATGGCCCCTACAGTGCCCCCCAGTATGAGTAATGCCCCTCAGTATGATTAATCCCCCATGATTGCCCCCAGTATGATTGTCTCCATTAATTCCCCCCAGTATGATTAATTCCCCCATTAGAGCCCCCAGTATGATTAATGCCCCATTTGTGGCACTAGTATGCTTAATGCCCCCATTAGTAACTCAAAGTATCATTAATGCTCCCCTTGTGCCCCAGTATGATTAATGGCCGCCTTGTACACCCCAGCAGGAATAATGCCCCCTTAGTGGCCCCCATTCTGCTTGTGCCAAAAAAACCCTCTCCCCATCCACTTGCAGGAGCATGGGCAATCTGTCACGGGAAGCCGGCGGCACGCTCCTCGCTTGCAGCGCCGCCGGACTTCCGCTACCACGGAGCGAGGACGCGACTGGCGTCCTCGTCTCCATGGTAACAAGAGGCGGGGAGCGTCGGGCGCGCTTCCGGATGCTGCGTGCCCGGCGTCCCCGCCCCCCTAGACACGAGCAGTGGGCGGTACTGAGCGCTGGCCCGGCAAGCCAGCGCTCAGAGTATATTTTCATATTGGGGGCCTTATATTTGGGTCATGTGGCGCTGGCCACGCCACATGACCAAATTTATAGCATATTTGAGCGCTGGTCACGTTTGGCCAGCGCTCATTATGCAAATGAGGTCATGTGACGCTGGCCCCGTCACATGACCCATTGGAGGGCTTTTTAAAGCTGCCAGCTGCCCTTTCAAATCGCCTGTGATTAGTTACTCCTTTGATCAGTGCTTGTGCGACTTCTTGCTTGAATTGTTACTTGGATTTTGGACTCGGATTCTGGACTTTGACTTCTCTCTTGCTTCACCCCTGGTATTTACGTGACCTCCTGTGTTTGACCCAGCTTGCTGACTACTCCACCATTGTGTTCGTTCTGTCTGTGTTTTGTCCGTCCCTTTGTTCCCTTTCCCTCCCTGCGCACTTATCCAGCGTAGGGTCCGTCTTCGTGGTTGTCCGCGGCTGCCTAGGGCCGACTGAGGCAAGTAGGCAGGGAAAGAAGGAGGGGTTCAGTTCAGGGCTCACCACCCTTGTCTCCCCTCGTGACACAATCACTCCTCAGTGCAGGCAGCAAGACCTGACACTCCTAATGTGATCATGTGATGTCACCATACTGCAAGCATCAGGTCCTGCTGTCTCCAGTGAGAAGCGAGTGTTCCTGTTTGTGCAAGTGGTAACAGGAAAACAGCAGAATTCTGCATGTAGCTTTACAAATCTTGGTACAATACTAATTCAAAGGCATGTATGTATGTTCCCCTGGGGCAGACCTGGAAAAAATACTAAAAGTGGCCCTGTTTTGTAGTCAGGTCCAAATTGATGGAAAGGCAGGGCCAGAAATACCATATTGTGGCATATCATACCACCCCAACCGAGCCAAATACCACTGTCCATCACAAAATACTGCTGCCAAAAGCACAAAATACATCTCCAAGAACAACCACTGGCTGGCCATTGATGAGGGCTCAGGTGGCCTTCTGGGCCACCTTCCCTCCAGTCAGAGGTGTAACTTGAACAGCATGCACTTTCTATAATACTGGTGTCTTCTTAGGTGACACAAGGATCTTTTGGCCCCCTAAGGCTCCTGGGCCCGGTAGCGGCTGCTACCACTGCATTCCCTATAGCTACGCCCTTGCTAATAGGTGTAAAGGAAAAAACACATATATATCTCAAAAAACTATTCATAAGGCTGAGATTTACACAGGAATGTCTTCCACCTACAGCTATCAGGGCATGCTGAGAGTTATAGTTTTGTTTTACAGTCAGAGGGCCACAGGTTGAACATTCCTGCTTTAACAGATAGGGCCACTATTGTCCATGGCATGTCTCTATTGGTGTAGGTCAACCCCATTCTCAAGAATGGTGGCAAGCTGCAATACCAAACACAGCCCTTAGTCAAGAATGGTGTTGGAAAAAAGCAGCCATACTTTTCTAATTTCATAAAATGCCAAGTTCAGTATGGAGGCCTCTAATGAATTATATTTCAGTTGCAAATTACATTGTGTTGGAATATTGGATTCTACCCATATGGTGTACTTGACAGAAGGCGGTCAGGAGCAGGATGTTGCATGAATATTTTGACATATCGTGAATAAGAGCATGCTCTGCTATGAGAAAATCCGGCGTTAAGGAGAGAAGATCAAAATGACGTAAATGTCTACACTTGATATACACCTATGGGCAGGAATGTGCTATAACTGCTACTATAAACAGGAATCACTCAATATAAATATCTAATCAAAGATGTGACTAAGGTACAGGGTGATGGAAGCCAGACTCTTCCATGTATTCTTACATTTTGCCTGTTCTTCAGCAGGCTGTACATTCTCAAGCTTTGATACCTGATCTTCTTAAAACCATTATATTTGTGCAGCGTTGGTGCCCTTTAATGTAGCATAGTGTAAATACTTTAAGTAAATCTATACTCAAACATAATGAGTCCATCATCATATATTGGACAATATTGGAGTTACTTCTCAAAGAAATGTAGAAGTGGTGGGTATAATTCAGTAGTTACGGTACCATATTATGTCCACAATTATGTGTATTTATAGTATAGTATGTATAGTATGGTCCACAATTAAGGAAATTTTTGCTCTCAAATTTTGCACTGACCCTTTCTCTGAGATAACTTGTCAGTTTCTTAATATATCTAATGTAATTCATTGGATATACCCAGGCATTTGATTCAGTTCCCTCAGGTTCTACAGATCCGGTTGTTAAAATTACAGATCCGGCTGGCAGCTGGAGATGAGCCCTTCCATTCCATAGGTTAGCTCCTTAGGCTAAGTTGGGTAGTATATGTGTGTAGTGTATATATGGTGTATTTATGTATGTGTACCATGTATATGGTGTATTTATGTGTTGGAGTAAAAGGGGTTGGGGACCCTTTCAAATATGTTCAAAAATGGTCCATTGAGTCCATATTTATACTTCTACCCTTTAATTCAGTGTGCTTTTTTTTTTTAAACTGAACTGATGACACCAGAGAAGCGAAAAGATGTCTCTGTTGCAAATTCTGCAGACACAAGTCAAGGATTGAAGTCATCATTGTAGTCTGGGCCATTTGGAAAGATGGGACAAGTAAACTATTCCAGTCAGAGACTTCAACTGTAAACATAACCGCATTATAATAACTGATATGCTCCACAGAACCAGTTTAAAACTAATACCGACCATTGTATGGGAGTAATATTAGTCTTTGGGCAGCGTTTTTTGTTTAGTAACAGTATGGTGGTAATATTCAGTCACCACTTAGTCCTATTGGTAGTGGTTATAGTGTGGTGTTACCAGGGTTGAAGGCCCACTCATGCAATGGATGTATTTTTCACCTCCCTTGTGTTCAGCCCCTAGCTACACCTCTGCATACAGCCTTAGGCCTCATGCACACGACCGTATGTATTTTGCGATCCGCAAAAAACGGATCCGCAAAAAATACGGATGACATCCGTGTGCATTCCGTATTTTGCGGAACGGAACAGCTGGCCCCTAATAGAACAGTACTATCCTTGTCCGTGATGCGGACAATAATAGGACATGTTCTATTTTTTTGTGGAACGGAAATACGGACATACGGAAACGGAATGCACACGGAGTACCTTCAGTTTTTTTTGCGGATCCATTGAAATGAATGGTTCCGTATACGGTCCGCAAAAAAAACAGAACGGACACGGAAAGAAAATACGCTCGTGTGCATGAGCCCTTAGATTGTTTTCATACCCTATTATAATTATTATTCCAACAGTACCCACATTTTGTAGATATTTTCATGGCTTACCAAAATGTGATATATTCTCCTAGTCTCCTTTTAAGGAGATCTGTAACCTAATACAGCACTGGAAGGTCTGTGTGCCCGCCCTGTAGCACAAGAGGCTGGCATGTCACATTCTATTTTAGTAATCTAAAACAGTTGCAAAATAGATACAGATCATGTGCTAGAAAAGACGCACTTTAAACTGTGAGAGATAATGCTTTAATTTTGGAACATATGGTTTATAGCAAGCTATGAAGGCCAGATGTGTTTCTTAAAAGGTTTGTTAGAGAAACATGAGTGAAGATTCAATCACGGCACTCCAATTGTATAATGCAAATTGATGGAACGCTTTATTAATATTACTCCATATTGTCAAGGCCTTGACAATATGGAGTAATATTAATAAAGCGTTCCATCAATTTGCATTATACAATTGGAGTGCCATGATTGAATCTTCACTTATATCTGGGTTGACTGCCCGATCATTGAGCACTAACCTCAGGTGGTGTGCCTTCCAATCTCGTTTATGTTAGAGAAACACGGCTCCAACAACGCCACATTTGTCCATGTACTGTGTCTAGTACTGCAGCCTGGCCCCCTTTACTTCAAAGATGCTGGGCAGCCAGTGTCGGACTGGCCCACCAGAGGACCGGAGGATCCTCCGGTAGGCCCCAAGCCACCCAGCCACTTAAAAAAAGCATACTTACCCAGCGTCAGGTCATAGTGCGTGCTGGCAGGGAAGACAGTGGAGCGCGGAACCTGATGGCAGCAGCAGCGCGGCAGGACAGGTAAGTATGCTTTTTTTAAGTGGCTGGGTGGGCTGATCTGAGGTCTGAGGGGGGGGGGGAGACCCTGATCTGAGGTTTGATGGGGGCACAAGACACCGACCTGAGGTCTGATGGGGGCACAAGACACCGACCTGAGGTCTGATGGGGCACAAGACGCCGACCTGAGGTCTGACGGGGGTACAAGACACCAACCTGAGGTCTGATGGGGTTGGTGTCTTGATGGGGCACAAGACGCTGACCTGAGGTCTGATGGGGGCACAAGATGCTGACCTGAGGTCTGATGGGGGCACAAGACGCCGACCTGAGGTCTGATGTGGGCACAAGACGCCAACCTGAGGTCTGATGGGGGCACAAGACGCCGACCTGAGGTCTGATGGGGGCACAAGACGCCGACCTGAGGTCTGATGGGGGCACAAGACGCCGACCTGAGGTCTGATGGGGGCACAAGACACCGACCTGAGGTCTGATGGGGCACAAGACGCCGACCTGAGGTCTGATGGGGGCACGAGACGCCGACCTGAGGTCTGATGGGGGCACAAGACGCCGATCCCTGTACTGTGACATCACTGTGTTTATTATCCCTGTACGGTGACATCACTGTGTTTATTATCTCTGTACTGTGACATCACTGTGTTTATTATGCCTGTACATTGACATCACTGTGTTTATTATCTCTGTACTGTGACATCACTGTGTTTATTATCCCTGTACTGTCACATCACTGTGTTTATTATCCCTGTACTGTGACATCACAGTGTTTATTATCCCTGTACTGTGACATCACTGTGTTTATTATCCCTGTCCAGTGAATGCAGAGGACTACGTCGGATTCGGTGGACTACGTCGGACCAACTTTTTTTTTTTTTTTTTTAATAAAATGGTCAAACAGGGGTCTGGGGGAGTGTTTAGTTCAATAAAATGTTTTATACTTGTGTGTGTGTGTATTTTTTTTTTACAATACTACAGTTTTAGTAATAACGGCTATCTACAGACGGCCCTGATTACTAATACTGGGCTTAGTGCTTGCCGGTATGGCAGGCCAGCACTAACCCTAACATCTATTACCTCGGTACCCACCGCCACCAGGGGTGCCGGGAAGAGCCGGGTACCCGCAGGACCGGACCTTCTAAATTGAAGGTCTGGCTCTGGGGTGGCTGCAGGCTGGTACCATTAGGCTGGGAAGGGCCAATAACCGTGTCCCTTCCCACCCTGGTAGTGCCAGGCTGCCGCTGCTGGTTGTATCTGGCTGGCGAAGGAAAAAGGGGGGGAACCCCACGCCATTTTTTTTAAATTATTTAATTATTTTTGTAAAAAAATGGCGTGGGGTCCCCCCCTTTTTTCCTTCGCCAGCCAGATACAACCAGCAGCAGCAGCCTGGCACTACCAGGGTGGGAAGGGACATGATTATTGGCCCTTCCCAACCTAATGGTACCAGCCTGCAGCCGCCCCAGAGCCAGACCCTCAATTTAGAAGGTCCGGTCCTGCGGGTACCCGGCTCTTCCCGGCACCCCGGGTGGCGGTGGGTGCCAAGGTAATAGATGTTGGGGTTAGTGCTGGCCTGCCATACCGGCAAGCACTAAGCCCAGTATTAGTAATCAGGGCCGACTGTAGATAGCCCTAATTACTAAAACTGTAGTATTGTAAAAAAAAAATACACACACACACAAGTATAAAACATTTTATTGAAATAAACACTCCCCCAGACCCCTGTTTGACCATTTTATTAAAAAAAAAAAAAAAAGCTGGTCCGACGTAGTCCACCGAATCCGACGTAGTCCTCTGCATTCACGACCCTGAAAAATAGAAAACAAACACACAAACACGGACCACTTACCTCTTCCTGCACTGGGATAATACACACAGCGATGTCACTGTACAGGGATAACAAACACAGCGATGTCACTGTACAGGGATAATAAACACAGCGATGTCACAGTACAGAGATAATAAACACAGTGATGTCACTGTACAGAGATAATAAACACAGTGATGTCACCGTACAGGGATAATAAACACAGTGATGTCACAGTACAGGGATAATAAACACAGCGATGTCACTGTACAGACATAATAAACACAGCGATGTCGCTGTACAAACATAATAAACACAGTGATGTCACCGTACAGGGATAATAAACACAGTGATGTCACCGTACAGGGATAATAAACACAGTGATGTCACAGTACAGAGATAATAAACACAGTGATGTCACCGTACAGGGATAATAAACACAGTGATGTCACAGTACAGAGATAATAAACACAGTGATGTCACAGTACAGAGATAATAAACACAGTGATGTCACAGTACAGAGATAATAAACACAGTGATGTCACTGTACAGGGATAATAAACACAGTGATGTCACAGTACAGGGATAATAAACACAGTGATGTCACAGTACAGAGATAATAAACACAGTGATGTCACAGTACAGGGATAATAAACACAGTGATGTCACAGTACAGGGATAATAAACACAGTGATGTCACCGTACAGGGATAATAAACACAGCGATGTCACAGTACAGAGATAATAAACACAGCGATGTCACAGTACAGAGATAATAAACACAGTGATGTCACAGTACAGGGATAATAAACACAGTGATGTCACTGTACAGGGATAATAAACACAGTGATGTCACAGTACAGAGATAATAAACACAGTGATGTCACTGTACAGGGATAATAAACACAGTGATGTCACTGTACAGGGATAATAAACACAGATATTTCTTTATGGTGGGCCCCAAGAATTATTTCCTCTGGTGGGCCCTAGGTACTCCAGTCCGACCCTGTGGGCAGCAATACCACACAGCGCATGGACAGATGTGATGCTGCTTCTGGAATAAAGCAGCCATGTTGTTCTAAATTCTCTTTAATCGGGGCTGCCATCAGGAATTTCATGGCCCAATACGGTCAAGTTTTGTGGGGTCCCACACGTGCCTAACCCTTTCCCTGCACATCCCTACATCCACTGATGTATCCCCTAATGTAGAAGTTCCGTCCAGACTGCCATGATGACTTCTTTCCTCACATCTCTGCAGAGTTTGTTACACAGACATTTTAGATTCTTCACCATCATCCTCCTCACCTTCTCAACACGGACTTCCCATCCTGGTGCCCTAACAGTGTCATCCTGGTGCCATCACAACTCCACAATGGCTCCAAATACTATACTGCAGAAAAAAAATATCACCCTTAGTACTAATAATGCCCTCTATAATCTCCCTTAAATCACCCCAGTAATAATAATGCCCCTTATGACCCCAGTTATAATCCCACTATAGCGCCCCCAGTAATAATAATGCCCCCTCCCTATATTGCCCCAAGTACTGCCAGTACTGCCCTGATGGTGGCCCTGTCTTTATAGAAATGAATTGTCTGAATTGTTAAAAAAAATTCTTTCTAGACATAATGCACACGCCAAATATGTTTTAAAAGGCGCCAGTGTGGTCTGGCAGGGTTGGCTGAAATGGCGTATTTTGGTTTAACCCCTTGCCGACCAGCGCTGTACATGTATGGCGTTGCGGGAAGTGACTTTTCACCCAGCGCCGTAGTACTACGGCGCACTGATCGGGCGGGTGCAGGAGCTGCGCCCGCCTGATCAGCTGTGGGGGATTGGCTGTGTCCAGTAGCTGGACCCCTGCTGTATGCGCCTGCATCGGTGAAAACACAGATGCCGGCGCATTAACCCTCGATGTGCCACGGTCAGTGCTGACCGCGGCACATGCGATCCTTGGTGCAGGAGGGGGAGTCCATGGCTTGGATGGCAGCCGGATGCCTTCCTTAGGCATCCGGCTGCCATCTATGGAAGCCTGTGAGATCCAGGGGGCTGTGTAATACACTTACAGCCAATGCATTACAATACAGAAGTATTGTAATGCATTGTAAAGGGGACCAGACCCCCAAAAGTTAAAAAAAAAGTGTGGTAAAAAAGTGGAAAAAAAGTTAAAAAATAAAGTTTAAAAAAATAAATAAAGGTTTCAAGTAAAAAAAAAAAGTGCCATTTTCCCAAAATAAAGTAAAAAAAAATTGTGAATAAAAGAAAAGTAGACATATTAGGTATCGCCGCGTCCGTATCGACTGGCTCTATAAAAATATCACATGATCCACCCCGCCTGGTGAACGCAGTAGAAAAAAAAAAACAGTGCGAAAACAGCCATTTTTTGGTCACCTTCTCTTACAAAAAGTGTAATAGCAGGCGATCAAAAAGGCGTATTTACCCCAAAATGGTACCAATCAAACCGTCATCTCGTCGACAATCGCCCAAAAAGTAAAAAATAAATGGCTCTCAGAAAATAGCAACTCAAAAAAAGATTTTATTTTGTTAAAAAATGAATCTAATGTGTAAAACTTAAAAAAAATAAAAATGTTAGACATATTGGGTATGGCCGCCACTGTAACAACCTGCTCTATAAAAATATCACATGATTTGCCTCTTCAGGTGAATGCTTTAAAAAATTTTTTTTTAAAAAAAAACTATGCCAAAACAGCCAAAAAGTGTAACACCAAGTGATCAAAAAGTCTTATGTACCCCAAAATGGTACCAATGAAACGGTCACCTCATCACGCAAAAAATAAGACCCCACATAAGACAATAATTTAAAAAATAAAAATCAATGGCACCGCAAACCAATCCATCAAAATCTGTGCTGCAAAATCCATATGGTGCTTCTTCCATTCCGAGTCCTGCCATGTGCCCCCACAGCAGTTTACCACCACATATGGGGTGTTGCTGTGTTCAGGAGAAAATGGGGAACAAATTATGGGGTGCTTTTCTCCTGTTACCCCTTTTGAAAATGAAAAATTTTGGGCTAAAGCAACATTTTATTGGAAGAAATGAAACTTTTCATTTTCATAGCCGAGTGTTTCCAAATTTTGTAAAACGCTTAGGGGGTCAAAGTGGCCAGTACCCCCTTAATATATTCTTTGAAGGGTGTAGTTTCCAAAATGGGGTCACTTTTTTGGGGTTTCCACTGTAGGGGTACGTCAGGGTCTCTCAATTACAAAATGGTGCCTAAAAACTATTCTAGCAAAATCTGCCTCCAAAATCCGTATGGCGCTCCTTTCCTTCTGACCACTGCCACAAAACCATATAGACGTTTACCACCACATATGGGGTATTTCTGTAAACTGCAGAATCAGAGCAATGTATATTGAGGTTTAGTTTGCTGTTAACCCTTGCTGTGTTGCAAGAAAAAAAGTTATTAACATGAATAATCTACCAAAAAAGTGAAATTTGTGAAATTTACCTCCATTTTCCATTAATTCTTGTGGAACACCTCAAGGGTTAACAAAGTTTGTAACAGCAGTTTTTTTTATAATTTGAGGGGTTTAGTTTCTAAAATGGGGTCATTTATGGGTGGTTTCCATTGCGTAAGCCACTCAAAATCACTTTATATCTGAATTGGTGCTTAAAAAAATGGTTTTGGAAATTTTGTTGAAAATTTGAAAAATGGCTTCTAAACTTCTAAGCCTTCTAACGTCCTAAAAAAGTAAAATTACATTTACAAAATGATGCCAACATAAAGAAGACATATGGGGAATGTAAAATAATAACTATTTTTGGAGGTATTACTATGTATTTTTAAAGTAGAGAAATTGAAATTTGGAGATTTGCAAATTTTCCCAAATTTTTTGCTACATTTGGTATTTTTTTTTTATAAATAAAAATGAAATATTTTGCCACAAATTTACTACTGTCGTGAAGTGCAATATGTGACGAGAAAACAATCTCAGAATGGCCTGGATAAGTTAAAGTGTCCCAAAGTTATTACCACATAAAGAGACACATGTCAGATTAGCAAAAAATGGCCTGGGCAGGAAGGTAAAAACAGCCCCGGGATTGAAAGGGTTAAAAAAAAAAGGTCGCATTTTAGTGCTATTGCAAATCGAGAAAAATAGCGGGATAAAGAAGTTCATATTTTAAAAAATTGCATTTTAAAAGTGATGTGCGCCTTTTGATATTTGAGGTGAAACAAATCACCACTTTTGATTTGTAGTGTATTTTTTTAATGCAAATTACACCATTATTGATAGATGTCCTCCATTGCTTTCATTTGCATTCAATATTTCTCACTCTCATCAATAGAGACGACTTTTCTCATCCACAAATATGGACAAGAAACAGTCTTCCTCTATAGTTTGTTGAATGGGAACAAAGATGTGCCAAAAATATGGATGTGTGCATGGCCCCATAGAAATGAATGAGTCAGCGTGCTATTTGCAAAACATTCAGATCGCACACTGAAGAAAAATATGGTTGTGTGCAGACAGCTTTGATTTGAATTTCTTTGAGCTTAAGGTCCATTTTAGGGTTGTCTAAGGAATTGCATTTCTAGGAATTTCATGGTATGATAATGATCAAATCCCCCACCCCCCAATGTATCAGACATGACAAAATGAAAATACTTCTGGAGCTGTGAGCAGGCTGCGCAGTACAGTACGTAGATATGCAACCTCTACATGGTGGTAGTCCATTTGAATGTCCTTGCTTGTAAAGAGCATGATTCCAGCAGTAATATTATCTCAGGTAATTGTTGGCTAATTAGTGACCATTCCTGGCATGTCTGGAATTCCTGTTTTACTAAATCATTTTATTTCCGATACAATAATGATTCTGGACCAACTTTTCTTACAACTCTGTGTTGGTCTATTCCTCATGTATTACTACTAGAACTTTATTAATGAACCTGAAACTGTTAGCAATTGGGAGGGGGGGGGGCGGGGGTTGTCCCTACACAGCCTGACACTGACAGCACTGATTGAACAGTGGCATAGTGTGAACCCATTCCAACAACCCTATCCACAGGACAGGTGATAAGGGTCTGATCAATGGGGTCTGACCACTGGGATCCCCACTGATCACAAGCATGAGGAGCCAGAGTTCCTGGAGTGAATGGAGTGGTGGTCACATATGTGCATTGCTGCTTCATTTAACTCTCTGGGACTGCGGCAGTCCTAAAGTGGAATGGAACAGCAGCATGCATGTGTGACTGTATTACTGCATGGGAAATAAAATGATTTAGTAAAATAGACATATCAGGAGTGGTGGCAAGTCCTGGTATAATAATACTCATGGATAGCGGATACGTTGTTATGGTGCAATTTTTTTTCCTGGACTGCTCCTTTAAGAATAAAGTAATAGTGATGACTGGTTCTCAGTACTATCCATTAAGACTGTTCTAGAGAATGTTTATAGGTACATAACGACCAGCTATAGTTTTTCTACTTTTGCAGGCTCAATACTTTGGGCAAATTAGTCTTGGGACTCCTCCACAGAACTTCAATGTGGTCTTTGACACTGGATCTTCCAACTTATGGATCCCATCCTCTTACTGCTTCAGTGAAGCCTGCAGTAAGTTTTACAATATATACAGTAACTAAAATTATTTTTAATTATAGTATGTAGCTTTTCCATAACAATCCTTTTGATATATTGAAAGCATGGGTTATGGTACCTGGGCACACTGTGCTGCAGCGTGTGGTGGCATTTTTTAATTATGTATTTTATTTTGTCTTGTCAACTATTGATTTATTATACAGTTGTTGCCCCCCATAAGGTGATATAAAACCTTTGGTGGGCAAAACTTGTGCTGACATAGTAGTGCCAGTTACAGAAGGGAATACATCCCTCAGAGAGGCTGTACAGGGCTGTACAACCTCACTGAAGTGCTGATCTTGGTCTGCTAAGACACAGCAGCTCCAGCAATCACATAACGACTGGGACCGGAGCAGGAAGCGGTATTGCCACTTCCTGATCTCATTGAGAGATGGGGAAGGCAGGGAAAGTGAAAAGCTGTCCCTGCCTCCCCTATGGGAAGCCCTTCTGTCATTGACAGCAGGCTCCCTGATCTCACAGCTGCACAATTAGAGTTGCGGTCTCTGCACATACATTTTAAAATGTGCTGACTGCCAAGATGTAGTCAACGGGTGTTTGGCAAGTGGTTAAGTAAATGAAGACGAGAATCAGATTAACGTGTCATCATTTATTCTCAGGTGTGCATGCAAAATTCCAGTCTTTTCTATCCACTTCCTATCAGCATGGTGGGAGAACCTTCTCAATCCATTATGGCACCGGACAACTTGTTGGTATAACTGGTAAAGATACACTCCGGGTAAGAGAAAATCTTTGCCTTGAGAGCTATACATTGCATAGATACTGTATGGGTCTGGGCCACAAAGCATTAACACATGTTTTGAGGATCCTTTTAGATTCAATGTAACATATGGTGCCTATGGTAAAAAAAATACATATGTCTAGACCATAATCAGATGCCTTAGGTACTAGTTTATGATGTCCTATATGGGTCAGTGTCATGTAAACCTCTTCTGATGTCATTATCAAGAAGCATAATCTCACCCCCTACTGTTCTCTAGTTGCCAGTTGTACTATTTTCTTTTTTTCATGTTTAAAATGTAAACAGATTTAGGAAACAAAAATAATTTTTTACAAAAAAGAAGCATAATTCAGAGGGACGAGGGCATGAGATGTATGCAGGGACATAATCTGTGTCTACCCAGCATTACTAGCCAGTAGATACTATTATGTGCAATCTGCACATGCAGGGCAATACATTATTTCATGTATATACAGTACAGATCAAAAGTTTGGACACACCTTCTCATTCAAAGAGTTTTCTGTATTTTCATGACTATGAAAATTGTAGATTCACACTGAAGGCATCAAAATTATGAATTAACACATGTGGAATTATATACTTAACAAAAAAGTGTGAAACAACTGAAAAAATGTCTTATATTCTAGGTTCTTCAAAGTAACCACCTTTTGCTTTGATTACTGCTTTGCACACTCTTGGCATTCTCTTGATGAGCTTCAAGAGGTAGTCACCTGAAATGGTTTTAACTTCACAGGTGTGCCCTGTCAGGTTTAATAAGTGGGATTGCTTGCCTTATAAATGGGGTTGGGACCATGAGTTGTGTTGCAGAAGTCAGGTGGATACACAGCTGATAGTCCTACTGAATAGACTGTTAGAATTTGTATTATGGCAAGAAAAAAGCAGCTAAGTAAAGAAAAACGAGTGGCCATCATTACTTTAAAAAATGAAGGTCAGTCAGTCCGAAAAATTGGGAAAACTTTGAAAGTGTCCCCAAGTGCAGTCGCAAAAACCATCAAGCGCTACAAAGAAATCTGCTCACATGAGGACCGCCCCAGGAAAGGAAGACCAAGAGTCACCTCTGCTGTGGAGGATAAGTTCATCCGAGTCACCAGCCTCAGAAATCGCAGGTTAACAGCAGCTCAGATTAGAGACCAGGTCAATGCCATACAGAGTTCTAGCAGCAGACACATCTCTACAACAACTGTTAAGAGGAGACTGTGTGCAGCAGGCCTTCATGGTAAAATAGCTGCTAGGAAACCACTGCTAAGGACAGGCAACAAGCAGAAGAAACTTGTTTAGGCTAAAGAACACAATGAATGGACATTAGACCAGTGGAAATCTGTGCTTTGGTCTTATGAGTCCAAATTTGAGATCTTTGGTTCCAACCACTGTGTCTTTGTGCGACGCAGAAAAGGTGAACGGATGGACTCTACATGCCTTGTTCCCACCGTGAAGCATGGAGGAGGAGGTGTGATGGTGTGGGGGTGCTTTGCTGGTGACACTGTTGGGGATTTATTCAAAATTGAAGGCATACTGAACCAGCATGGCTACCACAGCATCTTGCAGCGGCATGCTATTCCATCCGGTTTGCGTTTAGTTGGACCATCATTTATTTATCAACAGGACAATGACCCCAAACACACCTCCAGGCTGTGTAAGGGCTATTTGACCAAGAAGGAGAGTGATGGGGTGCTACGCCAGATGACCTGGCCTCCACAGTCACCAGACCTGAACCCAATCGAGATGGTTTGGGGTGAGCTGGACCGCAGAGTGAAGGCAAAAGGGCCAACAAGTGCTAAGCATCTCTGGGAACTCCTTCAAGACTGTTGGAATACCATTTGAGGTAACTACCTCTTGAAGCTCATCAAGAGAATGCCAAGAGTGTGCAAAGCAGTAATCAAAGCAAAAGGTGGCTACTTTGAAGAACCTAGAATATAAGACATATTTTCAGTTGTTTCACTCTTTTTGGTTAAGTATATAATTTCAAATGTGTTAATTCATAGATTTGATGCCTTCAGTGTGAATCTACAATTTTCATAGTCATGAAAATACAGAAAACTCTTTGAATGAGAAGGTGTGTCCAAACTTTTGGTCTGTACTGTACATGGAAATGGTAACTGCGGGAACGTCGCAGTCCACTCTAGTCAGAAAAGAATAAGTAATGTACACCACAATAATGTACTTGTGGCATGTAGTGCATGGAGTAAGGTTTTATTCTGATATGTAGTGCATGGAGTAAGGTTCCCACCCCATACTTAAGGTAAATTAAAAAACTCCAGCAAAAGTGCTGAAGTTTTTTTCATTTAGTTTAATTTACAGCACATTCCTAAATTGAATTTTAGTAAAAACGTAGGTCCGGGCCCATTCTTGTCATCATGCTTTCAATCAGTCAACCTCTGACCAGGATTGTTATAACCAGGCCAATTTACTTACTTACTAACTTACTCCTCCATGGTTTTACATTTATATCTACTTCTATGGTAATGTGTTTTCTGTTCCTATGCAGATCAGTAACCTGACAATTGATGGGCAGGATTTTGGGCAGTCAGTCATGGAGCCAGGCAGGACTTTTTTACTGGCACAGTTTGATGGAGTGTTGGGTCTTGGATACCCTTCACTTGCTGTTGCTAATGCAGTCCCAGTGTTTGACCGGATAATGGAGAAACATCTAGTGGATAAGCCAATATTTTCCTTCCATTTGAATAAGTAGGTGTAACACGATAACATCTAAAAACACACTGCAACCTTTATTCTGTATTTTCAACTCACTATCAATTGTTTCACAGAGACGACAATTTTGAATATGGAGGAGAACTCATATTAGGGGGGATAGATCACTCTTTGTACAAAGGCCCAATTCACTGGATTCCCCTTACGAATAAGGGGTACTGGCAAATACGACTTGATAGGTAGGTAATTGTACAAGCATACTATTAGTGCTGATTCTGACAAGCATTTTTCACTTCCACATAGCACCAGGACTAAAAAGTGACCCATTACAATAGGCCAAAATACATCTGTCTGTTCATGAAAAATAGTAGCAGGAATTACCTTCATCTGTTTTTCCATGCTTGACTGGTGCCCTTTAAGTCAAAGGGTCAGGGATAAAAAACAAACAAACAAAAAAAACTGTCGGCACAATGATCCATCCATTACTCACTGATGGTTGCTAGGAGTTGTCGTGAAAAACTGATGACAACTGATACCATACAAATGGAAAAAAAGACATACTACAGTCTGAGACAGTCCTGATTCAATACGGATGGAAAATCGAGAGACACAACTATAGTGGCCGAGTTTTACATTGTACATCGGAAGAAGCCCTTAGAATGTTACAATTCACAATGATTTTGGTAACATTCCTGTTAAGATAATACAAAATGTCTAATAGTGGTACATTATCTGGACTTGGCCTGAACTTTTGGCATATTTTATTATTCAACAATTCTTCCATCCTGAAGAAGGATGTTGAACTAAGAAGAAGACTCTGTGATGAATGGGGGTAAAACATCTTCAAGATTTTTAAACAAGATTTTGGTTTACCACGGCTACATGTATGCACAAGTAGAACCTATATAAACATACTACAAAATGTCATAAAAACTTTTGTGGAATATATCTGTTGCAGATTCTGTTGCATGTCATGTTGCTGCAGAATCAGCGACTTCTTCCCAGCTCACACCAAGTCTAAAAAAGAGGACGTGGGTGGGGAAGGGGACAGGCGTGTCTCTTTCATCATTTTCTACGCCTGTTTAGGTAGAAAATGGTCTAAATGTAAGACAGCAAGGAAGCAGTGTTACATCTACAATTGGCAGTGAATACGGCTAAGTAATGTAGAGGCCGACAATCCGCCGCCAGCACAGGGACTTATTAAGACTGGCATCTAAAACGCCAGTCTTAATAACTGTGCCTCTTTATTTTATTAAATTTTTTATTCGATTCTAGACATAATTTTGTGTTAACTCAATTTTAACGGTTTTATTACATGTATTTTGTTTTCGTGCAGTATCAAAATTCACGAGAAAGGAGTACTTTGTCCTAATGGATGTGAGGCTATAATTGATTCAGGCACTTCCCTCATTACCGGGCCTAGTGCTGACGTTAAAAAATTGCAGAAACTCATTGGAGCCACACCCTTGTTATATGGAGAGGTAAAAAAATTACTTTTTGAAATGTCATTTTCATTATGATGTTACTGTCATTGAACCGTTGTTTTGCATCCCAATGTGTCTATATGGCTTTTGTCCCAAAACACACAAGATGCCTAGCTCAAGAATTCCAACTTCCAATATTGCCAGTTACCTTAAATGACATGGCACTGTGGGACACATGCCCAGGGGTGGACTTTCAATTAATGATGGGAGCATAAGGTACTTATGCACCTGGCCAGTGGCCACAGGTGCACTCCTAAATTCAGCTTTATTGTGGTCCTTTAATGAGTGCCATGTTTCTGCAGAGTTTCCTACTGCAATCCAAAGTACATGAATTTCACACAGATTTTGCTGTGGAATCCACATTAAAAGCCACATGAATTTTCCATTGTATGAACATTCCCTATGGCTATGTCCATAGATAATGGAAATGCTGAGTTTTTTCCCCTCCAGATTTAATGTAAAATTCGTAGATTTTGCATCAGATTCACCATGGAATTTACAGCAAAATCTGCAGATTCACCATGGAATTTACAGTAAAATCTGCAATGGTTTTTCCACCCATGTGGACGTTCACTATTATTAAAATCATATGACAACAATCACAGTGATCTTTCTATTTAATACTCATGTATGTATTGTATTTTATAGTACATTATAGACTGTAGTCATATATCCAATCTTCCAACTGTGACGTTCACCATTGATAAGAGAGACTACACCATAACTCCTGAGCAGTACGTAATGAAGGTATGTACACTGACAATATTATATGCTGTAAGCACCAGGTAGCACACAGTATGGTGCCATAATACTTCCTTAATGCTTTCAGGAGCGCATAGAGAATTCACCTCAGTGCTTGACTGGCTTCCAGCCCATGGACTTGTCTGCAAAATCTGAACAACTATGGATCCTGGGAGATATTTTTATGTCAAAGTTTTATAGCATATTTGACCGTGAAAATGACAGGGTAGGACTGGCGAAATCCTGCAAAAAGAAACATAGACTTCCTAATACGGAAACCACAGGATCCTCTAGTTTGTAAATGTTCCAGCTACAATTCCTAGATGTTATCTCATGAAGAAAACTATGAGCTTCACTGTTCTTTACAGATGGGAACATATTATTGCAATACATCTGTATATTAGCTTATTCCCTGGGTCATGGAATGAGAATTTTTATATACATATATTGCATATATTAACACTTATGCAAGTGAAACGAATGACTTTACTCCTTTCATCCACTACACCATGGGACAGCAACTTCTGGCACTCCAGCTGTGGTGAAACTACAACTCCCAGCATTCTCCATTCACTTCTAAGGGAGTCCTGAGAACAGCCAAGCAAGTGTGCATACTGGGAATTGTAGTTTCACCTCAGCTGTAGTGGCGGAGGTTGCTGATCCCTGCTCTAAAAGCTCTTTGAAAAATGAGAACTTTTGAGCAAAGGCTTTACTTATCATTTGCTATGTCAAACCATAGAAATAAACTTTGTACCTCATTTGCCTAAATTGTGCACCTATCTTAGAGAAATACATTTTAAATGACAATGCTACAATGACACTAAAGTGAATGGACAAGATTATATGTAACATAGGTGGTTTAAAATGGTTCATATTATAGTAAGAAATGTGTTATAATTATAAGTGGATACTCAAGTCATGCTAGAACTTTATTGTATCCATCAGATATATATACAGTGTGATATAATAACACAATATATATATATATATTTATTATATATAAAGGAATTATATATATAAGGAATTATTAAAAGGTCTTGCCATAGTAAGTATAACTATGTAAGGTTACCTATTTTATCTTTCCATTTTTTTACACTATAATTTAAATGTTACTTAGTTCATGTCAAAAATACCTGGCATCAGTTTCTAAAAGCACTAGACTTCACTATAACCATATTTTACTCATATTAGACATGATTTTCTCATGATTAATTTTGTTTTTCTTCTGCAAGATCCTCTTTACCCATTATAATATTTCTTTAAATACATTTCTACATGTTGTGTCTAATGTTGGAGTCACACCCTGACAAATCTCCAGGTGTTTTGATAGTGTGCAAATGACACCCAGCATATCAAATATTAAGCCGCATAAACTTAAAGGGGTTGTCGCACGAAAAATATTCTACAGTTTTCAAACCAGCACCTGGATCTGAATACTTCTGTAATTACATGTAATTGAAAATGTAGCACAGCTACTGAGTTATTCAATAAAATGTATCTGTAGAGCGCGACCTGCTGTTTGCTTTTTTCTCACTTCTTTGTCCTGCTCACTGAGAAGGCCGCACATGCTCAGTTTCATCCATCAACTGCCTCCTGAGCTGTGATAGGGAGAGCATGGACAAACCCCCTTAGCAGCAGCAGAAAAGACACACCTCCTGAGCTGTCAGCTTGATATAAATCTAGCTAAATGGTGAGATCTCTGGATCCATGTGAGGTACAGGGTTGGTTCTAGCTTTAGTAGAAAGATATTGTCATATGTTATATGATGTCTGAGTTTCATTTTTTATATTAGTCATGGAATATTCATTTTGGACTGCAAAATTATTTTCCACAGGCTGCATATATTTTTCATTCTTCTTTATGTCTGTTCAGTAATCCAGAATACTTGATTATGCAACACTCTGTCCTATGGATGTACAAAGCATAGACATTAGATAGAAATCTACCTGCTGATCCATTGCCATTCTGTCAGATGATTGCAGTTATGACTGATACCACTACAAAGATTTCTGACAAAAGTCAGACAGAAGAAGAACTGGCAAAAACATCATCTACTATAGCTTCCAGTCAACCGCAATAAACCAACATTTTTTATTACAACCAGTTAATGGGTGAAAAACACAATAGATTACAAAGCTACCAGTTTGGCCTCGAGTTATGTCTATGCTCAGATTTAGATTAACTCTCTATAATTCATTTTCTGGACTTTAGAGGGATGCATATCGGATTTATGTGCCATTTTTACAACAGTAATTGCATTTAGTCATACAGTTATAACACAAGACAGAGCAAAGTAATCATGACATAGCAAAGTAATTATGTCCATATAGTTTATATGTGTAATATAAATTATATCGAAAAATTATTGGGGTATTTAAACATTACACCTACAGGAGATTTTATGACATCCCATTCTAAATCCATACGCATTAATATGGAGTTGGTCCTCCTGTTGCAGCTAAAACAGCTTCCTCTCTTCTGTAATGAACCTGGGATTTTTTCCCATTCATCCAGAGGAGGATTTGTGAGATTTATGAGGTCAACACTGATGTTGGCCTAGCAATCTCCATTCTAGTTCATCGAAAGGTGTCTGATGGGGTTGATGTAAGGGCTCTGTGCGGGCCAGTCACGTTCTTCCACACCAAACTCACCCAACTATTACCTTTTTGGACATTTCATTGCTCATTGGGGCGCAGTCATGCTGGAAAAGAAAAGGGCTTTCCCCAAACTTTTTCTACAAAGTTGGAAGCACACAATTGGTATTAATCGTCGCAAATGTGTTTGTATACTTAAGCATTAAGATTTCCCTTCACTAGAACTTAGGGGCCTAGTCCAAACCCTGTAAAACAAGGCCATAGCATCATCCTTTCTCCACCAAACCTTATATTTGGCACAGTGTAGTCAGGCAGGTAATGCATCTGGTAACTGGCAAACCTGTACTAGTTCATCATACTGCCAGATAGAGAAATGTAAATTCATCACTCCACAGAACTCGTTTCCACTTCTCTGGAGTCCAGTGGTGGTGTTCTGTACGCCACTCCATCTGGGCTTGGCATTGTTCTTTGGGATATATGACTTGCATGTAGCTGCTCATCCATGGTAACCTATGCCATGAAACACCCAGCACACAGTTTCTGTGCTAATATTAATGGCAGAGGAGGTTTGGAACCCTGCAGTTATTAAGTCTGCAGAGCGTTAATGACTTTTATGTACTATGTGCCTCAGCACTCAGTGACCCCACTCTGTACCTTCTACATGGTCTGCCACTTAGTTTCTGAGTTCCCATGGTTCCTACACGCAGGGGCATAACAACCATAGCGCAGACCATGCACAGCTATGGGGCCCAGGGCAAGAGGGAGCCCAGTCTTAGTTGGGATTACCTCCTGACCAAGAGGTGAAAACTTGGTCAGGACTCTACCCAGGGGCGTAGCTATAGGGTCATGGGCCCTGGTGAAAGAGTTCAGTTGGGACCCCCTTTCCCTCACTGCTTTGTGGCCAAGGGCAGGGAAGCATATGGTCTTCATGCTGTCTGAGGCAAAAATTGAAACGGCACCCCTGCCCCATGCTAAATTCATGCCCTAACCCCTTCGCTCAAGCCAGCGGTGTAACTTGACCAGCATCCACTTTCTATAATAGTGGTGTCTTCTTATGCGGTACAAGGGTCTTTGGGCCCCCTCAGGCTCCTGGGCCTGGTAGCGACGGCTACCTCTGCACCCCCTATAGCTACGCCCATGACTCTACCCTCTAAAGGAACAACTTTTAGCAAATGAGGCAGTGGAAAAATGGCCCAAGAATCATTGAAAGGGGTTTAGGCAGAAACCATTCTGTCCTCTGTGGGGGCCTGGTTTGATCCTTGCTATGGGGCCCTTACTTCCCTACATGCTTCCATTATGGAATAATATCACTCTGATCATAGATTAGCTACGGGGGAAGAAATATCATGACTGACTTATTGCAACGGTGGCATCCATTACAGTACCATGTTGGAAGTCAGTGAGATCTTTACATGGACCCATTCTTTCACAAATGTTTATACAGGCAAACTGCATGTCTAGGGACTGGAATTTATACACGTGTCAATTGGACTGAATGAAATACCTGAATTCAATTATTATTGCACGTAATGATGTTCCTACTGTGTATGATGAGACCTGTGTACTGTTTAGTAAAACAGACATGAGCAGAGTTAACAGGTCCTGTGATTGCTATGCATTCTGCCTGTGACTATGTCTGAATCAGGGCAATATTCTCTTTTATAGTCTGTACTCTGCAGCATGATAATACTCAGCAGAGCACCTGTATGGACCTGGTATCTGACAACTATATGGTCAATATATGGTGGTATTATTGGACATATTGGTGTTTGTGTATACTTGCCCCTGACAATGTGTTTAAGTGGTTCTATTTTCTACTTTTATTTTCCTTTTTGTGTTAATTGTGGTGCATAAGGTACTGACAAGGAGATGACCAGATTAAGAAAAAAGTGCCACAGTGCACATTGGGCAATATTTTTTTGGCCCCCCTCACCAGGTTACAATCCTGGATTTGCCCCTGGTTCTAACATCATTATTGTGTGAAATAGTCTAGTGTCCAGTGTACAGCAGAGTATTTGCGCAACACAGGGGCTGAAAAACAATCATTGCATTCCAAAGACTCTAGTACCAGAAGGGAACGATCATGGCACCAGTTTCACATTGATACTTTTGTTTTTGGTCAACTTGTGGTCATTGCAAGCAACATACACAAAACAATCCTTACATCACTGACATTAGCATTATCTCTCCTTATCATGCCTTTGTATCTTTTGCAGCAGGTTTTGTTAGAACTATTGTATTTTGACTGGTTGGGAAAATTGAGCTGACCATATAGATAAGATGTCAGTCATTCAAGTGAATGTCCACCCATATAATACATGGATGGGTCAGGTTGACCACAGCTGTTATTTGTTAGCGTCTCTCCATCCTGGGTAACAGAGGAAGGCCACAAGCAGTGGACCTCCCTCAATGATACCAAGAAGTCTAGAATACTGTACAAGTTACATTGCATGCGTTTATACAACATTTGCCCAAATGAGAGGCTAAAAGTTATAAAGAATCCCTTTAATATTCCAAATATGTTTGTAAAAGCATTTCTTCTTTCTAGTAAGGTTTCAGTTATCAAACTGTTCTTTGATAACCACAGTGTTCTACACGCTTTCTTTCTTTTCATCATGAAAATCCACTATATCAGTTTCTTTAGCGTTGATATGTTCTAATAAATGCAGCACTTCCTCAGTTGGACTTACTGACGAGTTCTTTTCTAGTACAGAAGCTTCATCTGCTAAAGTCAGAGGGATGTTCTGCAATGATGTCCTTGGTGGTTGTGCGCTTGAAAGAAGATTTTGCGTTTGAGACAGTGTTTCACTCCATCTTTGGGAAGGTTTCTGTTCTTCTTTAGTGGTCTTTTGCTTTTTCCTTTTCTACATTTACTTGTATCTTTTCTGAAACCTCTTGGTCATTCTCTTTGGAAAGAAGCTCCATAGTCTGCCGTCCATCTTTTTTCTCTTCATACTGACTGTGGTCTGCATTTTCTTCTTTATATATGTCTACAGGTGGAGTTGACTGCAACTTGACATCACTCTGTAGTACAGTTTCAGCAGCTGCAGTAATCACAACATGAGGCACTTGTAGGGGAGAAATATTTGTATTGCTATCACCAGAAGACTGCCTTTGTGATGTATTTGATCTGCTAGATTCCCGAATAACAGATAGGTCAGCCCTATGAATGCCCAGTTTAGAATTTTCAACAGATTCACATCTTTTACCATGTAATAAATGGGATCTTCGAGGAGGCACATCATGGAAACTACCAATATAACTTGGTTCAGTAGGGAAAAACACATTTGATGCATCACTTCCTTGTCGACTGAATGTAGATCTGACAGGAGACTCGGGATGTTCATGAAAACTTAAAAACCTCTTTACTCTTCTAAGAACAGAATTTTGTCTTTTGTGTTTTTCCTCATCAAGAAACCAGTCTTCATGTAGAAAAACAGAGTCAGGAAGTCTACAACAAACAAAAAGAGGAAAATAATTTTGACCAATTCATTTTTTTCTGGCATACTGACTCTAAGATATTGGCAGGAGCACAAGTAGACATGAACAACATGGGCAACCCCTCACCTCATCAGAGACAACCCCTTTCATATTGAAGTTACCATAGTAATCAGTCATGAGTACAGCTTCCTAACACGCCAACAAACAGCTGATGGGGCAAGCTGCAGTCACAGCCTAATGTAGTACTTTACATGAATGGCTTTAATGTGCAGATGAAGGAGAATGTGATGAGACATGTCAGTCAGCCTCCTCCACTGAAAGACACTGAGCATTTTCTGCTTTTCTGTGTGCATCAATGGAGGAGGCCGATGGCATGTCCATCACGTCCTTGAATCTACAGAAGTGGATTGGATAGGTGTGCAGTTTCACACACAGTTGCTTAGGCTCAGACCCACAGAGATGGATCTCAAGAGAGGGGCCACCCTGATGTCCTTCTCCCTGGAAACACCCTGAAACCTTCTCCCTGGCTGTGACGCTCTCCACTGCGATTGGACAGCGCTACAGCCAGGGAGAAGGAGACGACCCGCTGAGAATCCCTGGCGTCTCCTCCTCCCTGTTCCGATGCTATGCATTTGCATAGCGCGCGCCAGAACTTTACCGGGGCGCAGCGGGCGAACGGAGCGGCGCCCAGGAAAACTAGTAAGCACACCTACATCCCCAATAGATGCCCTACAAAACGGTGTCCTTACTTAACAATGTCTGGACCCATGAAATGTCCTCTTTAAGTACTAATAGGTCTTCATGAAACAAACCCTTTAACCCCTTAAGGCCGAAGCTACTTTTACACTTAATGCCGAAGCCACATTTTTAAAATCTGCCATCTGTCACTTTATCAATTCATAACTTTGGGATTCTTTCACCGATTCGACTGATTCCAAGATTGTTTTTTCGTGACACATTGTACTCCACGACAGTGGTAAATTTGAGTCAATATAAATCACCTTTATTTTAAAAAAAAATCCTAAATTTACAGAAAATTTGGAAAAATTTGTAATTTTCAAACTTTGAATTTCTCTGCTATTAAGGCAGATAGTGATCCCTCACAAAATAGTTATTACTTTACATGTCCCATATGTCTACTTTATGTTGCCATCATTTTGTAGATGTAATTTTATTTTTTGGGGATGTTAGAAGGCTTAGAATTTTAGAATCAATTCTTAAATTTTTTTAGAAATTTTCCAAAACCATTTTTTTAAGCACCAGTTCAGTTCTGGAGTCACTTTGTGGGGCTAACATAATAGAAACCACCATAAATGACCCCATTTTAGAAACTACACCCCTCAAGGTTTTCAAAACTAATTTTACAAACTGTGTTAACCCTTTATGTATTCCACAAGAATTAAAGGAAAATGGAGATGACATTTCTAAATTTCACTTTTTTTGCAGATTTTCCATTTTAATCCATTTTTTCCTGTAACAAATCAAGGTTAATAGCAAAAAAAAAACCTCAAAAATTATTACCCTGATTCTGCGATTTACAGAAACACCCCGCATGTGATTGTAAACTACTGTATGGGCGCATGGCCAAGCGCAGAAGGAAAGGTGCGCCAGATGGTTTTTGGAGGGCGGATTTTGCTGGACTGGTTTTGAGACACCATGTCCCATTTGAAGCCCCCCCGATGCACCCCTACAGTAGAAACAACCAAAAAGTGCCCATATTTTTGAAACTAAGGGATAAGGTGACAGTGTTATTGATACTATTTTGGGGAACATATGATTTTTGATCACTTTATATTACACTTTTTGTTAGGCAAGGTAAACAAAAATGGCTGTTCTGGCTCAGTTTTTTTTTTTTTTTTTTTACTGTGTTCACCTGAGGGGTTAACTAATGTGATATTTTTGTAGAGCAGGTTGTTACGAACGTGGCAATACCTAACATGTATAGTTTTTTTTTTATTTAAGTTTTACACAATAATATCATTTTTGAAACAAAAAAAATCATGTTTTAGTGTCTCCATTGTGAGAGCTGTAGTTTTTTTATTTTTTGGGCAATTGTCTCAGGTAGGGGCTCATTTTTTGCGGGAAGAGGTGACGGTTAGATTGGTACTATTTTGAGGGGTATATGCCTTTTTGATCGCTTGCTATTACACTTTTTGTGATGTAAAGTGACAAAAAATGGCTTTTTTGACCCTGTTTTTATTTTATTTTTTTTACTGTGTTCACCTGAGGGGTTAACTCATGTGATCTTTTTGTAGAGCAGGTTGTTACGGACGTGGCGATACCTAACATGTATAGTTTTTTTAATTTATTTAAGTTTTACACAATAATTTCATTTTTGAAACAAAAAAAATCCATGCTTTAGTGTCTCCATTGTGAGAGCTGTAGTTTTTTTATTTTTTCGGCGATTGTCTCAGGTAGGGGCTCATTTTTTGCGGGAAGAGGTGACGGTTAGATTGGTGTTATTTTGAGGGGCATACGCCTTTTTGATCGCTTGCTATTACACTTTTTGTGATGTAAAGTGACAAAAATAGCTTTTTTGAACCTGTTTTTATTTTTATTTTTTTACGGTGTTCACCTGAGGGGTTGGGACATGTGATATTTTTGTAGAGTAGGTTGTTACGAACGTGGCGATACCTAACATGCTTGGGGTATTTTTTTATCTTTTTTTACTAATTTCAAATTTGAGTTTTGGGGGGAAAAAGGGATTTTTTTTTTACACTTTTTTTTTTACACTTTCTTAGACTCAGACCCACTTGGTTCTTGAAGATCCAGTGGGTCTGATTGTTCTATAATACACTACAGTACACTATATAGTGTACTGCAGTGCATTTTCACTCTTGCTAAGCCTTGTCAGGCTCCTGCCTTTAGCAGGAGCCTGATGAGGCTTAGCTTTCACCATGGCAACCGAGACGCTTCTGAAAGCGTCTGGTTGCCATGGTAACCATCGGGACGCTGCCACAGCAGAGCAGCGTCCCGATGGAAGGGAGAGGGAGCTTCCTCCCTCTCATCTGGCCTACACCATCGGCGCTGCCAGCGCCCGATGGGAGAGGGAGGGAGCTCCCTCCCTGTTAACCCCTTCCATACAGCGGTCCCTACGGACCGCGGCATGGAAGGGGTTAAACTGCTGACATCGGTGCCAGCACCGATGTCAGCAGTTTCAAGCAGAGTATCAGCTGTATGCTGATACTCTGCTTGAAAACCGCTCGCCATCCTGAGTAATTTATTGCGGGCGGCACTCGCGCTGCAGCCGCCCGCACATCGCCCGCCGCTCGCCCGCCCCGCTATATCTCCCCCCCCACCCACCCAAATGGCCATCAGAGAAAACAGTGGGGTGGGGGGGGATATATTTATATATATTATATTGCTATTTTTTTTTTATTTTACTTTACAGGTTATTGCAGCTACGATCGCTGCGATTGGCTAGTCTGAACAGACTAGCCAATCACAGCGATCGCTAGCCCGGGACCGCCCCCATTGGTCCCGGGCTGGTTAGCTGAGACCCCTGGCTGTAAGTAACAGCCGGGGTCTCAGCTCTGTCACCATGTCATCAGACATGGTGACAGTTTAATGCCATGACGGCTTATCCCGTCATGGGGCGGCAAGCGGCTCCTGCCCATGATGGGATAAGCCGTCATTCGGCGTTAAGGGGTTAAAGATGCTGAACAGTCAAGACATACACTGAAGAAAAGGAGTTGGGGAAGTAAATAGAGCGATTCCTGACCTGTTACCTTCATTCTCTTGTTCAGTATGATTACATAAATACCACATTTAGGCTACTTTCACACTAGCGTTAATATTTTCCGGTATTGAGATCCGTCATAGGGTCTCAATATTGGAAAAAAACACTTCAGTTTTGTCCCCATTCATTGTCAATAGGGACAAAACGTAACTGAACAGAACAGAATGCTCCAAAATGCATTCTTTTCCGTTCTCATACTGGAGAGCAAACCGCAACATGCTGCAGTTTTCTTTCCATCATGGGATGCAGAGCAAGACGTCATGACCCATAATTCAAGTCAATAGGGACGGATCCGTTTTCTGACACAATAGAAAACGGATCCGTCCCCGATTGACTTTTAATGGAGTTCATGACGGATCCGTCTTGGCTATGTTTAAGATAATACAACCAGATCCGTTTATAACGGATGCAGAGGTTTGTATTATCGTCACAAAGTGTTTTTGCTGAACCCTGCTGGATCCAGCAAAAACGTTAGTGTGAAAGTAGCCTTATATAGTTTTTATTGTGTTTTAATACTTAAAAAAATAAAAACAGTTTTTTTTTCTTTGCGTTTCCATATTCTGACCACTGAGTTGAGTGAGGGCTCATTTTTTGGGTGGGGGCGATCTGTAGTTTTTATTACTAACATTTTGGTACAACTTTCTAATCACTTTTTATTGCTTTTTTGGAAGGTGAACGTTTAACGTGTTTTGGGATGTAATGATGCAAATGATCTTTATTTTTTTCTTGTTTATTTTTTACTATGGAAAAAGGGGGATAATTTAAATAGTTATATTTAAAAAAAAATATTTTTTTAAACTTTTTTTTACATTATTTTTTTCACTTACTTTGAGTCCCCCAGGGGATTTGAACATTCGACTGCTTCTCCTATGGACTGCAGTGAATTACCATATCTGCCTATGAGGCCATAGGAACATAGATGTGGCAAGTCTCAGAGCCTTTAGAAGGCTACCACAAAAAACAAATGGCTCCTTCAATCTTGGTGTGGGGGAGCTGTTCGGACCCTAGAAGTGCAGTGCTTTCAGGAATAGCCTCTCAGATGCCATGGTCACAATTAGTTTCAGGTGTCTGCTATGTAAAGCGCATGGCATGGTTAAAGACCCAGGGAGATTGGGAAGGGGTTAATCTAAAATGTAAAGATATACAGCAGGGATCTGAAACTACAGCTCCCAGAATCCTCCTTTTAATTCTGTGGGAGTTACAAGAACAGCCCAGTAAGTTTGCACGCTGGGAGATGTAGTTTCACAGCAGCTGAAGTGCCGAAGGTTGCTGATCCCTCATTTACAGGATGGATCTACTGTGAATCAGAAGCTTAAATAGTATACCACCACTTAGTTTTTTGTTGTCTGGCACATTGCCTATATGGTACTAACTGACCACATATAGCATCAAAGAACAAAATACAACAAAACATATTAAAACACATCTTGGTATACATGTCAAAATACCTGTTTAAAGATACTTGTAAACTGAGACATATCTAGAAATGTACCAACACATGAGCATTGGAGAATCTATTTGTACTACAGAAGCTCTTGACTGGGCCAAATGGGTTAGCCTTCGCTCATCAAGTGCACCAATGAGCTTTGGATGCCCATTACTCCAGTTCACTGGCTGTCCTTGTTTGGAAAATAGTTTGGTAGATACTAATTGCTACATAAACCCCACAAGACCTGCCATTTTGGAGATGCTCTTACCAAGTTGTCTAGCCATTGCAATTTGGCTCTTCTTAAAATCACTGAGATCCTTACATTTTCCAATTTTTCCAGCTTCCAAATCATCAACATCAAGAACTAACAATTTGTTTTGCTGTCTAATACATTAAATCCCACCCCTTCAAGGTGCCATTGCCACAAGATAATCAACATTATGCACTTTATCTGGCAGCAGTTTTCATGTTTTGACCGATCACTGTAGATCACTAAAGACAAAATTTACTAATAAATAGTAATGACAGTGAAATGATGCATACTGTATAAATGTAAATATAGAGTCAAGTAGTGATAGTTACCCCATTTGGACTGTTGATCCCAAAAATGAAGGAATACAGTAGTCAGCAGCTGCGAGTGTGTATGGTGGTCGTACATCAGTGTCATTCCAGTAGATATCTCTGTTCATCTTTGGTAAGTTCATATACATTTCATCTACAGCCAAGAGGGAAACCTACAAGCAAGAAATGTATACCGTTATATTTTATATAATTCTACCCTATTTCATAGTGTTGTAGCTAGACAGTAGTCACACCCAAAAATTCCCAGTAGGAGTTGGACGTATCACACACAGCTTTTTGTTGCAGTTTTGAAGCAGTTTTTTTTTAACCAAACCCAGAAGTAGATTCAGCAGGAAACAGAAGTATAAGGCCTCTTTCACACGAGTGTGACAGATTAGGTCCGGATACGTTCAGGAAAACTCGTACCATTTTGCAAGCAAGTTCAGTCAGTTTTGTCTGCAATTGCGTTCAGTTGTTCAGTTTTTTCTGTGCAGGTGCAATACGTTTTGATGCGCTTTTCACCCGTGTGATAAAAAACTGAAGCTTTACAAACATCTCTTAGCAACCATCAGTGAAAAATGCACTGCATCCGCACTAGCTTCAGGATGCAATGTGTTTTTCACTGAAGCCCCATTTATTTCTATGGGGGTAGGGCTGCGTGAAAAACACAGAATATAGAGCACGCTGCGTTTTTCACGCAACGCAAAACTGATGCATGAAAAAAAAATGGTCATGTACACAGACCCATTGAAATGAATTGGTCAGGATTCAGTGCGGATGTTATGCGTTCACGTCACGCATTGCACCCGCGCGGAAAACTCGATCATGTGAAAGGGGCCTAAGGCATTCCTTTATATTACTCATTCCCTTCCAACCCACTTTTGGCTTTGGCTAAAAAACTACGTCAACAGAAAAAGCTGTGTGTCACACTACCCTTACACTCTAATCTCTTCATCTTACACACACACTACACATACTAGGACTAAAATCTTTCTTTTCTGTGTCCTGAGTACTGTACCCAGGCAAATTCTGCTCAAACACAGGCCAACCACACAAACTCTAAGGGTACGACCACATAGCGTGGTTGTGTCATGGTTGTGACAGTGGGCTCTAATTAAACTAATGAAGGCCACGCTGTTCAGTGGGTCTGTATTGTTAATGGCCACTTGAACACAGCAAGGCCACATCACAACCACAAACGCACCATGTGGTCATACCCTCACACAAACTCTAAAAAGTTTGCCTTGCTAAAATTTCTCTAGTGGACCCCAGTGACCTTTATGGATTTCACACAAACTTTACAGACTTTTTGTGGCCCAAAATATAATAAAAAGGAATCATTTAGGATGAACTAACCTGTAGATTTCTATCTATGCACCAGTTAGTCTCAAAATCATCATCATCTTCACCAAATGGATTAATGAGCTGCTCAGCCACCTGTAGGAACAACCAAAGCAGACATTTTTTTCTGAAACCTACATTTCTCAACATGTTGAGGATATTAACCAACTGGAGTCAAACAGTTTCAAAGTTTGGCGCACCCCCTACGACTTTATGGGGGTTTAGCACCCCACTTGTTACTTTTCCAAAAACCAGGTGGAGTGGCAAGTGGGCAGTGTGGAGTCAGGCATGGCCCAGCACACAGATTATAATCTACATCAGGAAACTGGCATAGATTATACTTTAAATCTACATTAGCTCCCTTGATGGTGCAGATTTCAGTTCTGGCACATGGACATTCACAGGTCTTTACCTCTTAATAATTATGGTGCATCTGATAGATTAAGACTGTATAGTTGGGCTGCTGTGCCCCCCTTTTACTTTTCCTGCCTGATATGTAAATGAATATCATCGGTACGGAGAGGAGGAGACTGCCCTGTTTCTCAATGGGCATCTCCTGCTCTCTGGCTGTAGCGCGGTCCAATCACAGCGGAGAGCGTCACAGCCAGGGAGAAGGTACGCTTTTTTTTCTCCCTGGCTGTGACACTCTCCAGTATGGATGGCCATACTGGACTTAGTATTAACCAATAGACCTGACAGAACAGCAGATGTGCAGATTGGGAACACATGGGAAATAGTGACCATAAAGTAATAACCTTCCAATTGTCATTCAAAAGAGTGTTTCTTCAGGGAGGAACAAAAATACCAAACTTCAAAAAAGCAAAATTTAGCCAACTAAGAGAAGCCATAGACCTAACTAACTGGGACAAAGTCCTCCAAAATACAGCCCCAAAATGGGATATTATTAAAAGCATCCTAATTAGTGTTGAGCGAGCACCTCTGTGCTCGTATGCTCGGGTGCTCTGGCCGAGCACTAGGGGTTGCTCGAGTGCTCGGCCGAGCACCCGAGCATAATGTTAGACAATGGGACTAAACCAGGCACCCCCTGCTCGGAAGAGAGGAAGGTGTCTGGTTAATAGAAAAAGGTCAGAATCGCGACTTCTCCTCTTTTACTCCTTTCACTCGTAAATGTATGCTAATTAACTGAATTTGTACACATTGCGCACAATGCGTATGCATTAGCATACAAATGCGTACGAATTAGCGTGCAAATCAACATTACAGTGCGGGGAAGAGACTCGAGCATTGCGCTCGAGTACACTCGATCTTCGGCTGAACACCAAGCGGACCCGAGCGTAGGCATGCTCGGCCGAACAGCGAGTTCGGCCGCGCATGCTTGCTCAACACTAATCCTAATATCTAATTGTGAGAGGTACATACCTTATGGGAATAAAAGGTTATGGAACAAGAAAAAAACAATGTGGATAAATAGAACTGTAAAGAAAGCAATAAATGACAAAAAGAAAGCATTTAAATCACTAAAACAGGAAGGGAGCGAGTAAGCATTGAAAAACTATGAGGAAAAAAATGTAATATGTAAAAGAAAAATAAAAGCAGCCAAACTAGAGACCGAGAGATTAATTGCCAAAGAGAGTAAAAATAACCCTAAAATCTTCTTTATATAAATAGTAAAAAGTATAAACCTGAAGGTGTCGACCCCTTACAGAGTAATGAGGGGGGAGTTGCAGACAGTGATGAGGAGAAAGCTAAGCTATTAAATTTTTTTTTTTCTCCACTGTATTCACTGAGGAAAATAAACTGTCAGATGAAATGCAGAATATAAAAGTAAATTCCCCATTAAAAGTGCCCTGTCTGACCCAGGAAGAAGTACAGCGGCATCTTAAAAAGCTTAAAATAGACAAATCTCCAGGACCGGATGGCATACACCCGGTATCCTAAGGGAATTAGGTAATGTCATAGCCAGACCCTTATTTCTGATATTTAAGGACTCTATACTGACAGGGAGTGTTCCACAGGATTGGCGCATAGCAAATGTGGTGGTGGTCCAAAAACAGAGCCTGGGAACTATAGGCCGGTAAGTTTAACATCTGTTGTGGGTAAACTGTTTGAAGGTTTTCTAAGGGATGCTATCTTGAAGTACCTCTATGAAAATAAGCAAATAACGCCATATCAGCATGGCTTCATGAGGGATCGGTTATGTCAAACTAATTTAATGACACTAAACTGTGTAAAGTAATTAACACAGAAGAGGACAGTACACTGCTACATATGGATCTGGATAGATTGGAGGCTTGGGCAGAGAAGTAGCAGATGAGGTTTAACACTGACAAATGTAAGGTTATGCACATGGGAAGGAATAATGCAAGTCACCAGTACATACTAAATGGTAAAACACTGGGTAACACTGACATGGAAAAGGACCTAGGAATTTTAGTGAACAGCAAACTAAGCTGTAGAAACCAGTGCCAGACAGCTGCTGCCAAGGCCAATAAGATAATGGATGCATCAAAAGAGGCATAGATGACCGTGATGAGAATATAGTCCTGCCACTTTACAAATCACTAGTCAGACCGCACATGGAGTACTGTGTACAGTTCTGGTCTCCTGTAAACAAAGCAGACATAGCAGAGCTAGAGAAGGTTCAGAGGAGGGCAACTAAAGTAATAACTGGAATGGGTGGACTACAGTACCCAGAAAGATTATCAAAATTAGGCTTATTCATTTTAGAAAAAAGACGACTGAGGGGAGATCTAATAACTATGTATAAATATATCAGGGGTCAGTACAGAGATCTCTCCCATGATCTATTTATCCCGAGGACTGTGACGAGGGGACATCCTCTGCGTCTGGAGGAAAGAAGGTTTCTACACAAACATAGAAGGGGATTCTTTACGGTAAGAGCAGTGAGACTATGGAACTCTCTGCCTGAGGAGGTGGTGATGGTAAGTTCAGTAAAAAAGTTTAAGAGGGGCCTGGATGTATTTCTGGAGGGTAACAATATTACAGGTTATAGTTACTAGAGAGGGGTTGTTGATCCAGGGAGTTATTCTGATTGCCTGATTGGAGTCAGGAAGGAATTTTTTTCCCCTAAAGTGGGGAAAACTGGCTTCTACCTACAGGGTTTTTTTTGCCTTCCTCTGGATCAACTTATAGGATAACAGGCCAAACTGGATGGACAGATGTCTTTTTTTGGCCTTATAAACAATGTTACTATATGTTCCAAAATGTGTGTACTATACTTACAGCATTTGTGTGTAAACTTTAGTTAGAAATCTTTACCTTTAACCAGCCTGCATAAAAAAAGAACTGCAGGAGAGTGAATATGGGAATGTAGAGATCCAGATCATGTCCTGCGTATGCTTGACTAGGGTCTAAGAACTGACGTCCAATGATGCAAGCAAAAAAGAATGTATACACAGCCAGTGTTACTACCTGGAAAAGAAGGCTTATGGTTAATCTTTACAAATACTCACATTTTAATTTATGACAAATATAATTAAGAAAAGCATATACTGTACATACCTGTGTGTACACCAGAGGAATACCAACCCAGTCGTAACCAAAGAGTAGACCACACCAAGACCTATAACGGTTCATCTCCTAAGATAAAGATCATATTAACAATCTAAAATTCAGTGAAACCACATTAATACACACGCTTGGAACAAGAAACCTCTAATATGCTGGAGATCTAGCTGCCAATGTTAAAGCCAAGTCAAAGAGAGATCACAAGTCTGAAAACAACATATTCAGTTTGGGGCCTTAGAGAACAGTTATATATCCAATGAAAAGCTCCAGTAGAATATTTCCCACAAAACATCAAAGAATCCGTTTAACATATCTAGCACATTCTGTACTTACATTTAACATTATTTGTAGATCAACGCTGTCACGAATTCTCCCTTCAGTCCTGGCCTTTGAAGCTAAATTTCCAAACCAAATGACCGGCACCCAGTATTTAAGATGTGGAGACTGAAGGCTGTCAAATAATTTTCTTTCATCTGATGTCATAAATCCTGTGCAGAAAGAACCGGACAAGTCTATAGACACTATAGACACGTCATCTCCCTGGGTTAGTAGTGCAATGAGTGAGTTAGTGTGTCAGGCTCATGGGCCCTGGTGCAAGGGTTCAGCTTGGGCCCCCCTTCCCTCAGTGCTTTGTGGCCAGGGGCAGGGGAGCACATTGTCTTCGTGCTGCCTGAGGCAAAGATTGAAAAATGGCAAATTGTTGACCTAACCCCTTCCCTCCAGCCAGATCTGTAACTTGACTAGCATGCACTTTCTATAATACTGGTGTCTTTTTATGTGGCACAAGGGTCTTAGGGCCCCCTCAGGCTCCTGGGCCCGGCAGCAACTGCTACCTCTGTAACCCCCATAGCTACGCCCCTGGTTATAAGATCTTATACAATTGTTATCAGAATAAGTACAGTATATCATCATCATGTCCTTAGTTAGGGCACTACTGGTCACCATTGGATGGGAAAGAGTCACATTCTTTTAACTAATTTAAAATCTATACTGGAAAAATACTTTTTTTTCTAATCTATTTTGTATATTCTGATTTGTTCCACTTCTGTACAGAAGTATGGGGGGGCAGAGCTGATCTACTGCCACAACAGTTCCAGAGAATAGCTGTAACAGCAGGTGGTTCCTATATTATCTGCTGCAAGAATGTTACAGATACAGATGTTACCCTTCATTGTAATCATGTCTTTGATGATAATCAATAACTTCTGTCCCTGCTCCCAGTATAAAGAGTAATCTCCATCATGTGACTTGACAAAAAACAAATCACATTGAGGAATGAACAGAACACTTACATGGCAACCTCCTCCTTATCTTTTTAGTTAGAGATCTGTCAATTACCAAGTTTCTCTTTTGCCACCCAAGATGGCCTGATACATACAGTCATCATCCGACCCGAGGTCGATTTGGTCAAACACTTCGATGCTGTCTCCGTACAGCATTAAAATGTATTTATTCTGTGGAGCCAAACTTCATTTCACCTGAAGTTGTGCAAGACTTCAAGGAATTAATTCGGTATTAATTTCTGTATCTTTAAAATCCTCAGCTGGTACCTCGTAGCAAACCCGACTTCGGATTCCTAATTTTAAATGTTTTTAAAGATGCAAATAATTAATATCGAATTAATTCACTGAAGTCTCGCCTGACTTTGGGTGAAACAAAGTTTGCCTAAACAGAGCCAATGCATTTTAATGCTGTACAGAGACAGGTTTGAACTAATTGACTTTGGATCTCTGATCTGAAGCTTGATTCACTGAAGCCTAATATGTGCATTTGGCAGCCCAGGGCATTTTTCTTCATCTAGAGGATCGCTTTAAATATCTGTTTAAGACCATTATCTTTTAGAATTTAATCATGAAGTAAAAATGTACTATTTTAGGAGACCTAAACTACATAGTTACTTTGGAGGATTGAATATTTTCATACCTGCTTCCACAACATGGTCCATGGTTGGGAATCGTTTGTACACTGCAGTGCTAACAGAGCGGAAAATAAGCAGCGATGTAAGATTCACGTAACGCATAAGTGTCCTGCGAAGTAATCGTCCATACTCATCTCTTCCATGTACATTGCTAGAGATGAGTAACATAAGTCGGTCAGCCCAAGGAAGATTTACAAACTGATTCCACCATCGATTCACTACAAGAGTGACATAAAAACCTGTAGGGCAAAAATCATAACTTACTGCTACATGTAATGGACACATAAAGTTGTAAGTTTATAGTCATGATTAGTAGAATGTGAATGAAGATGTCCATCTGCTAAACTATTTACAGAATTGGTTTGGAATATGACATAGAGATTACGTGTGATAGCATATTATAATACAGAGTTTGTGAGTTTTATAGAGTTTGTGCTCCAGAAAGACCAGCTACAAATCACAAATCTAATCTTTCCTTTAATGAATCCATAGCATGCTTACCTGTTTAGGACGATGTCAGAAAATTTCCCTATGTTTGTATGGTTCTCATGTTAGCAGAAATATTTTGAGCATACTGTACATTTCAATCAGTGATTTTTATACCATTCATTTTATATTTTACATATTCCTTTATTCTCTCTGCATAGCTATACAGAGATTGTCATCACTTTCATCTAAAATTTTATAGGAAGCCTATCCACCGATCAGTGTGATTTTGGAGCTTTGGGAGGATATCAGAGTACCTACTGGAAACTAATACAAACATGCTTCTGGTGGCCAGATTTAAAGGTGTTGTCTGGATTACAGATATAGATGACCTGTGCTCAGGATAGGTTACCATTATGAAGGTGGTGGCAGTCTGCAACCTGGCACCTCACCAATCAGGTGTTTTGGGCAGGAGCAGTGCAGGAAACCATACTGTATACAGTGCACAGCTCCGTACATATTGTTGTGGTTGTGCAGTGGTACTGCAGCTCAGCTCCCATCCAAGTGAATGGGAGCTGCACTGTAGTACATCTGTGGAGTAAACTACACAGTATATACAGCCGTCTGCTTCTGCTCCATACACTGTGGAGCTAGGCAGAGGATTCTACCTAGCAGTGAACCCTGTGACGTCACCAACACTGATGGGTGGGTTTTAGCGCTGCCCTAGCTTGCCCATCAGTGCCCGGTAATCCTCCACCTAGCAGTGTAAAAACACAAACAAACAAGCCCTTGCCCTGCACAATCCAGCACAGGTTCACATCATATTTTATGCCTCGGTTTGATGTATATATCAAAAGGATACAAAAATGCAGCATTCCACATTCTGGTATCCTGCAGAATCCGGTAAAAAACAAACAAAAAAAAACCTTTTTTTTTTACAATGGTAAAAAAAAGTATACTTTTTTTTTTTTTTTTTTTTTTTTTACGATGGAACTCTATGGTGAATAGATGCCACTGTATGGCATCAGTCTGAGGCATCTGTTTAACGTATTCATTTTTTGTATATGTTAAACGGATGGGAAAATACAATGTGAACTGATTGGATGCAGCAATGACATCACAGCAACAACACATGACCAAAGCAGCAAAAGGACTGAAGCTGTTTACCAGGTGAGGACAGCATCATTTATTACTTTATCCCAACTTTTGCCACATCCTGAAAAACTCCATTAACACCTTCACTACCAGCACTGTACATGTACGACACTGGTGGGGTCTTTAAACATAGAGGAGGCCCATGGCTACCGCAGAGGAAAGCGGCTAATGTCCATGACATTACAGCCTTTATTGGTGAAGAACCCGGAAGTTAAGACCAGCATCCCCGTACGACGATCAGGGATGCTGATTATTATTTCTAATAAACTGGGTCTCTCTGACGAGACTCAGCATATTAGAAATGCAGTTCCTATGTTGTCCAGCAGGTGGCAGGCCAACATAGGAAATCAGCAATTAGAGAATTACTATACTCCTTATGGGAGTATAGTAATATTCTCTATAAATCAAAGTAGTAGACATTGTAGCCTCCTAGAAGGGCTACAAATAAAGGAAAAAATAAAATAAAAATAAAAATGTAAATCATCCCCAAATATAAACAATAATAAAAAAAATAAACATAATGGGCATCACAGCATCCAATACAGTGAATGGCGTAATGGAAAAAAGTATCAAAATGACCGATTCAACATTTTTCATTGCTTCTCTTCCTCTGAAAATGAAATGAAATGTGATCAAAAAGATATACACTCCAAAATGGTATCAGTAAAAATGACCGATCATCCTGCAAAAAATGAGCTTCCCACATAGCTCAGAACATATAACTGTAAAAAAGTTATGGGGGTCAGAATATGGTGGTGTAAAAAATGTTTTTCCCCCAAAGTTTCAAATTTTTTTTTCCCAGTACTTAAACATATAGGGGGTCATTTGTCAAACTGCTGTAAGCAGAACTTGCCAGATTCCTCTTTTCATTTTCCAAAGGAGCTGTCCAAAATGATAGGTGGAATCTTATTGGTTGCTATGGGGAACTAAGCCAGTTCTACTTTACAACAGTTTGATAAATAACCCCCATAAAACCTATACATGCAAAAGGTCTGCATACCATGAGCTAAGAAGAATTTCAAAAAATTAACATAGAACACATTTTCATCAAATTGTATAAACCCACTTTCCACTTTCCATTTTTTCCAGGTGGGTCCCTACTCTATTAGGTGCAGTACTGCATGACAACCAACACCAATGCAACTCAGCACCTACAAGAGGAGCGACCCATAAAGCCCAACATCACCCTGGCTAAGCTACCTTGGTCCCAGGTCACATCCCCCACAGATAGGGCATAACAGCAACAACAGCCACCACACAGCACCAGCACCAAGTGAAAGAATCACAAAAGCTCCCCTTTTAATGTGATCTCAGACAACTCTGGAGGTCTGACCATGAAGTGGCAGCAGGGCTATGGATGTAGCAATCAGACATTGCAAAGGCTTACAATGACATGCCTGCAGCTGCTTTGGCATCCCTGTAGTCCCTTATATTAGTTGCTTGCAGAGGCACAATTTTTGCACATGTATATCACAAACTGTTAGCACAAACAAAACATTTTTATGAATAACGTGAAGACACACAAAAAATGATGCATCTCCAGTGTACACATCCAAAGATTTATCAATAGTTTAGTCTTTTTAAAAAGGTTAAGAACTTATGTGATAAGGTAGGGTACAATACACAGTCAGGATATGAACTGGACTGCCCTCTAGTGGATGATATGGCTGTTGTTAGTCAAGAGGAAAATACAATGAAGATTGTAAGTTTTGCACAATAGATACAATAATATAGACTAACTATTAGTTAAACAGGGTAGATATGTAGGCAGATTTAACAAAACCAATCAGATTCGACCTTTCATCTTTCAGAGCTCCTTTGAAAAGTGAAAAGTGGAATCTGATTGGTTGCTATGGGCAACTAAGCCAGTTTTCCTTTACACCAGTTTTGTAAATCTCCCCCAGAGAGATGCGGCAAAATTATCACAGTGACTCAGATTGTATCATAAATCCGGTGCATCTATAGACTGCCTAAATGTTTAATCCAATTTGTAGTCTTTGTTCGAGGTTTTACACTAGAAATGTTGCCACATTTTAGGACAAACATTCACATTTTAGGTCATAACCCCTTGCTGAGCATGTAAAAAAATCATTAGGTGCAACTTTTCAGTCAAAATGCGATAAAACTGTTGACAAAATGGAGGCGGAGATTCAATAGTGAATCTGGGTCAATGTGTATAAAGGCTACTTGTATGTATGACGATATTTCTTTGGTTTTTAATTAAATAAAAAGGGAAGACTCATGTTAAAATTGAGGTCAACAAAGTAGGGCACTACTCTGAAATTAGGTTAAATCACAATACACACAGTTTTAGGTGCTCCCCAAAAACACATCTTGTTAAGGGCGGTCTATCACATCCCCTGATCTAACTCCTCTCCATATATAGACCACCTATCATTTCCTGAACCTGATCCTCCACCAAACTCTCCACTGCAACCAGAAGACCTTCATATGTTAGCTGGTGACTGGCTCATGCAGCTTTATATCTACTCCCCTACGTTCCCAAGATGGCTGGACCATTGTACAAAACAAGCACTTTTACCTTTTGTGTCACCCTATCTCATAGATTGTAAGCTCTGGAGAGCAGGGCCCCCATTCCTCTTGTTGTAATTATTGACATGTCTGTTGCTGTTTTTTATGACTGTTTCTACATGAAACCCTGAACTGTAAAGCGCTGTGGAATATGTGGGGGCTCAGGGGCGGACACAGACAACAGAGGGCCCCTGTGCAAAGATTGTGCCTGGGCCCCCCCCCCACCCCCATGCCAAATACTCAACTTAACCTATTGCCTCCTAACATTCAATACAGCAATTCAAAACATAGGGTGAGGCCTTTTTACTTTCACACCTGAAGCACTACGATCCGGCTGGACCCAAACCACAGCATACAGCAGTTTGTGTCCCGCTGATTCTCAGCATTTTTGCCTGAATGTGGCCGGATCTCTGCCAGACCCCATTATGGTTAATGGGACCAGCAGGCATTCTGCATCCAGCAGTGCCAGAGCCGGTGAATTCCAGCAGGCTGTTCTCTGCTAGAATAGCCTGCCAGAATCACTAACTATGAAGGTAGCCTAATACAGCGCCACATTCCTCTTACACCCAGTGACGTCTCCTTAGATGTAGACGTTTTCTTTCCTCATCTTCTCCTTTCTGACTGACCGCCATGATGATTTCTTTCAGCCATCTCTTCTCTCTGCGGAGTTTCACAGACAGACATCTTAGTTTCCTACTTTTCCATCATCATCTCACCTTCTGAACACCCCATCCTGCCACCTCTAATACTGTGCCCGCTGTGCTCCCCAATACTACACTGCAGAAACAGTCCCCCAGAAAATAGTATTACCAGACAGATAGCGCCCCCTTCAATAATTATTAGCACAGAGTGTCCTAAAATAACTGCACCCAGGAAACAGTGTCCCCGACACTAATAGTGTAAACATAATGTCCCCCAAAAATAATGATACAACCTGTTGTGTGGCAGTAAAAAATACCTTCTCTTAGTGCTCCCAGTGGAGCCAATGTCCCTATAGTGCCCTCATAATGTGTGCCAATGCCCCTATTGTGTGCCCAAAAAATCCTCTTAGTGCCCCCAGTTAAGGTCCCCATAGTGCCCCATAATTTGCACCAGTAAATAATACTCTTATATAGTGCCCCCAGTAGATGGCCCCATAGTGCTCCTCCCCGTCCCATGGTGCCTAACATAATGTGCCAGTATAAAATGCCCCTATAATGCTCCTCCCCTCCCCCATAATGTGTGCAAGTATAAAATGCCCCTATAGTACCCTCACATTGCACATATAGTTTGTGCCAGTATAAAATAGCCCTATATAATGCCCTCCAGTAGACGCCCCCATAGTGCTCCTCTCCCCTACTTCTCCATAGTGCACCCCATGTGACAGTATAAAATGCCAATATATAGGGCCCCCAGTAGATGCCCTCATAGTGCTCCTCTCCCCCCATGTGTGCCAGTATATAATGCCCCTTTGTAGATGCCCCCATAGTGCTCCCCCAATCTGTGCCAGTATATAATGCCCCTTGTAGATACCCCCATAGTGCTCCTTTCCCCCCATGTGTGCCAGTATAATGCCCCCTTATAGATGCCCCATAGTGCTCCTCTCCCCCCATGTGTGCCAGTATATAATGCCCCCTTGTAGATGCCCCCATAGTGCTCCCCCATCTGTGCCAGTATATAATCCCCCTTGTAGATTCCTCCATAATGCTCCTTTACCCCCCATTTGTGCCAGTATAATGCCGCCATAGCGCTCCTTTCTCCCATGTGTGCCATTAAAATGCTCCCTAATAGATGCCTCCATAGTGCGCCTTTCCCCCCATGTGTGCCAGTATAATGCCCCCTGGTAGCTGCCTCCATACTGGGCAACAGTGTGGTCTTAACAAAAAAAATAAACAGTTATACTTACCTCCATGAGCCTGTCAGCGATGCGATGCAATACAGGCCTCTTCCGGCATGTGTCCCGCTTTGTTCGGCTCAGGTGGCGCGATGACGTCATCGCACCGACTGAGCCGGCCTCTGATAGGCTGCAGGCACTAGGCCTGCAGCCTATCAGAGGAGCAGGTAAGGGAAACGCCTCTGCCCTGCCCTGTCCCAGCAATCATCTGTATCGCTGTCCTGAGTATTAGAGGGTATGCAAATGAGCTCTTAACAAGCTTGTCCTCTAATGCTACCAGATGTAATCCTACAAATCCGTGCTCCCCAAACAGTGGCTAGTCACATTGTTGCAGACCTATCCTAGATTTACCACCAAACAGTGCCAATTTGGATGGTATAATACTAGTGTTAAATTTCACACTGAAATATTTCCCAGCAAATGTTTGCAATTTCGTGTCTTTTGTTCCTCCACATTCAAAATTTCTCTCCTCTATTTTTGAATCGGCTGTTGCTCCCAACCATCACTGTAAATTGCATGTGGCTTGCAACATACAAAAAGTTGGAGACCTCCACTATAAGTCAATGTTCAACCTTTCAAAAGGTCTTGAGACATGACTTGGATAATAATTAAGCCAGCATCTAGTGCAGACAGCTTCTTCAGGGTGATTGACCATTGTCAGTGCAGAGCAGAGAGTACTAGCTTACCTGGTTGAGAGGCCTAGGGCAAGATTTGGGGAATACATCTTCTCTTTTTGGAGAGCGCTATAAATGGTGTGAGGAGACTTATAGGCCATTCATGCTCCTCTTGGAATTCTTGGAAGAGGGTATGCAGATGAGCTCTTAATAAGTTCTCCCTCTAATGCCACCAGATGTAAGGCAGCTATCCTATAAGTCAATGTTTGACCTTTTAAAATGCCTTGAGACATGACTTGGATAATAATTAAGTCAGCATCTCATCTGCAGACAGCATTTCAATGTTATTGCCCCTCATCATTGCAGTGCAGAGAGTACATTGCCTGGCCTATAAGACTCCTCATGCCATTTAAGGTACTCTCCATAAGGAGATATTGTAGTCCCCAAATCCTCACCTAGGCCTTTCACCCAGTAAAGCCAGAATCTCTGCTCTGCACTGATGAAGGACAATCACCCTGAAACTGCTGTCTGCAGATGAGATGCTGGCTTAATTATTATCCAAGTCATGTCTCAAGGTATGTTAAAAGGTCAAACATTGATGAACATTAAGTTGATGCTAATGTCTGTAAAGCGCTGGGAATATAGCAGTGCTGTATAAGTGAGTATAAAATAAAAATAAATCTATGTCCAATGCATTTAATATATACATTGGAAAAAGTTATGTCAAAGTATCCATAGCCCCTGATTCACCCGATGAAGGCCAAAATCGTGCCCTACTGACTAGAGAGACTGTGGATGAGATATTTTACATAAAGAAGCTCTCATATGCTGCAATTTCTGTTGGACGTAGAATGAAAAGTACTTCTGAGCTTTTCTAGTTCCTCAAAACAGTAATAGCTTTTCCAATGTATACCAATGGCTATCCTGCTGGGGGGAACAGTGTTATTCCCAGATTTGGAAGTGTTGCTATTCTTTATATGTGACTCAGCAGTGAACATTACCATGCCACTATGTGCATTGGCATTAACCTACAGAGAAGTGAAACATAAGTAGATGATTTCTACTTCAGATATGCAGAGAGTGTTATTCTACAATGCCACAGTATTATAATTTTGCCTAAAGAGAACTTGTGGCTATGAAAATGCAGGGCAATCCGCAGGCAGCATGTTATAGATCAGGAGGAGCAGAGCAGATTGACGTATCGTTTTATGGGAAATGATTCAGTAAAACCTGTAATTTATTCATTTAAATATTTGTTCATTATGAGCCTAAGGCCTAATTCAGACATCCATGGAGCACGGTCCATGAAGACCTGGACTGTGCTCCTTCTGAGGGCAGGAGCGCACGGCATCATTGGTTGCTATGACGCCGCGCGCTCATGAAGCCCAATGACGCCGTGTGCTCCTGCCCTCAGAAGGAGCACAGTCCAGGTCTTCATGGACCGTGCTCCATGGATGTCTGAATTAGGCCTAAGAGTCCTATTGGGAATCCTATTTACTGATTGACGGCTATATCTGTAAATGCAGTCATTCAGAGAAGGTTGTCAGTCATGAAGTATGACAAACCACATATCTCCTAATAATAAAATACAAGATATACTGAATCTTTTGCTACAACACTATATATAAATCTGCTCAGCTCCTCCTGCACTATAACAGATTACACTGCATTTTCATGGTAACAGATTCCCTTTAATATTTTGACAAGCATAGCCTTCAAATGTTTTATGATTTTGTGATAACACAATAAGAATAGGGATGAGTGAACTTCAAGTTTTGAAGTTTGAGTTTCGGGTATATGCCGAATTGCGTTATGGATTCCATTACCACGGGCCATAATGCAATTCTATGACGGAATGCATAACGGAATGCCTTTAGAGCCATTCCGTTATAACAGAAGTCTATGGCCAGCATTACAGATCCGTCCGGTTTCCGTTATGCATTCCTAGTAAAGATGTTCAGTGACATGTTACTGTATATCTTGTATTACCATTACTATCCTCTCATATTATAGGAAAGTCTAGGCCATTGGAAAGGTTATGTTTACAAGTGATTTTATCAAACACGTGAAATACAAAGGCACATTTTTTGCATTTCCAAAGAATTCAGTCAGTGCCTACTCCAGCTTAAAGTTCTATCCCATGCATTGGATAGTTATATTGACTGTACAATTTAGGATAACTTTTCATTATGGCTTCACAAAATCCATGCAAAAGTGATCTTTAATGTCAAAAGTTAGTGGTTAATGTTACAAAAGTGTTTCATGCACTATGGCATGTGACTTAAATAGAATGGAACAACCTAATGTACATATTAACTATAGATAAAAGATTGTATTTTTAGTCAGATCACACAAGTAACAAAGTGAAAAATGTAGCGTTACCAACTTCTGAAACAACTATTACCCAATAAGAACAATTTGAATACACTGATCATTCTTAAAAAAATCTGCTTTGATCCATCAAGACAAGAAGGTGTCCTGTCCTCTTAAAGGGAACCTGTCACCATGAAATTGCAGTGCAAATTAATAGATAAAATGTTATACATCAGGCATAACATGCGTTACCTTGTTGGCACCCGTTATGGGGTGGGATATATTAGGCAGCAAGAGTACAGTCCGTTCTTGAAGTTGTTGCATTGGAAGTAAGAAAAAATTGGCAAGTGTAAGGATATGACCATCAATGACAAAAGCCAAATTGTTATTGTGATCTGATTGGGTCAGCATCTCCAAAATGGTAGGTCTTGTGGGGTGTTCCGTGTATGCAGTGGAGCTGATAAATGGTAACAAGGTCATTGGCACCCATAAGCTTATTGATGCACTTGGTGAGAGTGGAATAGCCAACTACATGACTTGAAGGCTGTCCTTCAGAACATAAGATCACCCACACATTTCACTGAATATTTCCACACAAATCTATATATCAATCTGCTCAGCTCCTCCTGTTCTATAACATAGTGCTTGCAGATTACACTGCATTTTCATGGTGACAGTTTCATTTAAGCCTTCTAAGTTGTAAGGTCATCAGGGACATCATGAATTGGACATGTTTTTTTATCACTTCCAAAGATGCTTGATCTCATTCAAATCTGAAGAACTTGGAGGCAATATCGACAGCTTGACTTGGCTTCCTGGTGCCCTCCACATGATTCAAAAGAAGATGTGGTTCATCAGACCACCTTCTTCCATTTAACTTTTTTCAGCAATTTGTTGAATGAGCCTAGATGGGTTAGTCCACACTCACCAAGTCCATCAAAAAGCTTTTGGGCGCCCATGACCTTGTTACCATTTATCAGCTTTTCGTTTTGAAGTACCTTTGCTAACCACTGACCACTGCATAAGTGGAACACCCCACAAGACCTGCCATTTTGGAGATGCTCTGACCCAGTCAGCTCACAATCACAATTTAGCTCTTGTTACTGACAGGGGCGGATTGGCCTTAGACCTTACACGGAAATTTCCCGGTGGGCTCATGCCCATGGGGCCGCCTGGGCCTTCCTCACGGCTGGCCAGTGGAAGTTTTTGGAGATGTATTTTGTGTTGCTGGCAGTATTATGTGCTGGACTGTGGTATTTGGCTCTGTTGGGGTGGTATAATGTGCCACAATATGGTATTGCTGGTGTTGCCTTCCATGAATTTGGACCCAACTACAAAATGGGGCCACTTTTAATACTTTTTCCAGGGCCACTTTAAGTTCCCACTCCGCCCCTGGTCACTGATGCTCATATCCTTACGCTTGCTAATTTTTCCTGCTTCCAATGCAACAACTTCAAGAACGGACTGTACATTTGCTGAAATAAAGAATATCTATTTTAACTTAAAGGGGTTATCCCATGACTAATGTAAAAAATGAAAATTAGACATCATATAATACATGAAAATTCTTTCTAACAAAGCTAGAACCAGCCCTGGACCTCACATGGATCCAGAGATCTCCCCATTCATTGCTCTGCTACATTTAAATCAAGCTGGCAGCTCAAGGGGAGTGTCTTTTCTGCTGCAGCTAAGGGGGCGTGCCTTAGCGCTCCATATCACAGCTCAGGAGGCGTGTCTTTTCTGCTACAGCTAAGGGGGCGTGTTGAAATATTGGGGACCCTTTATAAAATTTATACTGCAAATAGCAATGCTGTTGGTGGTTAAAGCAGCCAATCAGATTTCATTTTGCAAGTACAGGTTAGGAAACAAGTATTTGATTGGTTACTATAGGCATTGCTAGTGCTTTTCTGCACAACCTGCTAAGCATGAACACTACTGTCTCTAGTGTCAGCTCAGCTGCATGCAGCGTGCACCACACCTTCACAAAGGTGCTGTGTGTGGATCATTCCAGCAGTGGCGACCACTTACCTAGGACAAAGGTAACTGGGATTTGTTCTGCATATCTGTCACAGTAAAGTGATAGCTTTTCAAAATAACGTTTTTGAGTATCTGTAAGAAAAAATCTGCAGCAGAAGTAAGAAGACTGTAAAGCTTCTGAATTTTGATATTTTATTCATTTGTGCTGATTATGTAAATAGGTAATTTCTTTTTTCTAAAGTGCCAATTTGACAGCCAAGTGCAAATAAAATGGCAAATTTCTATTATAAATGTAAATTGTGTTACAACTTATCATAGAGTCCATACAAAAATATGGTCTAATATACACACACAGTACATACACACAAATACAGAAAAACAAATATACATACATACACAGATACAGAAATATATATCTATAACTATATCTTATCTATCTATCTATCTATCTATCTATCTATCTATCTATCTATCTATCATCTATACCTATCTGTCTAAGCAGAGATTCATGCCCTAACCATTTCTGCACTTAGGTCGAATACCAAAGAAGGTTTCAAGCCACTAACTGGAATGCATTGCTTTGTTCTGCAGCTCTCTTGCAGCCACTACTGCTATCCTGAGAGTTCTGGCTGGGTGCCTAGAGTGGGTTCCCATTACTGTAAACTTGTGTCGATATTTAAAAACCTATTATAATGGTACAGTATAATATACAATATGTTTGATCTATATGCTTTAAAAAAGAGTGGTCTTTAATCTTAGGGGTACACAAGCTTTCAGTTTTGCTATGTTTTACACTACCTATGCCATTATTAATTCAAAAAAGAAAAGCTTATCTCTAATGAAACCATTCAGTTGTGATTGCAGTTATGTTCAACTATCCCACTTAACTAATACCTCCAAGACATGCTGCTGGATATGGACCAGTATGCTGTGTTAAAATGAGTTGTTTGGCAGTCCCTAAAAATCATGAATATAGCAGTGTTAAAAGGGTTAACCATGATTACAAAAGCATGGCTGCTTTCTTACAAAAACAACATCATACCTATCAAAGGGTTATCGAAGAAGCTGCAATACCACAAGCAACCTGTGGACAGGTGTGATGCTGTTTTGTGGTTTGGACAAGTGTTTTTGGAAGAAAGCAGCCATGATTTTCATATCTTAGGCAACCTAATCAAAATGATGATTTATAACCCTTTCGTAGCATAAGACAGTTCAGCACCAAAGAATGTTGAAGTTTCTTCCTCATTCACTTTTCTGGGAATTAAATATTGAAGACCTATCCGCAAGTAATCAATATCTGATTAAAGGCACCCCTACCATTCAGTTGTATGAAGTGGCAGAAACATTTGTATGAGTTCTGTGGCCTACTCTTAGTATGCCAAGCACAGCGCTGTACAATGATCCCTCAAGTTACAATATTAATTGCTTCCAGGACAACCACTATATGTTGAAACCATTGTAAGTTGAGTAATTGGTTCCAAAGCCTCAAAATGTCATCCAAGATAAGAGAAAATGAAGATTTAAGAAAAATAAGCAGATAACTAAGACAGATAAGACAAATCCTTACATTTGATAGTCAGGAATAGCTGCTAACTAGCAACTAATCCAGCTATTTTACCAGAGAAGTGGCCTTGATTAGTTGGATCTGAGTCTGAGACATTGTATGTTGAGTCTAGTTTCAACTTACGATGGGTCAGAAAAGACCATTGTATGTTGAAAATATTGTATCCTGAGGCCATTGTATCTTGAGGGATCACTGTACATTAGATAGTGGCTGCACTTCATATTGCAGCTCAATCCCATTCACTTGACATCACAGACTGAGGAAGAGGCTGCAGTGCTTGGCCAAACACCATGGCCTGTTCCAAAGGCTAATACTGATGATCTGTTCTGAGAATAGCTCATCTATATTTAATTCTTGGAAAACTCCTTTTCGAATAATAAAACACTTTAAAGAAAATAAACAACCTTAAAGGGGTTGTCTCACTTCAGTAAGTGGCATTTATCATGTACAGAAAGTTAATACAAGGCACTTACTAATAATATCATTATTATCCATATTGCTTCCTTTGCTGGCTGGATTCATTTTCCATCACATTATACACTGCTTGTTTCCATGGTTACAGACCTCCCTGCAATCCGTCAGTGGTGGTTGTGCTTGCATACTACAGGAAAAAGCGTCTGCCTCTCTGGTGGGCGGGTCCATAGGATCACATATAGGCTAGTGCTTTTTCCTATATTGTGCAAGTACGGCCACCAATGCTGGATTGAAGGGTGGTCTGTAACCATGGAAACGAGCAGTGTATAATGTGATGGAAAAAATGACACCATCCAGCAAAGTAAGCAATATGGATAAAAACAGTATTAACTTTCTCTACATGATAAATGCCACTTACTAAAGTGAGACATCCCCTTTAATGAAAATTTTTTTTTCCATAAACAAAAAAAAGTATAAGGGTGTATGGGTGTGTGTTTGTGTGTGTGTGTGTGTGTGTGTGTGGTGGTGGTGGTGGGATTACAACAAAGATAGAAAAGAAATTAATGTGAGAAATTAAAAAGAAAGGAGGCTCCAGTTCACCCAGAAAAAAACAAAAAAAATATTCTGGGAGTAGTCTAACCATGACTGCTAAATTATAATAAAGTATTATTTGACAGATAATATATATTTTTACCTGTTCTTTGAATCAAGTTTTTACTTTAACCATATTTTATTTATAATTTTCCATGCCGTTACCTGTATTAAAAATAATCCTGAAACACTGCACTTCTCACACTGAACCTCAGGATAGGCTGACACTACCTGTTTTGTAGAGATGCTGTTATCACAGTATAATCACAGGCAGGATTACAAGGAAAGGAAATACTTCTATTATAAAGCTAGAGGATGATATCCACCCATGGCAGTAAGATGATGGCCATGGCTCACCTCCTCCCACTTCCTGCACAACAACCTCTGCATAAAGCCTCATTCATACATCACAATCACTACTGGAAATCACTGACCAAAATACTAACGTGTAAATGAGGCATGCACTCTCCAACAGAATCAGTGAGGGATCTCCAGACTACTGTTTTGATATTACCATGTGCATGCCATAAGGCACAGCAGAGCCGTTGCTCAGATAAGATGGCTGTGCCCATAATCACATACAGATAATGAATAACAAATGTTAAAATTGGGAAATAAGAACTGACTAGAAATAAAAGAATATGTTTCAGTATCTGGTTTTAATTAACAGAACAAATGAGGTCATGCTTTCCCTTTAACCAGATGCAGAGGAACTGTAGCCCTATTATGACAATGACCTTAGACCCTAGGATCAGAAGTGAGATACTCCAGGAACTGTAGAATTGAGTAAAGATTAAGCATAGCATAGAGCATCTTGTATATCACTCTCCATGAGGGCAGAGCTCTCATCTCCACATTGTTAGAAGCAAGCAAAGGAGACTGAGGGAAGCATGTATCACTTTAAAAAATCTAATATATAAAGCTGAGTGTATGTGTGTGTGCGTGTGTATGTCCGCTAAAGGAATCCGCACCGTCGCAGCTACAATCACGAAATTTGGCACACAGGTACATCAGGTGTCCGGGAAGGTTTTAGAACGGGTCTCAGCTCTCCAGGATGTACCGTTCCTGAGATATTCCCAAAAAATGCATTGGCCAATAGAAGCCTGGTCATATGACCCTTATCAGCCAATAGAATCTCACAGGCAGTTAGCCTCCACATACATCAGGTTTCTGTAACAACCTGGCCAGTTCACTGCTGTAGGTCTGCTTTAAAGGGGCAGAGCGCTGTGGATGACACTGTTAAAGAGGTATTCTGGCTACCATAAATATACTTTATGTTTTTGACTAATTCATCATCAATCTTTACCTCATATAATTTAAATTTCACATATTTACAGTTCAATAGTAATAAAAGATGTTTTCTTCCAATGCTACCCACTTTCCTCCAAAATTACTATGGCATCGACCTGTAATTGAGGCCATCTTCAAAAGAAGGACTTAAAAACCCCACTCCCAGGTCCCACTAAGTCAAACCTACGACTCAGTCAGGCCACACCCCTTCCACGCCGCATTTGACCGGGATTAAAAAAATTAAGGTAAAAATCACCTTCTGTCAGCTGCAGGGGAGGGAGGAGGGTGAATTTCTCCCTGCAGCTCATGCTCAGACGGCACAGTGCTGCTGTCTGAGAGTGAGCTGTTCAAAAGGACATCCCTGTGTCCATCCAGCATTCAAGTCCATTCTGCACATAACAGAGGACTGTCCAGCCTCCCCCCAACATGAAGCCATGCCACCGGTCCCCAAGATGCCACACCCCTAAACACGAGGCCACACCCCCTGGTTCCATGAAGACATGGAGGAGAAGCTGTCTGAACGTGAGCTACTGAAAGGGTGGACATCCCTGTGTCTCTACAGGCCCTGCGCTGGACGGTGGACAGGTAGTCTGAAAGCCAGACTGTCCAGCCTAAAACAAGACCTCTGGCCACCCTAGGGGCAGGCTGATATTAGGGTGGCCAGATGTCCGGCTTTAGGCTGGACAGTCCAGATTTCTGGCTACCTGTTGTCCGTCCGACGCAGTGCCTGGACGGACGCAGGGATGTCCACCCTTTCAGTAACTCACACTCAGACAGCTTCTCCTCCGTGTCTTCACGGAGCCAGGGGGGCGTGGCCTCATGTTTAGTAGTGTGGCTTTAAGGGGAACTCGGGGTGCTGCTTCACTTTTGGGGGCATGGCCGGTGAGGTCTGGCTTTCTGGGATGAAGACAGTGGCCACCCTAGCTGCTGTGGAGGTCACAGTTAAAGTGGATGGCACTGTGGATGTTACTGTTAAGGGGCGGGCTGCTGTGGAGGTCACTTTTAAAGGGGCAGTTACTGTAAAGGTCACTCTCGATATTTTTTAACAACACACACACAAACATTAAATGAAATAAATTACATATACCCAGGTGAAGCCGGGTCCTTCAGCTACATCTTTATAAGTGTTAGTCTCTGTATTATAGGATAGTCTTGTCCTATGGGGGAATATTTTTAAGTATATTTCCTCAACATGAGATCATTAGATAATTGACGCTATAATTTTGCATGTTTTTCTTATAACTAGTTCAACAAGTTGAGGATGATGAAAACAATAAATTCTAGTTTACCATTGTTAAAGCAGAGGAAGTTGAAAAATCAACTGGATCAACTCAACCAAAGGCAATAGCTGGAAATCATGACGCAATGCGTTCACCGTCTGTTTTGCTCCATGTAATATTAGAAACTATTATGGCATTGTCCACATAGTGTACAGCATTGAGTATGGCTGACACATCACTGTCACTGTAAGAAATGTGCCAGTCAGGATAACTGACATAGCTTGGGAAAGCCACTGTGATCCCTGGGTCAGCAAGAAACTGTACACAGGTTAATGTACAAGCTCACACATGCCTACTAACTGTAAAGGACATGAAAGATGGGAAATATGGACCTATTTGTGCCTAAAAAATATTTGATAAAATAGATTTGTAGTGTTCCAGCAAACCACTGCAAATATGTCCTGCGAGAAACTTCACTAAAATGACCACAGGCTCACTTACTAACTCATCTCTTACAGTTCCCATATATTGCTAATTAGAACAGTTGTAAGGACACAGTGCTCAGGTATGTTTATACCTGAGTGAGGTCTCAAAGGTATTGACACCACTAAATCATTCCAAATAATAATGCTCACAACTCATTGTCCACACACTAAGGCCTTATGTAACACCCCAGAGTGGTGTTACCACTCCTACACCCTGCTACTGTTTCTCTTTTGTGGGCTAACCTCAATGTTATCTCATGTATTTTATTCCAGATCCACCACAATGTGCATTCCTTATAATGTTATGAAACTGTTTATGACATGTAATGTGCCGGGTTTACCAGCAGGTGGCAGAACACGGCTGTCCTTAGATAGAATGGAACTTATGATTCAATTCTCCCCCCCTTTGGGCTGAAGTGGGCAAGTTCTGCTTCCTGCCGGAAGGATGGGGCAGAGTTTTTTCAGGGAGTTCTAGTTTACCCCCTGCTAGGGGAAAGCCGTGCAGGGGCATGTCTCTTCTGGACGTGCCCATGCCAGCCAGAGCACCTTAAAGGGGTTCTGTAGTTTTTTCAAACTGATGATCTATCCTCTGGATAGATCATCAGCATCTGATCGGCGGGGGTCCGACACCCGGGACCCCTGCCGATCAGCTGTTTGAGAAGGCAGCGGCGCTGCAGGAGCGCCGCGGCCTTCTCTGTGTTTACCGCAGGCCAGTGACGTCACGACTACTATCACTGGCCTGGGCGCGGCTAAGCTCCATTCATGTGAACGGAGCTTAGCCCCGCCCAGGCCAGTGATACTAGTCGTGACGTCACTGGGCTTGCGGTAAACACAGAGAAGGCCGCGGCGCTCCTGCAGCGCCGCTGCCTTCTCAAACAGCTGATTGGCGGGAGTCCCGGGTGTCGGAACCCCGCCGATCAGATGCTGATGATCTATCCAGAGGATAGATCATCAGTTTGAAAAAACTGCAGAACCCCTTTAAGCTCTGCTGGCCAGGGAGGCAGAAGCATAGAAGCCTCAGAAGCCAGGAGTATAGTTCCCTGACGTAGCCTAAATCCGACTACAGACAGAAGTGCAGCCTTCAGAAGAAGCCAGGTTATACAGTTAGCTTGTCGGCACAGCAGAGAGCAACAGTGACATAGAAGAGTTGAGTTTGCCTGCCAGTTTAATGCTAAAGCGTGCTGGAACCAAGACAAAACCTGAAAACTGTTTGAAGAAATGTATATTCAAGTAAAGCTGCCATTGAACTTCATCTGGACTCCAGTTATTTATCCTTCGTCCTTCAATTATTTCCCCTATTTATTGCTTCAGAGCCAAAGCCTTAACACTTAAAGAGACATTTAGGCCACACTACACCACTCGGCATTTCCTACACTGGGACACGATCTAGAGAAAAGGGACCCTGGGGGATGGCCCGCTGCACTTATTATATCCATAGAGTATTGCCACTATTTCTAACTGTTGTAACTAGAAAGAAGCCAAATAGTGTTACCAGGCAGTAATAATGCTGTGTTCAGGACAATGCCAGACAATGTGGTTAGGTAGTCAGGATCTGAACTATGGCTGTGTCCACATATACTGTACTGTGGAGGCTCCATTAGGAACGTCCATCACAAATACCATTGAAAAAATTGACAAAAAAAACAAAAATGCTTTGTTATTATGTCTTGTTAAATGAAAGACACCATAATGACAACTAAAATGAAACAATTAAAGGAGTTGCCTGAGTTGTAAAAAAACTATCCCACTGCCACCAAATGTAATAAAATAACATCATATACTCATCACTTACTCCCCCAGTGCAGCAGCTCAGGTCCTCACCTCCAGCCTCTACTTACAGGATATAGTGGTGTCATAGTTGTATAATATACAATATAGTCAATCACTGTCCTCAGCTGTCTAGTGCCGTATTCTGCTGAGACCAGTGATTGGCTAAAATGGTTATGTGCTATATCTGCTACGTCACTGTTGCAGTCTGTAAACACAAACCGGACATGAGGACCGGAGCGGAGTGCTGGAAATGGCAGTGAATCTAGTGGTGAGTATATGTTCTTTTATTATTGTATCACATTATCACATATTCACCATAATTGTAATGTATACTATCACTTAGTTCCTTATGAAGTAGGTCAAATTACATATAAGAAAGTAAATATTAGGCAAATGATAATAAGTAAAGATGCCTAGATGAAAAAGCACAGACAGAAACCTTCCAAATATTTCTATGTTAATCTGTTTTCTTTCCTAGTGCTGATGGTCTTTTCAGACAAGGTTACTAGACCACCAACAATGCCTCCAGAAAGCCTCCAAAGTGAATAGAGAACAGCTGCGCATGCTCCGTCACCTTCCATTCACCGCTATAAAAGTTCCAAAAACAGCCGAGTGCTGGCTTGGCTATTTCCAGCAGTCTCATAGTAGTGAATCGAGAGGTGACAGCTCATGTGTAGTATGCTCTCCATTCAATGCTATGGGATGTTTGAAAATAGCCAAGTGTTCTCACTCTGTTGTTTTTGGAAATCCCACAGCGATGAATGAAAACATGCCAAGCAGAGGTGCAACCTGCACCTATCTGACACTGATGACAATTACTAGTGATAAGCCATCAATGTCACAGATGGGCCAACCCCTTTAGTGCTCTTTCACATGAGTGGATGCCGTCCCTGGAATCTGCTGCGTGTAGGAGAGCCAAGCCCCATGCAGGACACCAGAGGCACGGAGCAGTAACATGATTAATAATGCTCCATGCCTCTCTGTGATCTTTTTACTACAAAATCACAGTGACAACTTTATCTCATTGTGATTTTGTAGTAAAAAGATCACAGAGAGGCACAGAGTATTATTAATCATGTTACTACTCCATGCATCTGCTGTCCTGCATGGGTTTGGCTCTATTACATGCAGCGGATTCTTCAGACTGCATCGGCTCGTGTGAAAGAGCCCTTAAAGATGTCCTATATTTATTATTAATAGTGGGATCAACTCTCATCATAGGAATGCCTTACCAAATTTTTTGTTTATATAGTTGGATCCCAAAGTTTTTGAAAAGTGACACAATTGTCAAAATTTTGTCTCTATACATCACCTCGGAGGATGTAAAAGAAAGCCATAAATACATGACTATAGCTATATATAATAACAACAACAACAATGCATACAAAAATCTAGGCACATAGTAGCATGAGTTGCCTATTAACTTCACTTGTAAAAAAAAGTACACAGCATACATTTTTTGCAACAGCCCGCTGGAGGCAAATGTTTTTGGCCTCTGTCAGGTGAATGGACAATAGATACAATTGACATACTGTACACGCTGGGAGCTTTTCCCAGCAAAATATTAAAAGGCGATCATAATCTATCTGAAAAGCAAAAGAAGTGACTTAAAAAACAGCTAGTTTTGTACAGAAGCAAAACTATAGCTATGTGACAATGCAATTGTTATACCCAAACATAAAGATTTAGGAGCACCCCAATTCACAACAAAGTTTCTTTATTGACACAAACATGTGCAAGTTAGACTTCATTTAGAAAGATCTTGGATGCGATAGAAAAATTGCACATATACATGTACAGAAAGGACCTTCATTACGAATGGGGGTGTTGCAACCTCTTTTGTAGTGCCCAGACAAACCTAATTAAAGTATTCTGACCCTATAGTGGTTGGAGCTATTGGTTCCAAATCCAAATTTTCTGCTGCCACTAGAGGGAGCTTAGGAGGTTACTGAGTTATTATTGGGTTAAAGGGTTTCTGTCACCAGAAATGACCCTATTAAACCAAGTGTCATTTGCAATGAGCAAATGACACTTGATGCCAGTAATGTTACTATTATAGTCCTCAGTAACGCCGTTTTGCTAAAAATTACGATTTTATAATATGCTAATGACCTCCTCTAGGTGCAGTAGGCGTGAACCTGCACCTAGGAGAGGCTGTAATTATGCCTCTTACCACGCCCCCGGTCGCGCTGATTGACAGGGCCGGGCAGCCAGCTCTTTCGGCTCCCGGCCCTGTACGATCCGAAATCCCGCGCCTGCGCAGTAATGAAGCCGGGACCCGGGCGGGCGCCGGCTCTCTAGGCGCGCTGATCGCAATGCGCAGGCGCGGGATCAGCGTGCGTTGAGAGCCGGCGCCCGCCCGGGTCCCGGCTTCATTACTGCGCAGGTGCGGGATTTCAGATCGTACAGGGCCGGGAGCCGAAAGAGCTGGCTGCCCGGCCCTGTCAATCAGCGCGACCGGGGGCGTGGTAAGAGGCATAATTACGGCCTCTCCTAGGTGCAGGTTCATGCCTACTGCACCTAGGGGAGGTCATTAGCATATTATAAAATCGTAATTTTTAGCAAAACGGCGGAACTGAGGGGTATAATACTAACATTACTGGCATCAAGTGTCATTTGCTCATTGCAAATGACACTTGGTTTAATAGGGTCATTTCTGGTGACAGAAACCCTTTAAAGGGTCCAGTGGACAGGGGATAATTTATTCTAAATGAAATAACCCATAAATACAGGGTGGCTCATGAAAAAGTAGCCCACCTCCAGCGATAGTATGACAAGATGAACGAGCAAGTGGATTGTTTTTTCGAATTACCAACAAAATATCACGTCTATGCATGCATCACTGCTGAAGAGCTGCATGCAATATCAGCATAATCTGATGTGCCCAATGATGCATAGGTGTAAACTTGCTTGTTCATCTTGTCGTACTATTGCTGGAGACGGGCTACTTTTTCGTGGCCACCCTGTATATAACAGTATACAATTAGCTCCTAAGCTCCCTGTAGTGGTGGCTTCGGTGTTTATAGCACCACCACTAAACCTAGAACTTAATTATATCAGGAAAACATTGTCCCACCGTTCGACAGCCTGTAGCAGGGAAGGGATCTGGGGACACAGAGAAGATTCTCAGTTTTAATTCTAATATGGGACAAAAAGGACCAAGGGAAGGAAAGAAGGAAAAGAGATGGAGAGAGGAAGTGCTGGAATATTGTTTTGTTTTTTGTGCTTTTTCTATGTTTAGTGTTTCTTCAAAAGGTGGATGTTCAGTTTCACAACGAATGCAGGGTAGCAGTGAAATTCTGTGTGTTGTAAAAACAAAGCTATGACCCCCCCAATGTAGTACATGAGGAACTTCATTTTTTATTGTACAAAAAAAATGGAAAACATAGTACTAGATACTATGTATGCCAGATAGTCATACACTTGCACACAAAATTAGCACCACACATGTTCTGTTAGTCCCCAATAGTATGCAGGATGTATTCTACTGAATGATATCACATGCAGTCTATGAAGTGGAGGATACAGTATAACAAAATATGAATACATTAATATATAAATATATCGTATTTTTCGCTTTATGGAAGCACTCACTACTATTGCATTAGGTGCAGGGAGAGGGGAGTGAAGCACTGCAAGCGCTTCCTGTACTCACCCTCTCTGGTCTTCCTTCCTGGGGCCACACGCGCACTGTCTTGATTGCATAGAGCTTCAGGGTGTAGTGCGTGCACTATGACCCGAAGCTGCACACAGCCAGGTGACTGTGCAGCGTGGGCCAGAGAAGCCGGATTGAGCACGACTTCTAAAGAGATAGCTGTGCCCGAAGCGGAACCGCGGCACAGGAGAGGTAAGAGAATTTTTTATTTTAAGGTCTGATGGGAGTCTGATGAGGGTCTGATGTAATGTCCTGATATGGGCGTCTGATGTAATGTCCTGATATGGGGGTCTGATGTAATGTCCTGATATGGGGGTCTGATGTAATGTCCTGATATCGGGGTCTGATGTAATGTCCTGATATGGGGGTCTGATGTAATGTCCTGATATGGGGGTCTGATGTGATGTCCTGTTATGGGGGTCTGATGTAATGTCCTGATATGGGGGTCTGATGTAATGTCCTGATATGGGGTCTGATGTAATGTCCTGATATGGGGGTCTGATGTAATGTACTGATATGGGGGTCTGATGTAATGTCCTGATATGGGGTCTGATGTAATGTCCTGATATGGGGGTCTGATGTAATGTCCTGATATGGGGGTCTGTCGTAATGTCCTGATATGGGGGTCTGATGTAATGTCCTGATATGGGGGTCTGATGTAATGTCCTGTTATGGGGGTCTGATGTAATGTCCTGATATGGGGGTCTGATGTAATGTCCTGATATGGGGTCTGATGTAATGTCCTGATATGGGGGTCTGATGTAATGTACTGATATGGGGGTCTGATGTAATGTCCTGATATGGGGTCTGATGTAATGTCCTGATATGGGGGTCTGATGTAATGTCCTGATATGGGGGTCTGATGTAATGTCCTGATATGGGGGTCTGATGTAATGTCCTGATATGGGGGTCAGATGTGATATCCTGTTATGGGGGTCTGATGTAATGTCCTGATATGGGGGGTCTGATGTAATGTCCTGATATGGGAGTCTGATGTAATGTCTTGGGTCTGATCTTAGAATTTGATATGGGGGTCTGATGTAATGTCCTGATATGGGGGTCTGATGTAATGTCCTGATATGGGGGTCTGATGTAATGTCCTGATATGGGGGTCAGATGTGATATCCTGTTATGGGGGTCTGATGTAATGTCCTGATATGGGGGGTCTGATGTAATGTCCTGATATGGGGGTCTGATGTAATGTCCTGATATGGGAGTCTGATGTAATGTCTTGGGTCTGATCTGAGAATTTGATATGGGGGTCTGATTTGAGGATCTGATATGGGGTCTGATGAAAAATATTTTTTTATTATTTTCTTCCTGGGGTGCATCTTATGAACAAGCGCATCTTATAAAGCGAAAAATAGGGTAATCCCTTTTGATTACTTATTTTATTACTTATTTTATATAGAAATTATAACTAATGGAATGTACCATGCAAATGACATTGGCATAACAAATTTCCATGCAAGACCCTTTTTCTCACAAGGCAAAATGTATCTTGATTATAAAAATAAGCATAAATATACTGTATAGAAATATGTACAGTGCACATGTAACTGGAAGCAAGAATTAATTTATACCTGTATATAACACTCAATGTGGTGTATAAACTGATGAACAGAAAGAACTCTCTGTACAGCAATTTGTAAATGCTACCTCTCCACTTGAGCAGCAGTCGATGGAAGCCAAAGAATGTGGCATTTGCCACTTTACTAGAATAGGTGACTGTCATCTGTTTGATACTTTAATCCTGAAAGACAGAATAGACCTTTGTTGTTCTTGGGGTTTTAAAGGAGTATTTTGGTCACATCAACTTATCAACTTACATCCTGTGGATCCTTGGGACCCCCACTGATCATGAGAATTGGGCCCCCAAAATGAATAGAGCAGCAGGATGAGCATATGCACTGCTGCTCCATTCATCTGTACTCCCTGTGCTGAATATACATACATGCTTGGCTTAGTCGAGCACGTATGTGTTATGGGGCAGTCGGTAGAGATTGCTCAGATGACAGCTATTGAAGGTGTATCGGCACATTTACAGGCTTCTGTTTTCTAAGCAATAGACTTTCTTTTATTGGACGTTATCAAGAATCATGAAATAAATGTGGCATGTGATTTGCTTCTTTTTCTTCTGGCAGTTCTATATTGCTGCTATAATAGTGGCTTATATGTAAATACTCAACAGTAAATTTCACTTTAACAAGAAACACAGTATACACACAGTACTTAAAGGTTGCATTAAAGGGGTCAAAATAATGAATTACAGGGCACCCCATATGTGGGAAACAGGAAACTATGAATAAAAAAAGTCATATATGGACATATGGGGTCATTTATTAAACTGGTGTAAAGTAGACCTGACTTAGTTGCCCATAGCAACCAGATTCCACCTTTTATTTTGGACAGCTCCTTTGGAAAGTGAAAGGTTCTACTTTACACCAGTTTGACAAATGACCCCAATAGTTTAAATATCTTAGGATACTTTCACACTAGTGTTAATATTTTCCAGTATTGAGATCTGTAATAGAGTCTCAGTACTGGAAAAAAGCACTTCTGTTTTGTCCCCATTCATTGTCAATGGGGACAAAACATAAATGAACAGAACAGAGTGCTCCAAAATGAATTCCGTTCCATTCTCATACTGGAAAGCAAACCGCAGCATGCTGCGGCTTGCTTTCCGTCCTGGAATGCAGAGCAAGACGGATCCGTTATGACCCACAATGCAGGTCAATGGGGACAGATCCGTTTTGTCTGCCACAATAGAAAACGGATCCGTCCCCATTGACTTTCAATGAAGTTTATCACGGATCTGTCTTGGATCCATTCATAACGGATGCAGATGGTTGTATTATTAGTAACGGAAGCATTTTTGCTGAGCCCTGACGGATCCAGCAAAAACACTAGTGTGAAAGTAGCCTTATCTCCTCATATACCTATGGGACCAAGGGGTTATCCACCTTCTTGGACTGTTTGGCCTAACCCCCTTACAATGCCAGTGCTTGCAGAGAGAAGCATAATTCTATGCCACCCGCCACCGGGTTACAGCTCCTTCGATCTTCTGCTGCCACACTCTGGTCCTGCTCGTCAACATCGAAGGGGGAAAAATGTGCTGCTGAAGTGCTGATATGTCCCCCATATATCACATCAATGTCACTGGCTGTCACAGAAAACATGTCCCCTGTCAAACCAGATGTTAACAAGTGGAACCTAGGTGCGGCAGGAGGGGACTGAAGAAACTGGGAGCAGGTACGTATGCTTCCCTCTACAGGTCTGGTGACGAGGGGGTTGTCTGGTCTGAAAGGCCCCAGCAGATGGATAACCTCTCTTGTTTCGTCCACCTATTTGTTCTACAAACAGAAAATGTGTTGCTCAATTTGTTATGTTACTTCTAATACAGATATTAAATTGCACTTGAACATAAACGTTCCTGCTACAGAAAGGTCAAGTTGGCCCCTTGAAGGTTATAGTCTGACAAACAAGTTATTATTCCACTTTTTACCAGAGACAAATGCATGTAGTTTTTTTCAGTGTCAGACACATCCAATATGGTGATAGTTTACTTATATTCTAAATGCATTTTGGGACTTAGATTTAGTAGCAGTTACACTGCAATCGTCCTTAAAGCCACTTCTAATGACATTATAGCATTGTCTTTGGGTAAGGAATACTACTGGGCTGTAGCAATGCTGAGTAGTATAAAATAGAGCGGAGTCACTGAATACGTCATATAAATAATAATTAAAAAATATAGAATGAGAACAGAGGACATGAAGTTCAATGAATGTGAAATGATTAGGTAAGTCAGTATTCATATTATTAAAATATTCATAAGTATTGAGATGTGACTAACCTGATATCAGAGTCAGAACAATGTCCTCAATGAATCCTTTTGATGAAGAAGGATTGTCAGGTTCAGCCCAGCTGCCTGCTTTTGGTAATGGTGTCTCTGCTCAAGGAGCACAGAAGAGTCCCTGGAGACCAGTCTGATGAGCACAGGAGGGAGAGCAGTCTTTCACTTGTAGCCTGTTTGTGCCAACATACACTGTCTGTTACATCACAGACCGTTCCACCGCACAAAAACAGCCTGCAGCTGCTGATCTTGCCCTCTCTTAGTCTATATTTATAAATCCACCTGCCATTTAAAGAAGACCATTGACTAAGTGATTCTTGGAGACATCTAGATGTCACTAAAGCCTCACAGATAACCAGCAGTGTGTTTTGTGAAGGAATCTGTGACTCAACACCTACCTGGAAATATACAGCTCATACTTGTATGATATGCCTGATAAATTGGAATATTTCCATAAGTGTGGATTATATGCTTGGAGTAGCTTTCCCATTTTGCAATCTATATACCTTTGGGTATAGTTAGGTGAACCCACACCTAATTATCAAGTGCAAACTTTTGGAGAACCCCAAATCTTGTGTTATTGAAGACTGATGCAGGGATGGGTGAAGCATTCTTTAATTCTGGTCTGAACTGATAGGTTTACTGCTTTAAAGAGCATGTTTGAGCTGAAATCAGTTTGCCTTCACTATTGCAAGTGACATGACCTGTTGATGTGTTCTGGAGAACCCCATGTCTAAAGAAAATCTGGTAGGAAGACACTGAAGCACCTCACCTACCTCACCTCACTGTTGTATGCCATATGAGCTCAACAACCGGGGATTATCTTTTTTTCCAAGATAGAAAACATTCCATTCTAATATGTTAACATGGGCATGTAGTGAACACATAGAATATGAAATTGTTGACCGATGAACTGGAGACTTGGTTATAAAATCTCCTTGTAAACACATAAGATTCATTAGTGTATCACTGCAAATCCACTAGTGATAGATCAATGGATGACCTTCTGTCAAAGATGGAAAGAAAGTATAATGTCATTTTCCATCTGCTTTATTTGGTGGAGAACATTAATGAAGAACTCCCGCAAACATTTTTATTCCATGTCCTGCTAGAAATGTACATGATGTAATCTGTAGTGAATGTCATTTTCTTACCAGTGGCTGTATTTGTGAGTGATGCTTCTCATCTGTGTCATGTGACCAGCAATCAGACTCACACAGCATCTTATGTGTGGACAGGAAGTCTAATTTTCTATGCATTCCTATGGGAGCCTCACTTTCAGTCTCATAGGAATGAATAGAGAAGCTTCCTGTCCTGGGTCAGTTGGAGGTCAGGGAGTTGGTCACATGACACAGCTACAATTAGAAGAGAGGGGATAACTCATAAATACAGTCTCTGATGAGAAGATTGCATTCACTATAGATTACATCATGCACCTTTCTAACAGGTCAGAGAATAAAAATTTTTGTGGGAGTTCTTCTTTAAGTGGCTGAAATCTATGGACCACAAAAGATTATTGGTTACAGAAGATTTCTTTGTGGGAATATGTGTATTACACAGCTTGACCTGCAATGTGGAAAGTATAGGGATGCAGATTGCTGTGTCTGCAATTGTTTGTGGAAGTTCTGTATAGGTCGGGAGCATTTCCTGACACATACCTCTGACAGATGCCTCCATCATATGCCACTGTGTAGCCATGCATATATTGTCCATGGGATATAATCATTGGTTATACCTGAAGAAGAGGGCCACAGACCCTCGAAACGCGTTGTATGTACTATTTTATCCAATAAATTGGAATACTTGAAGATACGAGTCCAGCCCGGTAACTTGCGCCGAAAATAGGATTCATCTCCTTCAGAATTCTTTTCCTCGTGTCGGATTGGGCCTCCTCGGCTACAAGGACCTCTTTCCTATTGGCAGCAGAACCGGCATTGGCACCTAATAGTGCGACACGTCCACAATAGAGTTGTGCCTATTGCATGCACAACTCGCAAAGGTGAGCCTCCATTACCTATGCCTTCTACATTGGCATATTGAACATACTACCCTATGGTGCGTCTCTCCTCCTATCTATACAGCGGGCGCTGAAAAGTCTTATTGACTACAAGATCACGCTATCAATATATGTCCTCAATAGGGTTGTGCCTATCCTTTTGCACAACTCAAAAAGGTGAGCATCCTAATCTAGACTTGGTCTATACCTGTACAGAACGTGCTACTCTATTTTGCGCTATTTTCTCATTTCTCCAGAACATTTATTCTGAACATGCCCGGCCTGTCTCTACATGTCCAGAATGTGGCCTAGCTATTAATATACAATAGCTGCAGATCACTAAAAACAACCTACATTTGCTATTTTTTTGAAAAGCATGTATCTGACAGGTCATCTTCAAGACAATCCTGTAGTGTTCTAAATGTATCTATAGTTAATGGGACATTAAGCTAAATAAAGGCATACTTAATATCCTGCCAAGTCTCCTCACCCTTTCTCTAAGTGTCAATTCTCTCTTGTGCCAAAGTATGAATAATCTCAGATAGATTGGTTGCTACAGACATGCTGGTTGACAGACAGCTAAAGAGACTTTGGTTGTTAGTCACTGTATCCCTAACAGCCAGACTACCCTAAGGCTTTATTCACAAGGCCATATTGGGAGCTATGTTTAGTGCCAAAAATGGGATTGGGTCTCTGTGTTTTCATTCTTTACATTACAATGATTATAGTCAATACAGTTTTCATGGAACAAGCCCTTTAATAAATATGGTGCAAGGCATATATTCCAGATTTCCAGTGCTAATTTCACCAGAATTCTGACACACTTACTGGGATTTGTAAGCCTCTCCCAATAATTGATACTGGGTCACCAGCGTAACAAGTAATTTTGTGAGGAGCAACAATGGAATAGGTACAGGTAATTGCCAAATTTAAGTCACAATGCCTATAGGAGGTATGAATCCAATGGGTCACTAACAGATTTGGATTAGAGCTAAACCTGGAAGAGTCTTTAGGAATATTAGTTCTTCACCCTTAAAGGGGTTGTCTCATCATAGACAATGGGGGCATATCGCTAGGATATGCCCCCATTGCCTTATAAGTGCGGGTCCCACCACTGGGACCCGCACCTATATCCAGAACGGAGCCCTGCAAGGTGGTAGCTGGAAGACTCTGGTCCGACCACCACCAGGCCGACTCCCTATAGAAGACAATGGAAGTGTACCGCGCATGCGCAGCCCCCGCTCCAATTCATTTCTATGGGCCCGACGGAAATATCCAAGCCAGTGCTCGTCTTTTTTCGCCGGCCCCATAGAAAATGAATGGAGGGCGGGTGCGCATGCACCCTCCTTCATTTTCGGGGCTCCGTTCTCGATATAGGTGTGGGTCCCAGTGGACCCGCACCTATAAGACAATGGGGGCATATCCTAGCGATATGACCCCATTGTCCATGATGAGACAAACCCCTTTAACCTCAGGACAGGGAATCCACACGTTCCATAGTGTCCATTAGCAACAGCTAAAGTGAAGCTGAGCAGATTGACTAATGGACAAGGCCAAATATACAATATAAGATGGGTCACTAATGCAAAGGTAGAAATATAACACCTTAGCAGAGTACTGGGACCTAATGGAACATTAAGGAGATTTGGTGTTACTAGCCCTTTTAGTGACTGGAAGTTTGTCCATCTGCACAAGCCCTGACAAAGAGACGTGATGCAGGACAGCAGCATTGACCAGGAGGAAGATGACAGACTCCACAGGAAATAAGTTTAGAGATCATGTGTTAGGAGTTCTCTGAACCAGTGGGATGGTTGCCATGTCGAGCAGCCAAGTCCCAGCTGTTCGACCTGTCAGTTTGACATATAGCCAAGCCAATCTGGTTTCTGGCTCTGTGTCCAACCCCAGAGCTAGGCAAGGGGTTCTTGATTGAATTGCTCCATATTGTGAAACTTCCTATTGACTTCTCTGGTGAACTAACTTCTGGCTTGTTGTTTTGGATTTACCCTGAGGCTGCTTTTCCTGCTTATATCCACTCTCCTGGTAACTGACCTTGGCCTGCCTTGCTGACTTCCCTTTGTACTTCTCTGGTCATTCTGTAAGGTCTGCACTGTGCCCCACACAAGTTTTCTGCTATCTACTCCACTGGGTGCCTAACAGCAAAGCCAATCCGGCCAGAGCAGCGAGGTCCGGTGAAGAACATAGGGGTAACCTTAGCTTCATACTAGCTGGAGTGGTCTTGGAAGACTGGTTACAGTTTTTGGGGTTCACTGGCGGTGGTCTGGACGGTGACCTAAAGCTGGGTTTACACGGAGCTATGCAAGCGGCCGATTGTCAGGAACGAAGCGTTCCTTCGCAACAGTCGACTGCACGTTCAGTGATGGATACCACACATTTACATTCAGCGATCTCCTTCACAGTATGAGGTTGCAAAACACTATTGCAATCTCTTATTCTCATACAGAATCATGGCTTCTGAGCAGCAGATCGCTGTTTAGACCACACAATCTGCTGCCCAGAAGCCATCATGGGCGGATTAGCCATAGATCTTACAGGGAAATCTCCCGGTGGGCCGATGCCCAGAGGGCTGTCTGAGCCCTCCTCACGGCAGGCCAGTGGAAGTTTTTGGGGATGTATCTTGTGCTGCTGGCAGTATTTTATGATGGACTGTGTTATTTGGCTCTTTTGGGGTGGTATAATGTGCCACAATATGGTATTGTTGGCTCTGCCTTCCATCAATTTGGACCTGACTACAAAATAGGGCCACTTTTAGTATTTTTTCCAGGGCCACTTTAAGTTCCCAGTCCGTCTCTGGAAGCCATGATCGGTGGTGCCTGAACGAACGACAGGATCACCCCATTTGGCGGCACATTCAGACGGGCAGATTGTTGGGTTCCTGATAATCTGCCAGATAAATGCACATTTTGAAAACCTCTTTATTACACTGACATTCTGTTTAGTTCCCTCAATGTGACATTTAATGTCTGCTATCACAACTCTCCATGGCATATCTGCCAAGCTATCTACCAATACATGCTCTTACCAATGTCTTCAATTTTAGTAACCATATGAAATAGCTACAGATTTTTTCCCATCGTGACAAAGTAGGGCTACTCAAGATTTGAATGCAGCTGCAGGGAATCTTTAGCATGACATGGTGGCCATTCAGATGAATAACCATCCCTGCATTACAAAGACAGCTCGAGTCCGCCAGAAAAGGAGCTGCTTGTACAGAGAAGTTCTCTGTTCTGGCTCATATTGGTCTACCCGACTCTCTATATACCCTAATATTTGACATTTGCTTACCTTGGCCATGTCTAGTTAAACATAACTTGAAAAAGTGGTGGGGCTCTGAACATCATTTTTCATTGTTTTTGCCTGCAGGTGTAAAATAATTTATGTGAAGGGAATATGTCAATAAAACTTTAAAGCGACTCTCCAGTTTAAGGAAAAATTATTATGGAATTAACACAGCACTTACACAGTGCTCTCCTTTTCATCTTTTTAGTTGCAGATCCGCTAATTCTTGGGCTCAATGATGGCTGTCCCGCTTCTGGTGAAATGTATGCTTCAGTAGCTCAAACCACCTCCTTCTTGGCCAGAACTGCTCTTGGATTGGCCAGCACTGTTCCCGCGAGCAGAACCTGGCCAATTCAAGGTCTTCAGAAGATGACTTGAGCTCCCAAATGCACATTATGCATCAAGCAGTCTGAGAAGCATCCTGGATGGCAGAAGAGGAGCCTGGGAATTGGAGGATCTGCAGCTAAAAAAAGTTGAAAAGGAGGTCACAAGGTAGGTTTTTTGTTCGTTCCCTAGTCATTATGAATTTTTCTTCTTGAAACAGAGGGTGGCTTTAATGGAGAAAAAACATGAAAAGATGTTTCCTTAGTCTGCTCAGTCCCAACCACTCAGTGATGTTTTATCCCTCTAAATTGTAAAGTGTCTGTAACAATGCTTGTTGTCTACAAGGCTGCAGAACTGGACTTCACCTTTAGCAGTCGTCGTTCCCAGGTACTAAGGGTTTCTTCTGGTACACAGATGCCCCCAGGACTTACAGTATGACCAAATTGTATAACTACCAGATGGTTGCAAAAATAATGATATGAAGCATGCATCAACAATAGCAGGTAAGGGCTCGTTCACATCACCGTTAGGGCTTCCGTTCTCCTGCTCCGTTATAGGAGCAGGAGAACGGAAAGGACGGATTCGGGACATAACTGAGCCCAACGGAGCCTAAGGGACCCCATAGACTATAATGGGGTCCGTTAGGTTTCTGCTCAGAAGATGATTTTTGAAGCGGAGACAAAAGTTGTGCACGCAGGACTTTTGTCTCCGCTTCAAAAATCATCTTCTGAGTGGAAACCTAACGGACCCCATTATAGTCTACGGGGTCCCTTAGGCTCCGTTGGGCTCAGTTATGTCCCGAATCCGTCCTTTCCGTTCTCCTGCTCCTATAACGGAGCAGGAGAACGGAAGCCCTAACGGTGATGTGAACGAGCCCTAACATGAATGCAAGATAATTGAAATTAACCAATATATGACAAGAACCATAATTCTCCTTCAAACTTTTCCCTAGATCTATCTCTGAACAATAGTGTAACATCAACACAACTGACCCTCAATTTTCCTACATATTTCCCTATTGAAACCCTATGCTGAAATACTGACGCTAATACAACAGCAGTGGGCAAGAAACCCAAACAACAGAGCTAAATAAGGTAGAAACAAACAATAAAAGCAAACTACCCAGTACAATAGTCAGAAACTAAGAGCCCTATTAGACTGAATGATTTTCAGGCCAATTATTGGAAAAAGAAATTATAGGAACTAACCCGTGTCATCATGCCGCCAATCAGCTGATAAACAAGCAAGCGCTCGTTTGTTGGCCAATTTACATCCTTCATGGGATTGAAAGCACGATTATTGGACTTCACATCTCCCTGTGTAATTAGGCATGGGCTGTTGATAATCCAATGGAACGACTATGGTAGGAATTGTCCCTCCACCAGTCATTTTGCTGTGCAATAGGCCAACGCAAAAGGGCGCCGAAGGATGTGTTTACTGTCCCTCAGCACTCATCCTGCCTTAACATCAGGTAGTCTAATAGGACCTCAAGACTGGACAATGATATTCTCAAGAACCAACTATAAAGGGAGCCAGATACTACAGATATACAAACACACAGAGCTTATGCTATCATCTGCAAGATCACAGCAAAGACCAAAAATATTTTAAAGAAGAGAGACCAATCAGAAAGAGAGACTGGTGTGCATCACTGATCTTCTAGATCAGCCGTGAATCATTCGCATAGCAACTGCCCCAAACAAACTAATAAACAGGAGAGGATGACGCAGCAGCAAAAGAGCTACCGCTGGTCGTAACCATAACCCAATTTACAAATCAGTCATAACATTTTGTGTTAAGAACAGGAAGAGTTCAGTGGCCAAATGTTATTAATTTATATCAATTGTCTACTCTTCATCTGACTGTTTTGCATTCTGCAGATTTGTATGTAACACTGTCTGATACATTTCAACCAAACATGCAAGATTGTCCCTACCACCCATACACATAACATAAAACTTCCAAAGGTGCTGAATGGAGAAAACCAAAGGTCATCAATATCTGATCAGTGGGGGTCCTACACCCGGCACCACCACCGATCAGCTGTCTAAAGAGGCTGCAGCATGCAGGCATGTCAATTCACCTGATTTTACCAGGAGTCATCTACTTTTTAGAGTTCCCCACCCAAGGACATATAGTTTTTACTACAATGGACCCCTGCTCTGCAAACATACACTGCCTTCTACCATGTTCTCCCCACAACCTTGTTCTCTACCAGTTGGTAGTCTTGATCCACCTATTTCGTGGGTTGTTCTTCCAATGTTACCAGGAATTTGGCATCTCTATGTAGACTCTGGTTGGTGTTTCAGTCCACCTGATGTAAGTCTGCTGACCTCTATGTCCAACTGCTGTCAACAAAATACGACTGATTGCAGAGTGAACAGGCACATGAAAGATTTGGTCTGATGAGTATTTTCGAAGGAGTGCACTCGCATGGAGTGGAGTCAGATAAGATCATACTGTTAATGTTTTTTAGTAGGGCAGTTTCCTGTCCACCACTTTGTTTTACAGACACAAGTGATCCAAAACCCAAACGTTAGGCTACTTTCACATCTATGTCTTCCTTTCCGGTTTTGAGATCTGTCAGAGGATCTTAAAACCGCAGGAAATGCATCCATTTGAATAATACAACCGTTCAGAAGGAATCTGGTTCTATTTTATTGAAAATGAACACACCGGTTCCAGCATCAAATACCATTGTAAGTCAATGGGCGCTGGATGCCTTTTTTTCGTGTCTGAAAAAAAACGGATCTGGCACCATGGACTTATATCCGTCTTGTTCAGTGTGCCATGATGCTGCTAGAAGCTTTTTTGTGTCCGGCATGGGAAAAGAACAAAACATAAAGGAATGCATTCTAGTTCACTCCTTTTTCGTTTAGTTTTGTCCCCATTGACAATGAATGGGGACAAAACTGAATCGTTTTCCTCCGGTTTTGAGATCCTCTGATGGATCTCAAAACTGGAAAGGATAACGCAGATGTGAAACTAGCCTAAGATGTATTTTTGTCCAGGATGCTTTCAACCTGTCCTGCCTGGATATCATATCATATTTACTACTGTTACACTGCAAAAAAAAAGAAGAAAAAATGTAGAAGAAAAATATAAAAAACAAAAAAAAAACAAACCAGGAATGGGTGCAAGCCGACAGGAGACTGAATCCAGGTACTCAGTAGATCACAAACGAACGAAGAGAAGGCATCACTCCAAAACAAAGTGAAGTTTTATTCACCCAATGTCAGCAACGTATCAGCTGCTCAATGCAGCCATTTTCAATGCTTGTGCTGCCTTCTCTGCATTCGTTTGTGTACCACTGTTGATAGATGTCCACTACAAGCCATCGTATTTACCACTGTTGATAGATGTCCACTACAAGCCATCGTATTTACCACTGTTGATAAATGTCCACTACAAGCCATCGTATTTACCACTGTTGATAGATGTCCACTACAAGCCATCGTATTTACCACTGTTGATAGATGTCCACTACAAGCCATCGTATTTACCACTGTTGATAGATGTCCACTACAAGCCATCGTATTTACCACTGTTGATAGATGTCCACTACAAGCCATCGTATTTACCACTGTTGATAGATGTCCACTACAAGCCATCGTATTTACTACTGTTGATAGATGTCCACTACAAGCCATCGTATTTAATACTGTTGATAGATGTCCACTACAAGCCATCGTCGTATTTACCACTGTTGATAAATGTCCACTACAAGCCATCGTATTTACCACTGTTGATAGATGTCCACTACAAGCCATCGTATTTACCACTGTTGATAGATGTCCACTACAAGCCATCGTATTTACCACTGTTTGATAGATGTCCACTACAAGCCATCGTATTTACCACTGTTGATAGATGTCCACTACAAGCCATTCGTATTTACCACTGTTGATAGATGTCCACTACAAGCCATCGTATTTACCACTGTTGATAGATGTCCACTACAAGCCATCGTATTTACCACTGTTGATAGATGTCCACTACAAGCCATCGTATTTACCACTGTTGATAGATGTCCACTACAAGCCATCGTATTTACCACTGTTGATAGATGTCCACTACAAGCCATCGTATTACCACTGTTGATAGATGTCCACTACAAGCCATCGTATTTACCACTGTTGATAGATGTCCACTACAAGCCATCGTATTTACCACTGTTGATAGATGTCCACTACAAGCCATCGTATTACCACTGTTGATAGATGTCCACTACAAGCCATCGTATTTACCACTGTTGATAGATGTCCACTACAAGCCATCGTATTTACCACTGTTGATAGATGTCCACTACAAGCCATCGTATTTACCACTGTTGATAGATGTCCACTACAAGCCATCGTATTTACCACTGTTGATAGATGTCCACTACAAGCCATCGTATTTACCACTGTTGATAGATGTCCACTACAAGCCATCGTATTTACTACTGTTGATAGATGTCCACTACAAGCCATCGTATTTAATACTGTTGATAGATGTCCACTACAAGCCATCGTATTTACCACTGTTGATAGATGTCCACTACAAGCCATCGTATTTACCACTGTTGATAAATGTCCACTACAAGCCATCGTATTTACCACTGTTGATAGATGTCCACTACAAGCCATCGTATTTACCACTGTTGATAGATGTCCACTACAAGCCATCGTATTTACCACTGTTGATAGATGTCCACTACAAGCCATCGTATTTACTACTGTTGATAGATGTCCACTACAAGCCATCGTATTTAATACTGTTGATAGATGTCCACTACAAGCCATCGTATTTACCACTGTTGATAGATGTCCACTACAAGCCATCGTATTTACCACTGTTGATAGATGTCCACTACAAGCCATCGTATTTACCACTGTTGATAAATGTCCACTACAAGCCATCGTATTTACCACTGTTGATAGATGTCCACTACAAGCCATCGTATTTACTACTGTTGATAGATGTCCACTACAAGCCATCGTATTTACCACTGTTGATAGATGTCCACTACAAGCCATCGTATTTACCACTGTTGATAGATGTCCACTACAAGCCATCGTATTTACCACTGTTGATAGATGTCCACTACAAGCCATCGTATTTACCACTGTTGATAGATGTCCACTACAAGCCATCGTATTTACCACTGTTGATAGATGTCCACTACAAGCCATCGTATTTACCACTGTTGATAGATGTCCACTACAAGCCATCGTATTTACCACTGTTGATAGATGTCCACTACAAGCCATCGTATTTACCACTGTTGATAGATGTCCACTACAAGCCATCGTATTTACCACTGTTGATAGATGTCCACTACAAGCCATCGTATTTACCACTGTTGATAGATGTCCACTACAAGCCATCGTATTTACCACTGTTGATAGATGTCCACTACAAGCCATCGTATTTACCACTGTTGATAGATGTCCACTACAAGCCATCGTATTTACCACTGTTGATAGATGTCCACTACAAGCCATCGTATTTACCACTGTTGATAGATGTCCACTACAAGCCATCGTATTTACCACTGTTGATAGATGTCCACTACAAGCCATCGTATTTACCACTGTTGATAGATGTCCACTACAAGCCATCGTATTTACCACTGTTGATAGATGTCCACTACAAGCCATCGTATTTACCACTGTTGATAGATGTCCACTACAAGCCATCGTATTTACCACTGTTGATAGATGTCCACTACAAGCCATCGTATTTACCACTGTTGATAGATGTCCAAGCCATCGTTACCTGGGTCCACAAGCCATCGTATTTACCACTGTTGATAGATGTCCACTACAAGCCATCGTATTTACCACTGTTGATAGATGTCCACTACAAGCCATCGTATTTACTACTGTTGATAGATGTCCACTACAAGCCATCGTATTTAATACTGTTGATAGGTGTCCTCTACAAGCCATCATATTACTATTGTTGATAGATGTCCTCTACAAACCATATTTAGGAGCGGACTGGGAACTTAAAGTGGCCCTGGAAAAAATACTAAAAGTGGCCCCATTTTGTAGTTGGGTCCAAATTGATGGAAGGCAGGGCCAACAATACCATGTTGTGGCACATTATACCACCCCAACAGAGCCAAATACCACAGTCCACCACAATATACTGTCAGCAGCACAAAATATATCCCAAAAAACTTCCACTGGGAGGCTGTGAGGAGAGCCAATGTGGCCCCCTCGGGAAATTTCCCTGTAAGGTCTATGTCCAATCCGCCCTTGACCACTGTTGATAGATGTCCTCTACAATCCATATTTACCACTGTTGATAGATGTCCTCTACAAACCATCACATTTACCACTGTTGATAGATGTCCTCTACAAACCATCACATTTACCACTGTTGATAGATGTCCTCTACAAACCATCATATTTACCACTGTTGGTAGTTGTTCTCTACAAGCCATCATATTTACCACTGTTGGTAGTTGTTCTCTACAAGCCCTCATATTTACCACTGTTGATAGATGTCCTCTACAAACCATCATATTTACCACTGTTGGTAGTTGTTCTCTACAAGCCATCATATTTACTATAGTTGGTAGTTGTCTTCTACAAACAATCATATTTACTATTGTTGATAGGTGCGATTCAGCGCAGGACAAAGGAGAGCCCTTATGCTCAAATCAGGGGGGCTGCCTCGGTGAAAATGGGGATATGTCCGGGTTGAGCTCTTAACCCAGACAACCCCTTTCATAGAAAAATCCTGGAACATACCTCTAATTTAGGAGTCTGGTGTCCTAGTTAAAGCAGAATTGCTATATGGGACATTTTTGGCATATTGATATGAGTGGTCTCAGAGGCATCTATGGCTGATCCCTGTGATGGCTAACCTCCTGCACTCCAGCTGTGGTAAAATTACAACTCCCAAGATGCACACTTGCTTGGCTGTTCTCAGAACTCCATAGAAATGAATGGAGAATTCTGGGAGTCGTAGTTTCACCACAGGAGTGCTGGAGGTTAGCCATCACTGGCCTATCCCATCTTCAGAACGGGGCCCTGAAGTGAAGGCAAGCCGGACATTTGTGGTCACCCCCCCATTCACTGATATGGCACAGAGTGTCCACTCCTGTCATTACGTGGGCAGTGGTGGAATGGCAGTAGCAAAGGTCCATGAGGGGACTATAGTTTTAATTAATTTCTGTACAGTATTTTTAGCAGTTTTTAAAAATATTTTTTAGTCAGGAAGATCCACCCTTTTATATGTCTGGAAGTGGTTCAGTTGTAGGACTACACAGAGCCAACACACTGCTATAGCCCCTTGATGGACACTTATTCATAAGCACCGCCACTCGGTTGAGGTAACACGGCTTCCACCTCTCATAAAGTGCATGTTTACCACACGTATCTGCGAGCAGTGCACCAAGCACAGTGACTAGAACGCCTAGCCTCTGCACGCTCTGACGTCACACCCACACAATCCCCAGCGCGCTGATTGGTAGCGTTCTCCGGTACGGACGCAGGTGCAGCTAGCCTTCCAGTTGTGATAGGTCGCCTGGCCTGGGATGACGTCACGTGGGCGGTTCCAGTCGGTGTGGCTGTGTCCCTGTGTTCTCATTGTGCACCTGCCCGTCTTTGTTGGTGACGCGCAGCGCGGGCACGGATTGCCTTTACTTGTGGTGAGTGTGGGGCTACACCGTAGGTTTGGGGGTGGCACATGGTCTTGTCAGTGTGACGCTTCCTGTGATAATGTGCGCCTGTCATTGCGTGAGGGTGGAGGGTGCAGAAGCTGGAGCTTCCCTGTTTACATGGCAGCGACCAACGCAGAGAGGGGTTACATAGAGGGCGTCTGGTGCCCTCTGCCCAGAGTCCCGTAAAGAAGAGCTTGCTGGTGACGTCATCAGACTTTCCTTTTTGTCAGAGAGGCCTCCATAGTGTATGGCCAGTAGTCCCCTTGCTTAGAGATGACAGCCTCTAGCCTTTGGGGTATCACAGTGTGTCTGGAGCCCTAGGAGGGCATCTTACAGGTGGTGCCTGTACACTGCTGCAGTATATATTGGTGCTATCTAAATAGATGTTACCAAAGTATAATCAGGCCAGGGCTCCTGAGTCATTTTTTCTATTCCAAGGATGGCACAGGCGGAGGTGCGCTTTTATTTTGTACCCTGTAGACTAGACTGTATCAATATGGATTGCACAGGTATGTGTGGCCCCCGGCTGTAGGAGCCACAGTCACAATACTTTGCATTGAATAGTTCAGAGCGTTGTTCTATGTCCTTTTGGCCATTCTGTGTGATCCAGTTAATTCCTCTGGCGCATAGGCACAGGTTCTTCCATCCTTTAGTAATTTCTAGCATTGTTCACATTTCCAGTAAGTTGGCATGCAATATTTTAGGCCCTGTTCACACTACTGGCGTGGATTTTCTTTATAATGGAGCTAGGTCACTAATGCACATTAATTATCATACAGTTATTGGAGAATGTTGACTTTAAAAGGGTTTCCTTACATTTAGATGTTGATGACCTATGATGAGGATACGTCATCAATATCAGGTTGGTGCGGGTTCGACTTTGGGCATGCTCGCCAATCACAGTGCAGTACTTTGTATAGAGCAGGGATCAGCAACCTCCAGCACTCCAGCTGTTCAGAAACTACAACTCCCAGAATGCTTCATTCACTTCTGTGCGAGTTAGAAGAACAGCAGAGCATGTTTGCTCTGAGATGAGCATCGGAGCATTTCATGTGATTTAGAGTAGGGCAAGTACCTTTTCTGCAGATCCGGGTGATGTAAAAGGTCTCTTCTAGGAGGAGGCTTGTGCCTAGCAGGGTTTCAGATGTCACTGGCACTAATGGGTGGGTTTTAGCACTACCCTAGCCTGTTTTAGAGACGCTAAAGCCCACCCATTAGTTCCGGTGACATCACCGGGAACACTGCTAGGCAGAAGCCTCTGTCTAGTGTAAAAATGTAAACAAAAAAGCTCATGCTCATCTCAAAGGGGTGGCCGGGGTGAAGAAGGGGACATGTCCTGGTTGAACTCGACACCCGGGACCCCCACCAATCAGTTGTTCGAGAAGGCAGCGGTGCTCGCAGTAGCGCCTCGGCCTTCTCACACATTTTCTTAGGCCAGTATCTCATGACCTTGGCGCAGATCAGCTCCATTAAAGTGAATGGGGTTGAGCTGTGATACCAAGCACCGCCATACAATGTACTGCGCTGTGCTTGGTAAGCTGCAAGAAGGCCGCGGCACTCACAGGAGTGAACCTACTGGATCTGTACTAACGGTTGCACACATGTGCTGTCAGAAGTCCACCCTGGGCCCTTTCACTATAATGGCGGCAGGCTGGAGATGCGGCCGGACAAAACCACAGCATGCTGCCAACACAACACTTATCCATGATGACTGGACAGATTTTCAGGCCGTGTGAAAGGACTTTGAGTAATCTGTTGTTTTGTTCTGGAGAAAAAAGTACTTTAAATCCATATATAAATGAGCAAAAGTGCACCAAGGCTAGGCCCAAGTCACTCTGTGCACCCTTGCTCCTCCTGCTTCCTCTGCCAGCTCTTCCCTCTCATACTTAATTGAGAGGGTGAGGTGAGATGACCCTGCAGGAACCTGACGCTTTTAGTCAAGATGGAGGTAGCAGAGGTGCAAGGAGTGCCTTTGGTGCACTTACAGTGCATTCTCAAAGTCTTCCGACCATTTCAAGCTTTGTCAGGTTGCATGGGGACTGTCAGTGGACAGCCATTTTCAGGTCTCTCCAGAGATGTTCATTTGTGTTCAAGTCAGGGCTCTGGCTGGGCCACTCAGAGACATTCACAGAGTTGTCCTTCAGCCACTCCTGTGTTGACTTGGCTGTGTACTTAGGGTCATTGGGGGAGATTTATCAAATATGGTTTAAAGGAAAACTGGCTAAGTTGCCCATAGCAACCAGTCAGATTCCATCTTTCATTTTCTAAAGGACCTCTGAAAAATGAAAGGTAGAATCTGATTGGTTGCTATTGGCAACTAAGCCAGTTCTGCTTAACACCACTTTTGATAAATCTCCCCAGTTGTCTTTTTGGAAGGTAAACCTTCAGCCCAGTCTGAGGTCCAGAGCACTCTGGGTCAGGTTTTCATTAAGAATATCTCTATTATTTGCTCCATCCGGCTTTCCCTCAACCCTGACGAGTCTCTGTGTCCCAGTTACTGAAAAACACCCAGACAGCATGATCCTGCCACCGCCATTCTTTACTGTAGGGATGGTATTGGGCAGGTGATGAACAGTGCCTGATTTTCATCAAGACATGACACCTAAAATTCAGCCCAAAACTTCAATCTTGGTTTCATCAGACCAGAGAATCTTGTTTCTCACAGTCTGACAGTCCTTTAGGTGCTTTTTTGCAAATTGTGGAACACACGCCGGATGGCATCCGTGGTATTGCGGATCCGCATTTTTGCGGTCGTCTGAACTGCCCCTTACTGAGGAGAGGCTACTTTCTGGCCACCCTGCTATAAAATGCAGATTGGTCGAAGGCTGCAGTGATGGCTGACCTTCTGGAGGGTTCTACCATCTGCACACATGATATCTGGAGCTCAGCCAGAGTCACCATTGGGTTCTTGGTCACCTCTCTTACATTCTCATTATGGGGAACTGAGTGCAGATTGATTTTTTTTTTTTTTTTAATTTTATCTCACGGCTGCAACATAAAATGTGAAAAAGTGAAGAGGTCTGAAGACTTCATTGTATTATTAAAAATACCTATTCTCCAGGATAAAGCAATGGATTGCTAAGGGAAAGGTATCATTCCCTTCAGCTGAGCTGGCCCTACACCACATTGCTCCTCGTTTACAGTGAATTTCTGGTGACAGACTGCCTCTAACTGCTGCACTTAGTATGTATATGTGTAAAGTATAAAACATTTACTGCAGAAGCCTCTCTGGTCATGTAAACTGATGCCCAAGATTGCCTGACTGTGGATCTCCATTAATAATGGAGACTAGCAAAGTTCACTATTCCATAGCAACCATGAAATGTTCTTTAAGAAGAACCTATCACCAGGATACGGAAGGGATGCAGACCTGTTCATTTCAATGGGGCCTCAAAAAAGGTGGACAGCTCATTGTGCGTTCTGAAAAATGCGGAACGCACACGGCCGGTATCCGTGTCTTGCAGATCCGCGCACCACAAAACAGATATGGCCGTCTGAATGCGCCCTGAGAGTAAGCACCCCCAAAAATGATAAAGAATAAACAACTTGTACAAATAGCTCTTTATGGAGAGCTCAGGAGTCCTTCTTTGCATCCTCAGTGCCACTGGTGTTGCATTCCCGCAGCCCCCCTGTGGCATACGCTGAACCCACAAGATCTCTCTTGTTCCGCAGCTGTGAATAAAGGCGTGCTATCAAATTTGAATTATTATGAGCCATGATCCATTAGAGCGTAACCCAATTTGCAGATCACTTGCTGCTCTGGTTCTCTCCACATTGAGCCCGTTAGATGTTATTGATATACAGTGTTCCCACAATAACAGCAGAATTTACAGTGTGAATAAAGTGGACATGCTTCCTCCTTAGGGCTCATGCACACGGCAGTTGCCCGGCCGTTCCGTGCATTGGAAACAGCCATTTGCGGTCCCCAATGCACAGGCAACATCTGTGTGCTTTCCACAGTAGGATGCAGACCCATTCAAGCTGAATGGTTCCGTGATCCGTCCGCACCTCAAAAAAATAGAACACATTTTATTTTTTGGGCAGAGGCACATAGAGAAACTCCATTAAAGCACTCTGTAGTGCCTCCATGGGGTTCCGAGCCTGCGTTCTGCCTTCCAGATTGCGGATCCGTTCAAGTGAAAGAGTCCGCATCCGTAATGAGGTGTACAAACGGCCAGGGTCCATATGTTGCAAACGTGCTGTTTGTCCGGGAGCAGCTGTCTGCATGAGCCCTTAGGCTGAGTTCATGAAGGGGGAGAGTGGTCCTACCTACAACTAAAGCCTCATTCACACGTCCATGTCCGTGCTCAAATCCCTGAGCAGCTGGTCAGTGATGCATCCGTGAAGCTGTCCATGAAGGATCCATGAGTCCGTGTTTTATCCATGTTTCACTGACACTGCACATCTGAAAAATAATTTTCAAAGCATCTCTTCTTAATGATCCATGCAACACGGATGGCATCTGTGTTGCATCTGTGGTTTTCACGGACTCATAGACTATAATGGACGTGATAAATCCGTGAACGCTGACAAAATAGAGCATGCATCTGTGGTAAAACCACTGACCCCCGGACCGTGCTAAACACTGATGTCTGAATACACCCAGTAAAATGAACGGGGACGTGTGCTGTCGGTGGAGAACACTGACGTGTGAATGAGGCTGACGTGTGAAGTGTCCATTCACACGACCGTATATATCTGTCTGCAGCCATTCTGCAGTTTTGCTGATCGGATGCCGACCCATTTATTTCAAAAGAACCGTGTGCTGTCCACATCTGTATCTCCGTTCTGCAGCCCTGCAAAAAAAGTAGTACATGCCCTATTTTTGCCCATCTGCGGACAAGAATAGGCAATTTTATTGTGGAGAAAGATGTTCCGTTCTGCAAAATTTGGAAGGCACACTGCCGGTATCAGTGTTTGAGGATCCACAATTTGTGGTCTGCAAAGACAGATACGGTTGTGTGAAGAGCCCTAAGGCCGAGTTCACACGAGTCATTTGGTCAGTTACTTCCATTGTTATTTTGTACCAAAACCAGGTGCAGGTCAAAACCACAGAACAGGGGCATATGGGTTTTGGCTCACTGATGGAAATAACGTTGCCCGGCCGTGCCTGTATGGCAGCAGGTCCACAATACATGGCCACTGGCTGTGTGCACTCCACATCATAGATGCGGACCCATTCAAGTGAATCCAAGTGATCCGGAAGGTCGGTGTGGAACTGAGGCACGAAACTCCACAGACGCACCACAGAGTGCTTCTGTGGGGTTTGTTTCCGTGCCTCCACACTAAAAAAGTAATCCACACGGATGTTGCAAATGCAGTCCCCAGTGCACAGAATGGCTGATCAGCGGCGGTAGGACTGCTCTCCTCCTTCATGACTCAAGACTAGCCAAAATTACAACAGACTGTAATTTAGCAGAGTACAGGTTGCTGCAAATAGAATACGGAGTCATCCGTGCTCGGTAGAGGGTTTGGAAATGGAAGGTTTGCTACAATACTTATTGAGGGGTTATGGGATGTAGCTGTTTGTGTCTCCACACTACATTTTTTAGTTGGCTTTTTTTGTATTTTTTGCTTCTTACGTGTGCTTTGCGGATCAGGCACATGGATCCGTGAAATAAACAGATGTATGGATGGGCCTCTTGAATTGTATGGTTCAGTTTGCTATCCATGTTAAAAACGGATATCATACTGAGTAAAAAATACAGCCAGGTGTACGAGCCCTTAACCGGGGGTATATTATATTTCCATGATAAAACTGTGCTTTGTGAAATGAGCTTTAGTTATAGTTCAATTATACAGTAAATAACATGCCCATAAATTAGGAAATATTATAGACAAAGGGGGAGATTTATCAAAACTGGTGCAAAGAAAAACTCTCTTAGTTGTCCATAGCAGATTCCAGATTACATTTTTTGGAAATGAAATGTAGAATTTGATTGGTTGCTCGGGGCAACTAAACCAGTTCTCCGTTTATGCGGACCGTATGCAGAACCATTCATTTCAATGGGTCCACAAAAACCCCCCCCAAAAAACGGAAGTTACTCCGTATGCATTCATTGTCTGTATTTCCGTTCCGCAGAAAAATCCGCATTATGGACAAGGATAGGACTATTCCGTTCCGCAAAATACAGAATGCACACTGACATCATCCGTATTTTTTGCGGATCCTTTTTTTCCCAGATCGCAAAATACATACGGTTGTGTGCACACAAATGTATTTTGTTTCCGTGACCGTTCCGTTTTTTTTTTTTTGCGGATAGGATGTGGACCCATTCATTTCAATGGGTCCGCAAAAAATGTGGACAGTGCACTTCGAGCTGTCCGCATCCGTATGTCTGTTCCGTAGCCCCGCAAAAATTTAGAGCATGTCCTATTCTTGTCCGTTTTGCGGACAAGTATAGGCATTGTTACAATGGATCCGCAAAAAAAAAATGATGCAACACTGATGTCCCAAGGACATTATCTGTTTTTTTGTGGCTCTGCATTTTGTGGTCTTGTGCATGTAGCCTTCACCACACTGTGACCCATAAACTCCCACACAGGTTGTATGATCATCTGTTGGTCAAAAATCTCCTTTAGGCCCCTTGTAGACGAGAGAGTGGCAAACTGCGGACTCACAGCCAGGCTCCAGGCCTGAACTTCCAGCACTGAACGTGGGATACATAGCATTATACTGATTTATGATGCTATGTAACCCTTACAGTTCTGGAATGTATTAGGCTACTTTCACACTGGCGGCAGGCCTGATCCGGCAGGTGAAGGGTGCTGCCGGATCAGGCCTTCCGCAGTGACATGTGTGGAGCCGGAACCGCGCTCCGGCCCCACACATGTCACACAGTACATACATATACATACATATACATACACATAAACATACACACACATATAGACATACAAACACACATACATACTTACATGCTCCCCGGCAGGTCTTCGGAGCGTCAGGACGGCTCACACAGGTCACGACTCCCCACAGCGCCCTCTGCTGGGCGCCTGGTGGAATCGTCATAATACAATAATGTATGTATTCCTTTTCCTAATTTTCATATTACATAAAGTAAGTATCTCCTGGCATTCAATATACCCTGTACTGCAGTCTCTTAAAAGCTTTTAGAATGCATAATCTTTCCTTTAATCTGCTTGGCATAATGCGCGCTGTGTATTGAATCTTGGCATAGAAATGGGAATGTTGCAGTAACGTCAGAGGGTAATGTCTGCCAGGAACACGCTCGAGATCTTTGACCATCAGGGAATAGTTACTCTGACCTGATGCACTGCTGTTTTTAGTGGAGAAATATTTCAGGAGATGTGATGCCACTTTTGTCTAAGTCTTGATGCAAATAGTGTACCTAAACCATAGTCTTAGTCATAGTCTAGATTTATTAGGATATTCTTTTATTTGTAGGTCCTTATGAAATATTGGTATGTTCCTTTGACTGTGAGGGTCTACTGGTTACTGTAAGGTCATTTGCTGGTTCTTCTGTTGAAAGCTCGGTTATTTCAAGAAACTTACCCATGTGCTTGGCTAGTAACTTTTATGTGGTTGGGTTTAGGTCATTTACAGGAGTTGTTCCAAGAAATACTTTTATGACATACCATAAAAGACTGATCAGTGGGAAACTGCAGCTGAGATCTAGTGAACTGCCTGGTCTGGAGCCAACCATCAGTGGAGAAGTGGTCATGCTTGTGCTGTATATTAATTTTTCATTGTAAACGTGAGAATTGGGAAAACCTCAGTGTACGTTGATTGGTCAGCACTGAGACTAGCCCATTCTGTTTGATTTAGGCTACTTTCACATTTGCGGCAGGGGGATTCCGTGCTGCCGCAGGTGCACATGTGGGGCCGGAACTACGCTCCGGCCCCAATCACTATAATGGGGGCGAGCTGCGGACCCGGCCGCAGCACAGCAAACTTGCCGAGAGGCGGCCGGACCTGAATTACAACATGTCGTAGTTTTGTTCCAGCCGCCTCTCGGCAAGTTTGCCATGCTACAGCCGGATCCGCGACCCGCCCCCATTATAGTGAATGGGACCGGAGCATAGTTCCGGCCCCACACGTGCACCTGCGGCAGTAAGGATCCGGCGGGCTGTTCACCCGCCGGAACAGCCTGCCAGAGTCCCCTGCCGCAAAGGTGAAAGTAGCCTAACATGTTATAAAATTGATCATTGGGACAAACCCCCAGCTTTCTACAGTACCAGCAAAGTGGATGAGCTTTTAATCCCTTAAAGGGATTCTAGTGACATTAAAATTGGAAAAACCCTGCTGAAAATCTCACTTTTTTTATTGTAGATTTTTAATTTATGTCTGAAATAAATATAGTTGGTGCACAACTCACAAATACATTTTTTTAACCCCTTAGTGACATGACTAATTTAGGCTAAAGGACCAGTAAAAAAATTCCCCTCTGTGTTCTGGAGGTCATAACATTTTCTTCAATTTAGCGATATGAAACCTTAAGGGGCCGTTCAGACAGCCTTGATACTGCGGGTCTGCAAAAATGCGGATCCGCAATACCACGGATGCCGAACGGTATGCGTTCTGCAATTTCCGACACAAATATAGCCGGCACCCCATAGAAGATGCCTATTCTTGTCCGCTATTGCGGACAAGAATAGGACATGTTCTATATTTTCTTTCGGAGCCGCCGCACGGCAAGATTGCGAGCCGCCCATTGAAGTGAATGGGGCCGCATCTATTCCGCAAAACTGCGGAATAGATGCGGACCCATTCACACGGTTGTGTGAATGGGCCCTAAGTTCTGCCAGACGAGTTTGGTTTTTTAAGGAACCATTTTGGGGTTCATATGCAGGAGCATCTGAATAAATGAATATGTCATTGAAAAGTTAATTTATTTCAGTAATTCAATTCAAAAAGTGAAACTCAAGAGTTTTTCTTTTAATGTTGATGATTATGTCTTACAGCTAATGAAATCCCAAAAGTCAGTATCTAAGAAACTTAAAATATTGTGAAAAAGTTCAATATTGTAGACTCATAGTGTCACACTCTAATCAGCACAAAACACCTGCAAAGATCATGGGGAAGCATGCTGACTTAGTTGTCCAGAAGACACCTCCAGGAGGAGGATACGCTACAAAGGGTCATTGCTAAAGAGGCTGGCTGCTGTATCCAAGCACATTAAAGAGGACCTGTGACCACTCCTGACCTTCCCGTTTCATTAGCTACATGTATTCCCCATGTAATAACAATTCTGGAGCCTCTATTCTTATGTCTCTATGTTGTGCCATTCCTTTATTATTTCTACTAGAAGTTATGAATTAATTGCTAGCAGTCTGCAGTAAGGGTACAGAGGGGTGGTAACACGTTGGGGATGTGTACCTGCACAGTCTGACAATGGCAGCACTGACTGGATAGAGTGAGTCTGTGCAGGTACACACCCCCAACTGGTTACCTCCCCTCTGTACCCTTACTGCAGACTGCTAGCAATCCATTCATAACTTCTAGTACAAATAATAAAAGAATGGCACAACATAAAGACATGCATGAAGCTATTAAAACAGGCATGTCAAGAGAGGAGACTCTATAATAGAAAGTTGAGTGGAAGGAAAAAGTGTAGTAGAAAAAGGTGCACAAGCAACAGGGAGAACCACAGCCTTGATATGATAGTTAAGAAAAGACCATTCAAGAACTTAGGGGAGATTCACAAGGTGTGGACTGCAGCTGGAGTCAGTGCTTCAAGAGCCACCACACACAGTATCCAGGACATGGGATAGAACGGTCACATTCCTTGTGTCAAGCTATTCATGATCCCAAGACGTCAGAAGCATCTTACCAGGGCTAAGGAGAAAAGGACTGGACTGTGGCTCAGAGGTCCAGAGTCCTGTTTTCAGGTGAAAATTTTTTATTTCTTTTTTAAATCTATGTCCCAGAGTCTGGAGGAATTGTGGAGAGGTTGCTTTATGGAGATTGCTGATTTAATTTTTCAGCAGGACATGGCAGCTGTCCGTGTCACCAATAGCTGGTTTAATAACCACAGTACCACTGTGCTTGATTGGCCAATAAACTCAACTGATCTAGACTCGACTGACCTGAAGGCTGCTATGAAAGCAACCTGGGCTTCCATTACACCTCTGTAGTGCCACAGGCTTATCGTGTCCATGTCATGCCGTATTGATGTAGTAAATCAGGCAAAATTGAGTGCATAAACTATACGTATTTTTCAGTAGGCCAACATTTCTCAAATTTTTTTTTGCAAATTGGTATTATATTGTTTTTCTGAGATACTGGCTTTTTGGGATTTCATTAGCTGTAAGCCATAATCATCAACATTAAAATAAATAAATGCTTGAAATAGATCACTCTGTGTAATGTATCTATAAAATGAGTTTGACTTTTAGAATTGAATTATTGAAATTAACTTTTCGATGATATTCTGATCTATTGAGATGCACCTGTAGTGTATTAAACAACTTTTATTTTCTTTTTAGAGGGAAGAAGAAAGAAAAAAATAGCAATTTTAACATTTTGTGGTATTTATTTTTACAGCATTCAATGTGTGGTATATATATCATAACTTTATCATATACGTTAGTATGATTATGATGTTGCCAAATTTATATATTTTTTGGATTTGTTTTTCTCTTTTCCCTGCAGCCTGTCAGCTCCCCTACCAACCCAACTTCTTTTCCAGACTAGATGAGGTCGCAGCTAGCTCAAAGGGGAGGTCTGCTTTAGCTCTTTATATCTCAGGCTTGGTAACAGCTAGAGATATGGAACTGGTCATGTTTGAAAGCTGACAGTTTAGGCTTTAAGATCAGATTGGCAGCATTATCTAATCTACATAGGAAGATATAGCTGTTAGAAATCTGTTTGGGAGTGAAAGCTGCTTTCACTTTCAACTGCTATCACTCTTGACCGATTGCTAACAGCTATATCTCCTTATGTAGAGGACATCATGCTGTAATTCTGGTCTTATTTTAAGGCTGTCGGCTTTCAAACAAGACTAGTTCTATATCTTTATATACTAAGCCTGAGATATATACTAACCCTGAGCTCTGCTTGGGCTGGACTGTAAAGGACTTAAAAGGGGTTTCCAAGACTTTAATCAGCTCGTTTCGGGCCTTTTTTGTGGTACAGTTTTTTCTTCTGATCCACCTTCAGGTTTATCCTTGCACAGCCTATGAATACTTATGTTTTTACAGGCTACAATCAGACCTTATGTGTTGGCGTATCTTGCAGTCCCGTGTCGCTCTCTTCCATGTGCCTACCACATCCTCAAAGATACACAGAGTAAAAATTCTTCAAATAGTTTTCAGTTGTGATTGTAATATAAGATAGGATCAAAGGAAATGAGAAATTAATGAAACAGTTCCTGGGCGATATTATATTTTTTCAGCATTTTCTATGTTTGGGGTTCCTGACAGAGGTGCAGAAGAGAGAGGTGTTTTACCCTTTAAAGATCTTGTTAGTTTGTTGATTTAGTAAACCTTGTGGCATGATCACACAGTATTTGTGCTTGGGTTGACATAATAATCTTCATTGTGTCGGGATACTTTGTCAACAGGGCCTCAGTAGATAGCTGAATGCTCTGCTGCACACATCTCATGTTGGTGGTATCCAGGGAGGGGTTTGCTTTGGAGAGAAATTCATTCTAGCACAGTTACAAAATAAAAATATATATTTTTATTATTTTATATATTTTTATTATATTTATATTCTTTTATTATTTATATATTTAAAATATGTATTTATATTTTACTATTTTATATTTTTTTAAATATATATAATTATTACATTTTCAGTGAATTTTTTAACACCCCCCCCCCCAAACAACAAAATTTCAAACCAGATATATTTATACTGTAGAAATCCTTACAGTTCTCAGGTACGGACTAGGTTTGCCCATTATTGCATTCATTGCTTATATAATAACATGTATAACATGCACACTATGGGTTAGTTCAAACTGATTTTGTTTTTTATCCGAATACCAAATGGTTAATGGGCCATGTAACTTTTCCTGCTTGGCTTTTAAGGGAGGGGTAAGTGTAGAAGCGACAGGGTATGATTAAGAATGCTATCTTTTAAAATAGGTAAGGCAGCTGTGGGAGACGCATGTCATGGACTTCAATAAGTGTCTAGTGGTTGCTGGACATCTGTTTCCTAAGATCATGGTATGGTCCAGCTATTGCATGAAGCCAAGACCCTGCCCATCCACAGTTGCCAATGGCTGCATTAGTTTCCCAAAAAATTGAAAAATAAAATTAATTAGACAAGTTAATGGATGACCATGTCCAGTTATAGCTCTTTACCCTTAAGCCTGAGTTTCCTATACACTGTTTTCCATGTATTGGCCACTGATTGGTAGGAGACTACTGTTTTGTGTGGTGGTGGTACTTTTTCAGGATTTTTTCTATTTTTTTTAAATAAAAAGTGTATTTTTATTTCGGATGTTGGACAAACCTTAGAAACGACAGTGTTTGTGCATCCTTGGCAGTTTCTGTTACCTATAGTGTATTCCAGTAATCCAGATTATTTTACTGGCATTGATGCCTGATGAAATGTAACCTGATGAAGCACCTCATGCACATGGGCATGTTGTGGGTCTTGATCACACAGACTCGGCGTATCGTGGATGCAATAAGTTCATACGTCAGACAATTTGCAGCGTACTCCATCTCATAAATCTAAAGCTACACTGAGTAAAGGAACAAAGAACAATAGAAAATCTTGGCACCAGTGTTTGGATGTGATGCTCATATATCTGCAGTGCTGGAAATCTTCAGTGGCAAAGTTTTAACACAACCTTATATCACCCTGATTGTTTCATATCCAATATGTCCGTAGTTCTTAGTGGTCTGGCTATCCGGTATCTGCTGTGGGATCGCTGCTGTCGCCCTTCCATTGGCAGCTGTTGTGCATTGCCGTATAGGAGGCCTTTGTGTTCCTGCTTACATCTTCCCACTGGAAAGGTATAAAAGATGCATGAGCAGCTTTAGTACCATGTAATTGTACCCCTGGCCAAGACAGATTTTTTTCATTTCTATTGCAAGGATAATTATCAAAAGTAATTTACTGCAACATGAGAAGAGCGTTTCCTAGAGCTCAGCGTACAGAAGGTTACATTCATCACGTTGCTGTCTTAAAGCAACATTTCCCCACCATCTGTGGTGGCAATCGTTTATCTTCTGAAGCGAGATCTACATAGTATATATGAATAATAGGAGTACAGTGCATTTAGATGAGTAGGTAATTGTTACAGTGGGAACGCTAAAGATTTATGTTACACAGTAATCTTGTAGTGTGAATTTATGAAGTGACTGAAGGATTGTACTGAAAACGCTTGATTGTAAAATCATTTATCTGAATGAATAAATTGTTAGTCGTTGTTGAATTGTGAACACATCAACGCAATAACCTGGGCTATCAAAATAATGGAAAAAACTCAACTAGAAATATCACCTATAAGCTCCTCCACGGTTTAATATAATCAGATATACAGCTTTACTGACTACAGGTTTAAAACATATTTAAGAACAGGCATCAAATCACATATAGTAAAAATATCATAAAAATATCACAAGACCAGTTTGTGATATTTTTATGATTATGGGAACCTCTTACTATATGTGATTTGCTGCCTGTTCTTAAAGGGGTTGTCCAAGTTCAGAGCTGAACCCAGACATAAGCTCCCGTTCACACATTTAGGCTCCATTCACACGTCCTGTTTTTCTTTCCTGATTCGATCCTGATTTTTTCAGGACCCATTGAAATGAATGGATCCAGATCAGGATCGAATCAGGAAACAAAAACAGGACGTGTGAATGAAGCCTTAGCCTGTATCAGTGGAGCGTTTTTTTGCGCTGATGCTCCCCCTACGCAGAACAGGGCAGGGTCTGTTTGTTTACTGCCGGTGACATACACGTGGCTCCTGCTTCTGGATCACTCAGATGCCGTGGTCACCATGTTTAAAGATGCGACTTCTGACGTACATGTACAGCGGTGGCGAAGGTGTTAAAGGGGTATTCCGGGTACAGAAAATTATCCTCTGTCCTGTGGATAGGGCATAACTTTCTGTATCCCGAATACCACTTTATATGGGCTGTCTCACTTCAGCAAAGAATTTATCCTGTAGAGAAACTTAATACAAGATACTTACTAATGTATTGTGATTGTCCATATTGCCTCCTTTGCTGGCTGGATTCATTTTCCCATCACATTATACACCGCTCATTCCAGGGGTTACGACCACCATGGTAGCGCAGGTATGTGGTGGCCGGGAGCTGTTGCACATGCATGCCTATATGAGCTCCCATGGTCCCAGCCACCGAAAAGGCCATCAGTTTTTCCCGTGGTGTTCACGCACCGCCACTGCTGCTGGATTGCATTGTATAATGTGATGGAAAAATGTGATAAATGCCATTTATTGAAGTGAGACAACCCTTTAATAGGTGGTTTTACCTATAGTGTGGAGCAGTGAAAAGTTGTCTCAGATTTTTTTTGTTTGTAAGTGGAATCCGTATGATCTGCAAAACAATATAATTGATATGATTTAGTTCTACCAGCGACAGTAAAGGGCACGCTGGGACTTTTTTCCATTAGAAGAGCACACTGAGATTTGCACACCGCTAACTGGCTGCTCTAAAGAGCATTACAGTTAATCAGGATAAAGTTGCAAGCAGATAAGCCGTGCCCTTGACAGAATAGGGTTTTTTCGGTTATTCTCTGAGAACGGTGTGATTGTATTTCCTTTTGGCTGGTATATTCCATGATGGGGTAACAAAGGGTGAACCTCACACCTGTTACGGGCTGACGGCATAGCATTACTGCTTGCAGACAGGAAAAAAGTCTAATTAAGAGAAAAACGGACAAGTTTTAGCAGTGAGCTGCTAACCTCATCAAACCTGTATATATCTTTATTCAGATTCTTTCTCCTCTGAATGAAGGTTGAGTTGGGGAATCGGAGCACTGCCGCCACCACGAGGGAGCTGGGGAATCCGCTCATCTAGCTGATTAAAAAGTTCTTTGTAGCAACCATTGATCATGGTGATTTTTTTTTTTTCAGGTCTCTGGATGATGTGTTTACTATGGCTAGCGACCCCCTTGAAGGCTTTCACGAAGTGAACCTTGCTTCACCCACAACTCCAGATGTTGGTGTGATTGATATAAAACCTCAGGAACCTACTACCTCGCCTAATGTCATCTACAGACATTTAGGTGTCACTTCAAACCCTGTCCAACCAAACGCATTAAATGCATCAGACCTACCAACGCAGCCTGTATATTCCTCTCCAAGGCATTTAAACTGTCGGGACATTACAGGGAAAAGGTGAGACCTTGCAGATTTACAGTGATCTTTTAAAGGGAGGATTCTGGGGGGTCTTTGTGTAGTGACAAGTTATACAGCGTTCCAGTATACTTCCTGTATCAACATGTCAACCTGGTGTGTCAAGCTGCAGTCCTTCGTTCATATGCCCCATGAGAGTAAACCGTGAAAGTTCCTACTGAATGACTGCTCAGACATCTTTAAAACCATGATGAATTGATGCAGGAAGTATATTGGAATATATTCATTCATTTATTAGCTGTAACTGGAAGACTACTTTGATTGCCTTTTTGTGAAGCCTGCCTGTACGTGCATTACAATTGCAAGAAAAAGTAAGTGAACCCATTTGGAATTACTTGAATTTCTGCATTGATTACTAGTAAAGTGTGGACTGACTACTATCTAAGTCACAGTTCCAAACAAGCACAATAACAATGAACAGTAGTACCGTTCATGTTCTTTATAGCAAATAGTAAGGATAGGTTCACATTTGTGGCCGTATACTGGAATCACTGGATCCAGCGTATCCCAGACACTGCCAGCACCTGACAGATCCCACTATCTATAATAAGGTCCGAATACAATACAATGCATTTAGCATACAGCAGTTTTTTTTTCCCCCGGAATCTGCGCTGAGGACTTCTGTCGGAAATCTCCGCCACAGATATGAGCCTAGCCTAAATGAGCCTCCTTGTTAATGACTTCTCAAAGACGTTATTGGCAAAATGTGTTTTAACTAAGGAGATAAGATTGGAAGTGTGGGTTTCACAAGTGCTTTGCCCATTTAATAAAGGCACACAAAGCCTGGTTACTGACATCTGTTTTTTTCAAGAAACATTGGTTAGTATCAACCATGCCTACAGAGATGCATGGAGTAGGAAAAGGCTACAAAAGTATTGTGCATCAATCTATGGTAAGATAAATTATCTACCTTTTAAGAAAATTCTAGTTAAAGGGGTTGTCTGGGCTTTTTCTATTGATGACCTATCCTATCCTTAGGAACCCCACTGTATCCGTGAAATGGGTTCGCAATCCAGAAGGAGTGTTACGAAACCCCACGGATGCACTGCGGAGTGCTTCCGTGGGGTTTCTGTCCGTGCCTCCCCACTGCAAAAAATAGAACATGTTCCGGGGAGCAAGGTAAGTACAATACGTGTGAGGGGCCCGGGCGCTTGGGGGGCATGATAGGGGTTGGATAACCCCTTGAAACCCATATTAAATAGCAGTCGGCACACAGCAGCCATCATTTAAGTACCGGGCCCATTTTTTAATTAGCATTTTTGTTTTCTCATCCCCACGTGAAAAATGGCCATAACTGTTTTTATTTTTCCGTTCACATTGTTATATGAGGGCTTATTTTTTTGTGGGACAAGATGCTTTTTTGAATAGCACAATTTAATTTAATATGGATGTTATTGGAAAATTGTGAAAAAAATATTTGTGAGGTTAAATAAAAAATAAAAAAAAGGTTTTATTGGGTTTTGACATCACAACGTTCACTGTGCGCTAAAAATGACATGACATCCTTATTCTGCGGGTCAATATGAATCCAGCGATACCAAACTTCTATAAGTTTTTTTTTTTTACTACTTTGCATCACCATTTTTTGACAGCCATAACTTTTAATTTAAATTTTTTTATTTCCATCCACATTGCTGTATGAGGGCTTGTTTTTTGCAGGATGAACTGTAGTTTTTATTGGTACCATTTTTGTGGTATATCCGAATTTTTGATCACAGTTATTCAATCTTTTTGGTGGAGAAAGGTGACTAAAAAAGCAGCAACTTGTGTGTTTTTCTTTTTTTCTGTTATGGAGTTCACCGCACAGGAATTTTTAAAAATATTTTAATAGTTCAGATATTTTTGGATGTGGCAGTACCTTTATATGTTTATTTTTTTAATGTTGATATATTTTTATATATAGAATTGGGAAAGGGGGTGATTTAAACTTTTTAAGAGGACCTTTCATGGGTCCAGACATTATGAAATGAGTAGGAGGTTTTGTAGGGGATCGTGCAGGCATGTAAGATCACTTACTACCTTATCTGGTGCTCCGTTCCCCTGCTGTGCCCCCCTTTTACTTTTCCCGCCTGGTATGCTAATGAATATCATCGGTACAGGGAGGAGGAGACGCCCATTGAGAAACAGGGTAGTCTCCTCCTCCCTGTACCGATGATATTCATTAGCATACTAGGCGGGAAAAGTAAAATGGGGGCATAGGCGGGGAACGGAGTGCTGGACAAATAAGCTAGTAAGTGACTTTACATCCCTGCACGATCCCCTACAAAAGCCTCTACTTATTTCATAATGTCTGGACCCATGAGTCACGGTCCTCTTTAATATTATCATAATTTTTTCTACTTTTTTTAACTTTTTATTTAATAACTGTTAGCCCCTTTAGGGGGATAGAACCTAGAGATCTTTTAGGGTAAATAGGATTTTTCCACTGTCCCTGCTGCCCTGTGCTTTGTGCACACAGCAGCAGGGGGGAGCTTACCATAGCAGCCATGGAAGGCTTCAGCAGCGTCCAGGCGGCCATGGTAACCGATTTCACTGCGGGGGCTCCGATCAGAAGGCAGAGGGATTCACATCCCTCTACCTAATTCTACAGGTGCCACGATCAGTGTTTCCTGGTGGGATTACCTTTCCCCATCATTGCAGACAGGTGCCGGCTGCATCATACATGGAGCGGGCTCTCTGCAGCAGCCCACTTCATACCCTACATTCCCTCTGGCACTGGTATGTCACGGTTGAACGGATTAAATTGATTCTGATTAAACCCATATAAGGGTCAGCTGTTCTGGTAGGATTTTCCTGACATTTTCTTAGTTGCATTTTACAGCAGAAGCCATGCCCAGTAAGCAGCTTACATCACTTCAAAGGGATCCCATTGTTTAAACTATCAATGAAAAAAGTTTCCAAGGCATTAAATATACCATAACACAAACATGATGACGGTCATAAAAAGTGGCTAAAATTTGGCACTAAAGTGATATTACCAAGAACTGGACATCCTTCAAAAATTGATAAAGACAAGAAGAAGATTAGTCCGGGAGGCTGCCAAGAGGCCTACAGCAAGATTAAAGGAGCTGCAGAAATATCTGGCAAGTACTGGTTGTGTACTGCGTGTGATAATCTTCATATGTCCAGGCTGTGGGGTAGGGTAGCAAGACAGAAGCCTTTTCTTACAAAGAAAAAACATCCAAGCTCTGCTATCTTTTGCCAAAACCTACATGAAGTCCGCCAATAGCATTTGGTAAAAAGTTTTATGGTCTGATGAGACCAAGATTGAAAAGTATGTTTGGCTTTAAGCCAACTCTGGGCATCGCCAAAAGAATACCACACAAACAGAGAATCATCTTGGAGGCATCGTTATGTTTTGGGGCAGCTGGAACTGAGGCTTTAGTCAAGACGGAGGAAATGATGAACAGTTCAAAATATCAGTCAATTTTGGCACAAAAAATCTTCAGGTCTCTGCTAAAAGGCTAAAGATGAAGAGTAATTTTACCTTTCAGCACAAGAACAACTCAAAGCATATCTCCACATCAACATGAATGAAGTTGATAATCTGTAGGGTTGACCTGAAGAGGGCTGTACACAGGAGATGCCCTCACAATCTGACAGATTTGAAAGGAAGAGTGAGCAAAGATTGCCAAGTCAAGATACACCATACAGATGGACTCCTGCCCAAAAAATACTGAATGCTGTCATAAATTCAAAGGGTACTTCGACAAAGTATTAGTTTAAGGGTGTGCATAGTTATGCAACCACATTATTTTAGTTCTTTTATTGTTATTTTTCCACCATAAAAGTTGTCTGTTAGCTTTTCAATTGAATTGAACAGATTATAGGTGACATTAAAAGTGGGGAAAGTTTTTGAAATTATTCTTTTTGGTCAGATTTTTTTTTTTAACATGACAGAACAGAAACTTGGCATTTTAACAGAGGTATGTAGACTTGCCACTGTAAGTCTGAAATTTTAAAAGATGACTGAGTTTTTGTAGAACTTTTGGTATGGCAGAGACATTTCAAAGGTTTTGATCGGTGGAGGTTTGAGTGTTAAGACACCCACCAATTGCTAAAAGGAGGAGAGAGGAGATCTCACATATTGCTCTATCTCTCCTTGCTGCAGGACGGACTAGATAGAAAGTCCATGTGCTCATCTCCATTCCTTTCCCTGCAGAGATTAGAGACCGTGATATGCAAGGACATCTCTCTCCTTGTTCTAGGGATTGGTGAGGGTCTCAAACGTTTTACCAAAACTTAGTGACTCTTTAAAATGTTATAAATGATGTCATAAAAATAGCAAAGATCACCCAAAATTTTTTCCGATATTTAGTGTAAAACTACAACCCAGTTCCAAAACAATTGGGACGCTGTATATTTTAGATATTTTAATAGATCATAGAACACGTCAGATGCTGAATATGTAAATGTTTTTTTGAGATTTTAATACTGATGACCTATGTGACCAGTATCTGATTGATGGGGGTCTGACATCTGTTAACCCCACTGATCAGCTGCATTGGCACAGGGCATTGGCGCTCCTGTGAGCACCGCGGCCTTCTTGGACCTTACCAAGCACAGCGCCGTACATTGTATAGTGTCTGGGCTTGGTATTGTGCCTCAGCCCCATTCACTTGAATGAGGCTGAGCCGTGTCTAGGCCACATGACTGATAAACGTGTTGTCACTCGTCTAGGAAAAGCTGCAAGAAGGCCGCAGCGCCGCTGACCTCTCAAACAGCTGGTCGGTGGTGGACCCCACTATTAGATACTGATAACAGATCCCGAGGATAGGTGATGAGTAATAAAATTTCGGAAAACCCTTTCAACTCATTTAGAATTGATGGCAGCAGCACATCTCAAAGTTGAGACAGGGTCATGTCAACCATTGTGTAGCACCCCTTCTTTTAACAGCAGTCTGTAAATGTCTGAAAAGTGAGGAGATCAATTGCTGGAGTTTTGGGAGAGGAATGTTCTCCGATTCTTCTCTGGGTCTTCTTTGCCACATATTTCGTGATGCTCCAAATGTTTTCTGTTGGTGATAGCTCTGAACTTCGGGCAGGTCAGTTCAGCACCTCAACCCTTCTTCAAAGCCATCCCGGTGTGATGGTTACAGTATGTTGTTTAGCAATGTCTTGCTGAAATATGCGAGGCCTTCCCTGAAAGAGACGTCTGGAAGGGAGCATGTGTTGTGCTGACCACTCTATATACTGTTCAGCACTGATAATTTCTTTCTAGATGTGTAAGTAGCCCACGCCATAGGCCCTAATGCAACCCCATAGCATCAGAGATGCAGGCTTATGAACTGTGCATGTTTAACAAGCTGGATGGTCCCTGTCCCTTTTGAGTCTACAGGACATATCCATGGTTTCCAAAAAGAACAGTTTTCCACTTCGCTTCAGTCCATTTTAAATGAGTTTTTGCCCAGAGAAGATGGCAGTGTTTATGGAGCATGTGGGCATGTGGCTTCTTCTTTGCATTATACAGCATTAATTTGCATTTTTGGATTACACGAGGGAACTGTGTACACAGACAATGAATTCTGGAAGTGTTCCAGTCTATGAAGTGATTAGCAGTACAGAATCATGCCTGTTTTTAATAAAGTGCCACCTGAGGGCCTGTAGATCCTGAGTAGAGATGAGCGGATTTCATATTTTGAAATTCGTTCATGCTTCGTTTGGTGGTAAAAGGTGACTTGCGTTATGGATTCCGCTACCACGGACCATAACGTAATTCTATGATGGAATGCATAATGGAAGGACTCCCCCTGCATAACTGAGACCTAACGGATCTGTTATGCAGCCCAAAGACTTCTGTTATGATGGAATGAATAACAGAATGCCTCTAAAGGCCTTCTGTTATGCATTCCATCATAGAATTACATTCTGGTCCTTGGTAATGGAATCCATAACGCAATTCACCTTTTACCACCAAAATGAAGCGTGAATGAATTTCATAACATGAAATTCGCTCATCTCTAGTAGTGACCCAGAGAATAAAGTTATGCTATTTATGCATAAAAGTGGACACTGCAAAATTTATAACATAAAAAATCAAAATCAATGACAGTATTTGTTAAAAAGAGCCCCCAACCGAAAGAGTCAATAGAAGTTAATCAGTAAGTTATGTGTACCCCAAAATGGTGCCAATTAAAACTAAAATTTGTCCTGCAAAAAACATAAACATATGAATACATCAATGAAAAAATATGGAAAAGTGGAATGTGACAAAGAAAAAAAAAAAAAGATTGTTCACTAAGGCCCAAAACAGGCTATTGCACAACCACCTTAAGTGCAAGGGTTCACTTTCTCTCTGCATCGTGGAAGTTTAATGAATGTGTTGTGTGACCGTGGCACCACCAGACCCCATCCCCACCTCACAGTGCAATCAGTGTTCTAAAATGTTTTGATGACCATAGGGGCCTTGTGTAGGCTCCCACAACTGCCATCTTTTCACATGCACTAGCATAAGACTGACAGGCATACAGTGGGGAAAAAAAGTATTGTCAGCCACCAATTGTGCAAGTTCTCCCACTTAAAAAGATGAGAGAGGCCTGTAATTGACATCATAGGTAGACCTCAACTATGAGAGACAAAATGAGAAAACAAATCCAGAAAATCACATTGTCTGATTTTTAAAGAATTTGTTTGCAAATTATAGTAACATAGTAACATAACTTCTTCTTTAAGAGGCTCCGCTGTCCTCCACTCATTACCTGTAGTAATGGCACCTGTTTGAACTTGTTATCAGTATAAAAGACACCTGTCCACAACCTCAAACAGTTACACTCCAAACTCCACTATGGTGAAGACCAAAGAGCTGTCGAAGGACACCAGAAACAAAATTGTAGACCTGCACTAGGCTGGGAAGACTGAATCTGCAATAGGCAAGCAGCTTCGTGTGATGAAATCAACTGTGGGAGCAATAATTAGAAAATGGAAGACATACAAGACCACTGATAATCTCCCTCGATCAGGGGCTCCACGCAAGATCTCACCCCGTGGGGTCAAAATGATCACAAGAACTGGGAGCAAAAATCCCAGAACCACACGGGGGGACCTAGTGAATGACCTGCAGAAAGCTGGGACCAACGTAACAAAGGCTACCGTCAGTAACACACTACGCCGCCAGGGACTCAGATCCTGCAGTGCTAGATGTGTCCCCCTGCTTAAGCCAGTACATATACGGGCCCGTCTAAAGTTTGCTAGAGAGCATTTGGATGTTCCAGAAGAGTATTGGGAGAATGTCATATGGTCAGATGAAACCAAAGTAGAACTGTTTGGTAGAAACACAACGCGTCGTGTTTGGAGGAGAGTGAATGCTCAGTTGCATCCAAAGAACACCATACCTACTGTAAAGCATGGGGATGGAAACCTCATGCTTTGGGGCTGTTTCTCTGCAAAGGGACCAGGATGACTGATCCGTGTACATGAAAGAATGAATGGGGCCATGTATCGTGAGATTTTGAGTGCAAACCTCCTTCCATCAGCAAGGGCATTGAAGATGAAATGTGGCTGGGTCTTTCAGCATGACAATGATCCCAAGCACACCACCAGGGCAATGAAGGAGTGGCTTCGTAAGAAGCATTTCAAGGTCCTGGAGTGGCCTAGCCAGTCTCCAGATCTCAACCCCATAGAAAACCTTTGGAGGGAGTTGAAAGTCCGTGTTGCCCAGCGACAGCCCCAAAACATCACTGCTCTAGAGGAGATCTGCATGGAGGAATGGGCCAACATACCAGCAACAGTGTGTGTCAACCTTGTGAAGACTTACAGAAAACGTTTGACCTCTGTCATTGCCAACAAAGGATATATAACAAAGTATTGAGATGAACTTTTGTTATTGACCAAATACTTATTTTCCACCATAATTTGCAAATAAATTCTTTAAAAATCAGACAATGTGATTTTCTGGATTTGTTTTCTCATTTTGTCTCTCATAGTTGAGGTCTACCTATGATGTCAATTACAGGCCTCTCTCATCTTTTTAAGTGGGAGAACTTGCACAATTGGTGGCTGACTAAATACTTTTTTCCCCACTGTAATACACTGCAGCACAGAAGTATTGCAGTTTATTATAGTAATTGAGTTCCCTAGTGATCAAGTAATATAGTGGGATTAAAAGAAAAAAACCTAGAAAATAAAGTGTTTACAAATATTAAAAAGAAAAAAACCCACAAAAGATAGATATTTGGTATCAATGCCTTCATAACCACTCATACTATAAAACGAATGCATTATTTGTCCAACATTGTGAACACGGTAAAAAATGTTTTTATTATTTTTTTCATCCTTCCATGAAAAAGTTAATAAAAGTTGAAAGATTTTTCCCATCTGAGACATTTATGGCATATCAATAGGCTATGCCATAGATGTCAGATAGTTGTGGCTCCCACTTCTGAGACCTGCTACTGTCACAAAGATGGGGTCCTGAACGGAGCAGAGAGCAACACAGTGCATATGCAGCTTAATATCCATTCACTTCAGGTCACTGTTATGAAGATGGGAGCAAATATCAGATATTTATGGCATATCCTATCATTATTCCATAAATGTCCCAGATAGGAATAGCCCTTTAATGGATAAATTATAAGTATCCCATAACATTACAACTGGAAAATGCAAATTTAAGTTTAAAAAGCCAGACATTGACTTGTAGGGTAGGGTAGCCATCCAGTAGATAGCCAGCTTTTGCCCTCCAGGATAAGAGGTTATTTACATGTACATCCACCTCTCTCACTCTGCTCCCTCCCCCCATTTTACGCCTCGTGCATATGACCATATGTCATTTGTGGTCCTCGAACTGTGGATCCGCAAAGGATGGATACTGGTTGTGGCCACTTTCCTGTTCCTCATGTACAGCTTTATTGTAGAAATGGCTATTTAGACAAGAATAGGACACGTTCTATTGGTTTTCTTTTTGGCGGTGCCGCAGAACGGCCATATGGATGCAGACAGCACATGGTGTTCTGTCTGCATCTTTTGCAACCCCATAGAAATGAATAGTTCCACATGTGATCCACAAAAATATGCAGATCGGATTAGGGCAACAAATATGATCATGTGCATGTGGCCTTAACCTTTTTCTCCATAGACTACCAGTTCCTAGGCTTGCCTCACTGTTGTCTTGTAGAAACAGATAACACAAACCACTGTTTTTGATCATCCATATCTTTATTTCTCGCAGTAAACTGACAAGTATTCATTTTATATCATTTACAGCACCAGCCTAATAGACACTTTATCTTGTTCTACCTCTGGATGTCAGACATCTTCTCCCAAACATGGACGAAGGAAGGACAGCAATCGAGCAGAACGGGAATTTTTGCAGGGAGCAGTGACAGATGCAGTGGACGGGCAGGATGATGTCCTTAACTGGAGCACAGACAGCCTGTCCCGTTTACGGAGCCCGTCTGTCCTAGAAGTCCGAGAAAAAGGATATGAGCGACTCAAAGAGGAGCTGGCTAAAGCGCAAAGAGTAATCATAATGTGTACATTTACCATATTGATTTTTATGTGTTTGCATGAACCTTACACTGTTAGATTTGTTTAGATTTAGATGTTTATTATAATCATTATCCCCAATAATTAATTTACAGTGCTCGAAGCTTGTAGTTGAGGACAACCACCTTAAAGGCTATGGACACCTTTGGGGGCAAGTTTTCTTTTCATCATTGCCTTTTACTCATTTTAGGCTAAAAATCATTTTTTTCAATTGATTTGTAAAAAAAAAAAAAAAATTACAGTTTTTCCTCTACAGCTTTCACTTTCTAAAAATCTACAGGCTATTGCCATCAGGGTTGTTCTCCATCTTTCACTTTTATGTCTGTACTCCTGACAGCTCATAAACACTCATTTAAGCTAAATCCTTATCAAACTGATAGATGTAGTAAATGTGAGAGCTGTAGGATAAAAACTGTTGAAATAAACACCAATTTAAAAAAATTATTTTTAGACCAAAATGAGTAAAGTGTAATGATAAAAATTGCCCCCAAAAGGTGTCCGTAGTCTTTAAAATATATGGCATAGTGATGATGCAAGCACTAAATCTGCTCCTGTGCCATCATCTTTGGGTGGACAGGTATGATTGAGACTGTCAGAAGCCACATTAGATTGGCGGTAACGCAGTTTAACCCTCTAAACACTGTAGCCAGTGGTGACCATGGCATCTAACAAAAGTGATTCGATTCATGGACGTCCATAGTAGACATTCTATATTGTGTAGTTGCACATATTAACCCCCTAACCTGTCATTTTGAACATGGGGGTTGAGCGGCAGGCAGCAGGTTATAATATAAGTTACATTGAAAAGATTCAGTATAACTTATATTTCACTGATTTAAATTCCTTCTCATTCTGGGCTTTGAAGTCAAGGAGACGGTCCTATCAGTGACTGGCAGCTATCTCTGTATACACAGTCATAGAGGGAAGTCTGTCAATCCACAATAGGACCGTCTCCTTGACTTCAAAGCCTAGAATGAGCAGGAACTTAAATGAATAAAAGATATACTGAATCTTTTCTCACGTGTGTGTGTGTGTGTATATATGTGTATGTGTGTATATATATATATATATATATATATACACACATATACATACACATACATACAGTGGGGAAAAAAAGTATTTAGTCAGCCACCAATTGTGCAAGTTCTCCCACTTAAAAAGATGAGAGAGGCCTGTAGTTGACATCATAGGTAGACCTCAACTATGAGAGACAAAATGAGAAAACAAATCCAGAAAATCACATTGTCTGATTTTTAAAGAATTTATTTGCAAATTATGGTGGAAAATAAGTATTTGATCACCTACAAACAAGCAAGATTTCTGGCTCTCACAGACCTGTAACTTCTTCTTTAAGAGGCTCCTCTGTCCTCCACTCATTACCTGTATTAATGGCACCTTCTTGAACTTGTAATCAGTATAAAAGACACCTGTCCACAACCTCAAACAGTCACACTCCAAACTCCACTATGGTGAAGACCAAAGATCTGTCGAAGGACACCAGAAACAAAATTGTAGACCTGCACCAGTCTGGGAAGACTGAATCTGCAATAGGCAAGCAGCTTGGTGTGAAGAAATCAACTGTGGGAGCAATAATTAGAAAATGGAAGACATGCAAGACCACTGATAATCTCCCTTGATCAGGGGCTTCACGCAAGATCTCACCCTGTGGGATCAAAATGATCACAAGAACTGGGAGCAAAAATCCCAGAACCACATGGGGGACCTAGTGAATGACCTACAGAAAGCTGGGACCAACGTAACAAAGGCTACCGTCAGTAACACACTACGCCGCCAGGGACTAAGATCCTTCAGTGCCAGACGTGTCCCCCTGCTTAAGCGAGTACATATCCGGGCCCGTCTGAAGTTTGCTAGAGAGCACTTGGATGTTCCAGAAGAGTATTGGGAGAATGTCATATGGTCAGATGAAACCAAAGTAGAATTGTTTGGTAGAAACAAAACTCGTCATGTTTGGAGGAGAGTGAATGCTGAGTTGCATTCAAAGAACACCATACCTACTGTGAAGCATGGGGGTGGCCACATCATGCTTTGGGGCTTTTCTCTGCAAAGGGACCAGGACAACTGATCCGTGTACATGAAAGAATGAATGGGGCCATGTATCGTGAGATTTTGAGTGCAAACCTCCTTCCATCAGCAAGGGCATTGAAGATGAAACGTGGCTGGGTCTTTCAGCATGACAATGATCCCAAGCACACCGCCAGGGCAACAAAGGAGTGGCTTCGTAAGAAGCATTTCAAGGTCCTGGAGTGGCCTAGCCAGTCTCCAGATCTCAACCCCATAGAAAACCTTTGGAGGGAGTTGAAAGTCCGTGTTTCCCAACGAAAGCCCCAAACATCACTGCTCTAGAGAGATCTGCATGGAGGAATGGTCCAACATATCAGCAACAGTGTGTGCCAACCTTGTGAAGACTTACAGAAAACGTTTGACCTCTGTCATTGCCAACAAAGGATATATAACAAAGTATTGCGATGAACTTTTGTTATTGACCAAATACTTATTTTCCACCATAATTTGCAAATAAATTCTTCTGAAAATCAGAAGATTTGAGCTGCTCCTGCTCTATAACATTTGTGAGCCAAAACCAGGTGCGGGTCAAAAACACAGAACAGGTACAAATCTTTTCATTATACCTGATCTCTGTGTAGGCTTCACTTATGGGTTTTGGCTCACAATGGAAATAACTGATCCAATAATTGATGTGTGAATAAAAACTGGGGGAAGATGTCTGCAGTCACTAGGAAAGCCGTTGACCTGATAATAGGGGGTGCCTCCTTTGATCATGCCGCAGTCAAAGACCATGGAAATCAATAAGTTAACAGCCAGGATCGATGCTTCCTCAGACCCTAGCTGTGGTAGAGGAGTCTTCTGTAAGAACCCAAGTTGTTACGTACAGGTAGTTCTTAGATCAGAAGAGCTTGGGGAGTCTCTAACCCCTCTACTGCAGCAAGGCCAAAATACATCATTGCAGGTTGGGGAAGGAAGGACGTAGGAAGTCATAAAGTGGTTAATTGACCTCTCCTGCAGGAAGATCAACACAGTACAGATCTTCTGTCTACATCATACTCATCATCCATAATGTGTGCACTTGTGGATCTGTTGAAGTGTTACATAAAGAAATCTATGCATAGAATTCAATAGTCTCACCACCAAGTGTTATTCCTCACAGGAGCTTAAACTGAAAGATGAAGAATGTGAAAGACTTTCCAAAGTGCGGGATCAACTGGGGCAGGAGTTAGAAGAGCTGACAGCCAGTCTTTTTGAGGTAGGTGGATAATACTGGATGAGTAAAATGTCTTGTATGACACGTTTAATTGGGAACTATTTGGTTTTAACCACATTAATATTCTTTACTTCCATGGTGTATCAATTCGGTATTAAAGGGGTTGTCTCATCTGAGACAGTGGGGGCACATCTCTAGGACATACCCGCATTGTCTTATAGGTGTGGTTCACCCATCTCCTTAACGGAGCTCCGAAAGTGGTGGAGGGCACACTACGCATGCGCAGCCGCCCTCCATTTATTTCTATGGGGAATGAAATGCTGAAAATTGATGAGCGCTGGCTTGGCTATTTCCGTTGGGCCCATAGAAGTGAATGGGAGCGTGGCCAGTCATGTGAGGTGCGCTCTCATTCACTTCTATAGGGAGAGCGCTTGGTGGTGGCTGGACAGGAGTCCTCTAGCCACCACTTTGGCCCGCTCCGTTCTCAATATTCATGGGACCCGCACCTATCAGACAATGGGGGCATATCTTAAAGAACCGCAAAAATTTTTTATTCTCTGACCTGTTAGAAAGGTGCATGATATAATCTGTAGTGAATGTAATCTTCTCATCAGTGACTGTATTTGTGAGTTATCCCCTCTCTTCTAATTGTAGCTGTGTCATGTGACCAACTCTCTGATCTGCAACTTACCCAGGACAGGAAGCCAGTCACTTCTCTATTCATTCCTATGAGACTCAGAGTGAGGCTCCCATAGGAATTCATAGAGAAATAGACTTCCTGTCCACACGTAAGATGCTGTCAGTTGGTGAGTCTGATTGCTGGTCACATGGCACAGATGAGAAGTAACTCACAAATATTGCCACTGGTAAGAAAATTACACTCACTACAGATTACATCATGTACCCTTCTAGCAGGTCAGAGAATAACATTTTTTGCGGGAGTTCTTATTTAACAATATGCCCCCATTGTCTCAGATGCGAATACCTCTTTAAGTTATAAATCCATCCATGAGCTGTATGTATCATAGTGCATTTCAATGTATACAAATGTGTAGGAAACCAACTCTTCGTAATTGATCTTACTATTCATATCTGATGATACCAGCAGTTCTATATGCAGCAGAACCTCAGAATAGCTTACTTTGGACCAACATTTTAATTTAAATGTTATTTTTACAACTTATATGAAGTAAAATCTGTGCTGTCTGTCCATCAACAGATGGACATAGGGCATTCCTAAGGTGTTAAATATCCAGATCACAGGCTTTCAACTTTATAATTATTCTTATTAGTGTCCTTATCTCCCAGGTTGCTGTGAAGAGGAGTTTATATGACATATATAACATGAAAGAAACATTAAAACATGCAAGTAAAATACTGTACACATGAGCAGACTGAGGGACAGACTGGTAAATCGCAATAGAGACTCCCACCCACAGGAGCTTACAGAGGGAAGGGGAAAGAGACAATAGGGGAAGGCAGGAGGTGCTAAAGTAGTGGAGGCATGGTTATGGCTGGTTTCCAGAAGGATTGGGTTTCCAGGTTGCCTTTAAAAGTTTGGATGGTGGGAGAGAGTCTGATGTGTGGGATTAATGGGCTCCAGGATAGTAGTGATGTAGGGGTGAAATCTTGTAGATGATAATGGGAGAAGGAGACAAGAGAAGAGTGTGGAAGACCTTGTGTGAGAACTGTAGATTACATCTCATGGGGGAAGGATGAAGACCTTAGGGATGACATGTATGGAGGTGATAGGTTGTGGACTGTCTGACTTGTAGGTCATTGCTAGAATTTGTAAGTGAATTCACTATGCAAAGGTTAACTTGTGAAGGAACTGCCAGAGGGGAGAGGGTAAAAGAGGAAGGGGAGAGAGTTGGTTTAACCAGGCAGTGGAGTTGGAAATGGATTGGAGGGCTGTAAGAGTGTTAAAAGGTGGGCCACAGAGGAGGGTCTTGTAGTTATCTAGGTGGGATATGATCAGGACATGCACAAACATTTTTGTTGACTCAAGGCTGAGAAACGAGCAGATCCATGAAAATGGGATATGGATGATAATCTAGAACTCTGGATAGCAGAGAAGTAACATCTGGACCAGTGCTATCAGCATAGAAGTGGTTCTTCAAGGGAACCTGTCACCATGAAAATGCAATGTAAGCTGCAGGCAGCATGTTATAGAGCAAATCATTTTTTTTTATTTTTGTCCTCTAGAGCTTAGGTGTGTCTTTTCGGGTGCGTCTTTTAAAGCAAAAAAATATATATATATATATATAAAAAAAAACAATCATCCATGTCCCTCTTCTCCTCACTGTATTTTGTCTGGCTGGCTATAAGGCCCCTTTCACACGAGCGTCACGGATTAGGTCTGGATGTGTTCAGGGTGCGTTCAGGAAAACTCGCACCTTTTTGCAAGCAAGTTCAGTCAGTTTTGTCTGCATTTGCTTTCAGTTGTTCAGTTTTTTCGGCGTGGGTACAATGCGTTTTGATGCGTTTTTCACGCGCGTGATAAAAAACTGAAGGTTTACAAACAACATCTCTTAGCAACCATCAGTGAAAAACGCATTGCATCCGCACTTGCTTCAGGATACAGGAACTCCATACCGGAATTTAAAAACGCTAGTGTGAAAGTAGCCTAAGTCGTCACAAATCGAATTTCTTTGTGAAATTCGGCAAAGCAGCTTGCTTCGCACTTGCTTCAGGATACAATGCGTTTTTCACTGAAGTTCCATTCACTTCTATGGGACCAGGGCTGCGTGAAAAACGCAGAATATAGAACATGCTGCGTTTTTCACGCAACACAGAACTGATGCGTGAAAAAAAATGCTCATGTACACAGACCCATGGAAATGAATGGGTCAGGATTCAGTGCGGGTGCTATGCTTTCACTTCATGCATTGCACCCACGCGGAAAACTCGCTCGTGTGAAAGGGGCCTAAGACAGTTTGGAGTTGAAGGGGTCGTCCTGCTGTGTCCAGTCAGCAGTAGGACAGAATGCGTAAGCTCCTCCCTATTGGCTAAGCAGGGCTCTCTGCAGGATAGCTACCAGTCTGTCTGACAGGATACCGATACTAATCTTCATTTTATTTCTTCAGTTTTCTGTCCCATTGCTAGGTCCAGGTTGTAATTTTATGGCCATCTGCCATTAATCCACCCAGATTGAAACGCCCTGTAAATGCTAATACTAGTACTTTTGGCGATTGGTAGAGGGGGTTATTTAATTTTCTCAAGGTGTTTTATGGTTTGGGTTGTAAGATTGCTAAACTTTATGCAATGCGTGTGTTTTAATATCTGGACTTTACAAACATTTGAGCTTTTTATTCACTTTGTATTCTCTACAGAATACACAATCTTTTTTTACAGCTGGGAAAGAATTCCGCTAAGAATTTTTATTGTAAGACAAAAAAAAAAGTTCTCTACCACAGAAACTAGTTTTACCAGACACTGTTAATAAATTTCATGAGGGTTGGACGTCGTCCTAGAAAAACATAGTAAAATTCCTCTGGCATTTACTTGACCTAATGGGTGCCGATTACCAAGCGCACAAAAGTCCTAAATGCAGTGCCAGAATTAACTATGCTAATATAATCGGACTACGAGCATGGCAACCGTGTCTCAGTCCTCTGCTTCTCCTCTTGTAAGATTTGCAGTTTTGTCACTGTAACATGTGCTTGTATTTCTGAACTTTTAGATCATTTTACTTTTAATATGCATTAATGTCATCCGTGTAAATCTCTTAAAAAAAAAAAAAAAAAAAAAAAATATGAGGGACGTCAAATTTGTCAACTTATGTTTGTCCTAGGAGGCGCACAAAATGGTTCGGGAAGCTAATGTAAAGCAAGCTACAGCAGAGAAGCAGCTCAAGGAAGCACAAGGAAAGGTATGGGTTAAAATGTAGTGACCTCTGTTTCATTCTGTTGACTTATTCAGCCTTGTGTTTAACCCTGTCATGTCTGAGGGTATTTTGGGCCTTTCTGACCAGAGCACAATTTTACCTTTTGGAGTGTTGCATTCTGATGATTTTTTTTTTTTATTGTTTTTGTTTCTAAGTGTACCCCAAATTTATGTTTTTATTTTTGCAGGACACATGGGGTTTCTTTCTTATTATTTAAAATTAAAGTAGATAATGTTTTACCTCTTTAAGACCCTGGGATTTTGCCTTTTTTACTCCCTGCCTTCCTGGAGTCATAACTTTTATTTTCCTGTTCACATAGACATTACAAGGGCTTGTTTTTTTTGCAGGACAAGTTGTACTTTCTAATGGCACCATTTAATATTGCATACGATGTATTGGGAAATGGGAAAAAATTCCAGATTGGGTGGAAGTGGAAATAAAATGCAGGTCCACCATTGTTTTATAAGTTTTGTAATTACGACGTTAAGTACACTGTAAAATTGACCTGTCAACTATCAATATGATTACAGGAATACCACATTTTTGTCGTTTTTCCTTTGTTTTAATACTGAAAAAAATAAAAAAAAACTTTGGCAAAAATTTATATTTTCTTTTTATTGCCATATTTATTTCCCCAAACCTTTTTTGTAGTTGCCTCTATGGAGCTGTGTGAGGGCTCTTTTTTTTTTGCGGGGCGATCTGTAATTTTTATTGATACCATTTAGGAGTATGTATGATTTTCTTTTTAATCACTTTTCATTCCATTTTTTTGGGAGGTGAAACAACAAAAAAAAGCGAATTGGACATTTTTTATTTTCTGTTACGGCATTTACCGTACAGGATAAATACGTTTATATTTTAATTATTTGACTGCTTAGGGATGCAGGGATGCAAATGATATTTTTTATTATGGGGAAAAGGGGGTGAATTTTTATGATTTTTTTAAATTTTTTAATTATATTTTAAAAAAGACTTTGTTACTACTTTTATTTTTTAAACTTAAAAGGATTGTCTCACAATGTCAAATATGTGTATTCTGTTTAACATATGATGTCTCTATAGCACCAAAATCCCTATTTTAGCTTTAGGTTGGGTTCACATGACTATTTTGTTTTACGTCCTTCCGATCTGTCAGAAGAACAGAAAAACAAAAAATGGATAATAGATGCTTAAAATACAGGATCCATTTTTTTCCTTCATTTTTCTATTCTTCTGACGGATCAGAAGTAAGGAAAAATAAATGGTGATGTGAACCCGGCCTTACATGCATCTCCCTCCCTTAGCTTTAGACACACCCTCTATTTTACTTTTTACATTTTTTATTTTTTTATATTGTATTAATTTTTTTTCTATTGGGCAAAGGTTGGCATAGAACACATTATCTATGTGTGCCCTGCTGTCCCCATGTACAGATCACTGATAACAGTGATCTAATAGTAACAGCCCATAGATGACTGTTACTACACTATGTTCCAAATTATTATGCAAATGATATTTATCTCTGATTTTCCTAAATGGTCGGTGCAAATGACAGTCCGTATAATAAACGTCATCACCTGTTAGAGTATACATCGAATTTTATTGAACAAACCTCCCAATGATAACAGTATATTCTTCAAAAATTAAAAAAACTCAAAACGCACTGTTCCAAATTATTATGCACAGTAGAGTTTCTAAACATTTTATATGTTTTTAAGAACTGAAAATGCTCATTTGTGGAATTTGCTGCATTAGGAGGTCACATTCATTGAAATAAAAAGCTATTTAAATCCAAAACATCCTAACAGGCCAAGTTATATGTTAACATAGGAACCCTTCTTTGATATCACCTTCACAATTCTTGCATCCATTGAACTTGTGAGTTTTTGGAGAGTTTCTGCTTGAATTTCTTTGCATGATGTCAGAATAGCCTCACAGAACTGCTGTTTTGATGTGAACTGCCTCCCACCCTCATAGATCTTTTGCTTGATGATACTCCAAAGGTTCTCTATAGGATTGAAGTCAGGGGAAAATGGTGGCTACACCATGAGTTTATCTCCTTTTATGCCCACAGCAGCCAATGACACAGAGGTATTCTTTGCAGCATGAGATGGTGCATTGTCATGCATGAAGATGATTTTGCTCCTGAAGGCACGTTTCTGCTTTTTGTACCATGGAAGAAAGTAGTCTGTCAGAAACTCTATATACTTTGCAGAGGTCCTTTTCACACCTTCAGGAACCCAAAAGGGGCCTACCAGCTCTCTCCCCATGATTCCGGCCCAAAACATGACTCCTCCACCTCCTTGCTGACGTCGCAGCCTTGTTGGGACATGGTGGCCATCCACCAACCATCCACTACTCCATCCATCTGGACCATCCAGGGTTGCACGACACTCATCAGTAAAGAAGACTGTTTGAAAATTAGTCTTCATGTATGTCTGGGCCCACTGCAACCATTTCTGCTTGTGAGCACTGGTTAGGGGTAGCCGAATAGTAAGTTTATGCACCACAGCAAGCCTTTGAACAGAGGCGTAGCTAGAGGTTCAGCACAGGGGGGCCAAACATACTTGAGTGGGCCCCCCACTTATTGGCTTCCCAAACGCACGTTTCCAACTTCACAGGCACATACTACTAGTTGTGGTTATAATATTGTATTAGAAAGATGACTATATAAACTGCAAGATCGTCTATGCTGCTAAGTACAGTACAATAGACTTTCTACATACCCTAGTCTAAATACTCTACCACATAATGCAGTAAAATATAGGATTAATAGGAGTAAAAAACAAGGGGACTCCTATGTTAAAGGAAACGTGTCCCCAGTTTTTACATCACTCCCCTGCCCCCATCAGACCTCAGATCAGCTTAATGTGCCCCCATCAGACCTCAGATCAGCGTATTGTGCCCCATCAGACCTTAGATCAGCGTATTGTGCCCCATCAGACCTCAGATCAGCGTATTGTGCCCCCATCAGACCTCAGATCAGCGTATTGTGCCCCATCAGACCTCAGATCAGCGTATTGTGCCCCCATCAGACCTCAGATTCAGTATTGTGCCCCATCAGACCTCAGATCAGCCTACTGTGCCCCATCAGACCTCACATCAGCCTACTGTGTCCCCATCAGACCTCAGATCAGCGTATTGTGCCCCATCAGACCTCACATCAGCCTACTGTGCCCCCATCAGACCTCAGATTAGCGTATTGTGCCCCATCAGACCTCAGATCAGCCTACTGTGCCCCCATCAGACCTCACATCAGCCTACTGTGCCCCCATCAGACCTCAGATCAGCGTATTGTGCCCCCATCAGACCTCAGATCAGCTTAATGTGCCCCCATAAGACCTCAGATCAGCGTACTGTGCCCCCATCAGACCTCAGATCAGCGTACTGTGCCCCCATCAGACCTCAGATCAGTGTATTGTGCCCCCATCAGACCTCAGATCAGCATATTGTGCCCCATCAAACCTCAGATCTGCATATTGTGCCCCCATCAGACCTCAGATCAGCGTATTGTGCCCCCATCAGACCTCAGATCAGCCTATTGTGCCCCATCAAACCTCAGATCAGCCTATTGTGCCCCCCATCAGACCTCAGATCAGTGTATTGTGCCCCCATCAGACCTCAGATCAGCTTAATGTGCCCCCATCAGACCTCAGATCAGCATATTGTGCCCCATCAAACCTCAGATCTGCATATTGTGCCCCCATCAGACCTCAGATCAGCGTATTGTGCCCCCATCAGACCTCAGATCAGCCTATTGTGCCCCATCAAACCTCAGATCAGCCTATTGTGCCCCATCAAACCTCAGATCAGCCTATTGTGCCCCCCATCAGACCTCAGATCAGGCCTATTGTGCCCCCATCAGACCTCAGATCAGCGTATCGTGCCCCCATCAGACCTCAGATCAGCGTATTGTGCCCCATCAAACCTCAGATCTGCCATATTGTGCCCCCATCAGACCTCAGATCATCGTATTGTGCCCCCATCAGACCTCAGATCAGCTTAATGTGCCCTCATCAGACCACAGATCAGCGTATTGTGCCCCATCAACCCTCAGATCTGCATATTGTGCCCCCATCAGACCTCAGATCAGCCCACCCAGCCACATAAGATAAAAATAAAAAAACCTCTCTTACCTGTTCTGCGCGCACACTATGACCTGCCTATAAATTATCATAGGTATCTGAGATTGATTTCCGTGATCCAAAGAGCCCTGAGACACAATACCATCAATGAGTTTCATTGAAAAACAAAAAATGTAATCTTTATGACACTTAAATCCAATTTGCATAATAATTTGGAACATGGTGTAGTGATCAGTATGGGACAGACGTGCATAGAAAAAGCAAATCATGTCATTGGGACCACCCTATTAATTTACATAGTTTGGTCTGAAAGGAGTTAATAAGAGCCACTCGTTCGGGTGCGTAGTGTCAGCATCTAGACCACTGGCTATTAGTTACAGTCGTGCCTGGCTTCCCCCTTTAGCAGGATCCCTGCAATAGTCATGAAAAGTGGGACCATAAACATCACCCCAACCCCTGGTTGGGGTAAAAGCATCCTCTTTACCAAGGATCTATGTGCTTTATTTTTCAATATTTTTTCACAGACATGGCACCTTCAGTACCGTACTTCCATCTTTTTATCATATACTGTAAATGGTTTCATCTTGTATATAACCCATACCCATTAAGGTGTCCATACATATTAGGTGACTGTCAGCAGGACCAAACAATCATCTAATACATTGTCCTAAATTTCCACTGATGGCAGATGTCAGGAAGGTGGATCAGACATTTTGAATTTCAACCAATCTTATTTGTCCTCAAAGAAAATAAGCCACCGCCAGAGGCAATTGAGAACGTGGTGCTGTAGGCCAACAGCTATTTGAAGTGTATACCCACCTTTCGAAAAAATTTGGCTTTATCATCTGAAAATCTAATATTTATAAGGGCAACCCCAATGTCTTTTGTTAGCAAGCAGGAGGATTGGACATGGCCGCTTCTGGAAGGTAACATCCCTGTCTGGAAGCAGAGCATTTGAGGTCAGAGGAGATAGTGTATGTGTGTGGACACCCTAAGGTATGTGCTGTTTATCTGTGTCATGCCAGAGATCTAGGAGTATTGTTCAGGTACAGAAGGAAGGGTTGTTGATCCAGGGAGGTATTCTGATTGCCTGATTGAAGTCGGGAAGGAATTTTTTCCCCCTAAAGTGGGGAAATTGGCTTCTACCTCACAGGGGTTTTTTGCCTTCCTCTGGATCAACTTGCAGGATAACAGGCCAAACTAGATGGACAGATGTCTTTTTTCTGCCTTATATACTATGTTACTAAGGAAGTGATTACTGTCATGTTATTAAAATAATTTAATTTGTATATCTTTGTCTTTTGGTGACTCTTATTATTTTTGAATAGATTGATGTGTTGCAAGCAGAAGTTGCAGCCCTTAAGGCTCTTCTGTCTACATCTCCAACCTCTCCATCAAAAGAGTTACAGCCAGGTGGGAAGACTCCATTCAAGAAAGGCCATGCAAGGAACAAAAGCACAAGCAGTGCTATGGGAGGTGGCACTCTGGACCTTACTGTAATGCAGCCAATTGTGAAGAAATGTAAGGAGGTAATGAAAACATTTATCTCTGGTGTTATGAATACAATTATTAAGAATTGCCGATGACAGTCGCTGTAATAGCTTGCTATTTTCTTGTAAGGCAACACTTTTCATTGATGACCACTTTTACATATGTAGAATCACACATTGTTTATTTTGAAATGTACCCATAGTTGCAAAAAAAAAAAAAAAAAAGTATAGTCCAGGATGATAAAAAATACGGAGGACGTCCTTTTGGCATCCGTATTGCATCCGTTTGTTTTTTTGCAGATCCATTGTGACAATGCCTATCCTTGTCCGCAAAACGGTCAATAATAGGACATGCTCTATAGTTTTTGAGGGGCTACAAAACGGACATACGGATGCATTTTTTGTAGACCCATTGAATAAGTCCTCATCCAATCCGGAAAAAAAAAACTGAATGGAAACTGAAACAAAATACGATTGTTTGAATGTAGCCTAATGCTGAGAGGTTTGATTTTATAATGCTGTTCTTCAATTTTACAGGCTGACCTATCACTTTACAATGAATTCAAAGCATGGAAAGAAGAGCCACTTATGGACAGAACATGCCCGTTTTTGGAAAGGATCTATCAGGAGGATATCTGTCCCTGTTTATCGTTTCCAAAGAATGAGGTCTGTAATTTCATCATATTTCCTTCCCGTTAGACCTTATAATAACACTTTTAGACAGTTTTTATACTACTAAAGATAAAGAGGGAGATGTATCATCCCCTTATGCATGGATTTGGTGTAGAAAAAAAAGCCGGTTTTTTTTAACTGGCATTTTTATGCCACCCTTGGCAATGCTAAAAAGGGGGCATTGTGAGGGTGGGATATTGTATGAGCTGAAGTAGATTTGTGGTATGAGCTGGATTGAAATTAGTAAAAACATTCATATTTTAAGGGTCTATTCATATTTACAGATTGACTATGAGGCTGTTACACCTCTGTGAACAGGTGTGGGAAATCCTGCTTCATTGGAGGTGCACTTTAACATTTGTATTGTCCCACATGGAAACCTCTCTGCGGTAATGTGAAAAGATCACTTGTAGAAGATGCTATCGATTATATGTTATTAATGTGACTCAATGCTGTTTTTATCTTGTAGCTGGCAGCGGCTGTACTGAAAGCTGTCGAAAATAACACTTTGAGTATTGAGCCTGCAGGCCCTCAGCCCGTTCGGTTTGTGAAAGCCTCAGCTGTTGAATGTGGAGGACCAAAGTAAGTAATAAAAAATAAATTGTGCTTTGCTGTATACGCTAGTCGTGTGGACTTTGAATGGAGCAGCCTCGTGCAGGCTTGATTACCACTTCCTTCAAATTCCTCTTGACTGTGGTTCTGCAGGGAGGGAGGAATGAGGGTCTCTGGACCTCCATTCTAGTAATCAGCGGGGACTTGCTGGGGCCCCCAGCTAACATACATTTATCAGCTATCGTGTGATGAATGTCATTTGTGGGGAAAACCTATTTGTGTACTGGCATTTGTAATAGAGCTGTGAATCTGCTGGAAAATAATATCCTCAGCAGTATACAGATTTCATTTTTAGTGGCGTACAGTGGGGAAAAAAAGTATTTAGTCAGGCACCAATTATGCAAGTTCTCCCACTTAAAAAGATGAGAGAGGCCTGTAATTGACATCATAGGTGGACCTCAACTATGAGAGACAAAATGAGAAAACAAATCCAGAAAATCCCATGGTCTGATTTTTAAAGAATTTATTTGCAAATTATAGTAACATAGTAACATAACTTCTTCTTTAAGAGGCTCCTCTGTCCTCCACTCATTACCTGTAGTAATGGCACCTGTTTGAACTTATCAGTATAAAAAGACACCTGTCCACAACCTCAAACAGTCACACTCCAAACTCCACTATGGTGAACACTAAAGAGCTGTTGGACACCAGAAACAAAATTGTAGACCTGCACTAGGCTGGGAAGACTGAATCTGCAATAGGCAAGCATCTTGGTGTGAAGAAATCAACAGTGGGAGCAATAATAAATAATGGAAGACATACAAGACCACTGATAATCTCCCTTGATCAGGGGCTTCACGCAAGATCTCACCCCATGGGATCAAAATGATCACAAGAACTGTGAGCAAAAATCCCAGAACCACACGGGGGGACCTAGTGAATGACCTGCAGAAAGCTGGGACCAACATAACAAAGGCTACCATCAGTAACTCACTACGCCACCAGGGACTCAGATCCTGCAGTGCCAGACGTGTCCCCCTGCTTAAGCCAGTACATATCCGGGGCCGTCTGAAGTTTGCTAGAGAGCATTTGGATGTTCCAGAAGAGTATTGGGAGAATGTCATATGGTCAGATGAAACCAAAGTAGAACTGTTTGGTAGAAACACAACTCATTGTGTTTGGAGGAGAGTGAATGCTCAGTTGCATCCAAAGAACAACATACCTACTGTGAAGCATGGGGGTGGCAACATCATGTTTTGCTGCTGTGTGTGCCAACCTTGTGAAGACTTACAGAAAAAGTTTGACCTCTGTCATTGCCAACAAAGGATATATAACACAGTATTGAGATGAACTTTTGTTATTGACCAAATACTTATTTTCTACCATAATTTGCAAATAAATTCTTTAAAAATCAGACAATGTGATTTTCTGGATTTGTTTTCTCATTTTGTCTCTCATAGTTGAGGTCTACCTATGATGTCAATTACAGGCCTCTCTGATCTTTTTAAGTGGGAGAACTTGCACAATTGGTGGCTGACTAAATACTTTTTCCCCCACTGTATATTCCACTTATCCTGCTTCATGGGAAGGTGATTTTGAGATTTCTGTTGCAGTCCCGCATTACTTCCATATATGAAGGTTAGAAAAAATAGCATGGTACCATGTCAGTCAGAAGAATCTGCGTGATGTTAAAGGCTTTTGTGTTAAAATATAACACAAATACCTTTATTAGCTATCTTGAAACATAAATTTCATCACATTTATTTACAGTAGGTGTGCCCTACAGAGGGGGTCCTGTGCTGTACTATCAAGTTTCTGGAATGGGATGACAGAAATCCTTAAATACTTTTATTTTGGATTAAAACCAATTTAAAATCAGGTCTGTTTTCAAGAAAACATTTTTGTCATTACTAATGTATTACTATTATGTATGTTGTTTTTTTCAGAAAATGCGCTCTGAGTGGTCAAACAAAAACTTGTAAGCACAGAATCAAACTTGGAGACTCCAGCAATTATTACTATATTTCCCCATGCTGTAGATATAAGGTGAGTAGGGTGAGAGAGTTTGCCTTGACGATCTTACTACGGTAAATGTATAGTAATTTATTTTTCTCTTTTTCCAGATTACCTCTGTATGTAATTTCTTCACATACATTAGGTATATCCATCAAGGACTTGTAAAACAGCAGGATGGTGAGTTAATATTGTGGAATTGTTTATGACACAAAACGTTGCTGATTATGGTATTATACAAAATAATGCAGCAAAAAGGCGTTTGTTGGAATTGAATGAAACTTTCTGTGTGTGAATGTAATGATGACATATGTAAGTGATTACAGTATTAGAGCAAAAGGATAAGTTTATTGGGGAAAACTGTAAAATTATTAGGAGGCTCTAGTACCCTGTTGGGTCACCTCTAGACTGGATACAAGATGAGATACAGATGGGCATTGAGGCCTACAGGTTCTATATAGTATCCTATGGCACATTTGCCTACAGATGTTGTAGCTGGGCCTGTAGATCCTGCACACTAGCTGCTTGCTGAAGTTGGTCTTCCTGCTGGTCTCATAAATGCTTTATTGGCTTTAAATCAGACAACTGGGCATGCCAAGGAAGTGTGGCAATTTTGTGTTACATTCCTGGGAACCCCTGCTGTGTGTAGGTGAGCATTATCCTGATGGAATATGCCAGTTGGAAGCCCTGCCATGAGAGGCAACACATATTGGCACAGGATGTCCTGTATATATGGCTGAGCTGTTAGTGTCCCTAGTATCACTACTAGTGGTGACGACTGCCGTATCCGATGGCTCCCCAGATCATCACACAAGCAGTTGGGGCAGTATGTGACTTCACACCGCACTCACCACGAGACCTCCATACTCAAACTCAACTGTTGTGGGATCCCAAACAGAACCCGGATTTGTCTGTAAAGACAATATGGTTCCAGTTGGTAGCCGTTCAGGTTTCTCGTTCACAACACCACAGTAAACAAAGGTGACGACTGACAATGGCAGGGCACATAATGGCCTTGACTCCAAGTTTCCTTCTGCTAAGCACCTAGAAATGAGCCAGGCAGAGAGAGTGGTGTGTAATGAAAACACCAAGTGTGTATGGATGATGGACAACGGGTGCTGCTCGTGCCTGTCAGCAGATCAAACGATCCTCTCTACTGGCATCTGTCTGTTCGTCAAACTTGTTCACGCTGTGTGTCCTCACATAACCACTGCTATCAACACCTCCTAACAGCTAGGTCAGAAATGACCATCCTACTTCTTTCAGCCCCCCCTCTCAGAATCTGTCAATTGGGCAAAATGCCTTCAAGAGGTACACTACCCAAAAATAATAGAGAAAAGATTGTGCACACTCTTGTTTGGGGATAATGGCTGATATATTTAGATAAAATATAATATATTTTTATCCTTTTTTAATATCTCTATTATATCACATTGGTATGAAAACAGTAAATACATAAATAAAAATAGGAAAAAAGAGATGAAAGAGATTCAGATGGAAAAAAATCCTCAAAAAAAATCCTCAGAAAACTCCTTAAACCTCAGGCAAGCTGTCCTGATGTAAATTCTTTTTGAATCTATTGATCAGCTGATATATTTCTAATAGATCAATATGCACGCTTTACTTCTGAAAATGCTGGTGCAAAAGGTATAAGAGCAGAGTATATACGAGCAAAATGTTTGTCTCTATGGTAATTTAATTGATATTATATACAATAGCAGGAGATTCCCATATATTGGTTGTTACTCTACCCGCTCCTCGTTGTAGCGATAAGTCGCTCCTTCTCCCACAGGGTGATGACTTTACCTTCGGGTGTAGACACGTCCGTCTGTTCGGGCAGCCCGAGGTTCTGTTGTGCGGTGTGGCGTCCCACGTGGGGCCTGGTTAAAGTTAGAGCACGCTGGAAAGAAGGGGAGAGATAATGTATCGTACTCAGCGATACTTAGTAGTCCATGCTCATGAGGTATCTGCTTTAGGAATTGATTGTTAGGCAGCGCTGTAATTCCTTGAGTATTATATTTTCTGAAAATATAATACTCAAGGAATTACAGCACTCAAGGAATTACAGCGCTGCCTAACAATCAATTCCTAAAGCAGATACCTCATGAGCATGGACTACTAAGTATCGCTGAGTACGATACATTATCTCTCCCCTTCTTTCCAGCGTGCTCTAACTTTAACCAGACGCCACACCGCCGGGAGAAAAGCGCGCGCACAACAGAACCTCGGGCTGCCCGAACAGACGGACGTGTCTACACCCGAAGGTAAAGTCATCACCCTGTGGGAGAAGGAGCGACTTATCGCTACAACGAGGAGCGGGTAGAGTAACAACCAATATATGGGAATCTCCTGCTATTGTATATAATATCAATTGAATTACCATAGAGACAAACATTTTGCTCGTATATACTCTGCTCTTATGCCTTATACCTTTTGCACCAGCATTTTCAGAAGTAAAGCGTGCATATTGATCTATTAGAAATATATCAGCTGATCAATAGAGTCAAAAAGAATTTACATCAGGACAGCTTGCCTGAGGTTTAAGGAGTTTTTTGAGGATTTTTTCCATCTGAATCTCTTTTTCCATCTCTTTTTTCCTATTTTTATTTATGTATTTACTGTTTTCATACCAATGTGGTATATTTTTATCCTTTTTTATTATCTCTATTATATTATATCTAAATATATCAGCCATTATCCCCAAACAAGAGTGTGCACAATCTTTTCTCTATTATACTTGATAACCCTTACCAAAGATCTTGTGGGTAAGATCTCTAGGTTGTGGCACCTCACCTTCTAAGTTTTTGGGACTAGTGAGCCACTTGATAATTTGCCATTTTCATTTACTACCCAAAAATAGCCTCTGAGAGCCTTTTTGTGTACATTGAATTCATATTGTATTTAAATTGCAATGTTTCAGTATTCATCACATTTCCTGTTTTACAATGAAAGATGTTCTAATTTTTATATTTATATCATCTTAATCCTAATGCAAATTACTTACTTCTGTAGATTATGGTTGAAAAATGGTATAAATGCATACTTTCCAATTTTGAAGCTATACTGTGTGTATATATGTGTATAGATACAGTATATATGTACAGTACAGACCAAAAGTTTGGACACACCTTCTCATTCAAAGAGTTTTCTGTATTTTGAAATTGAAAGGCAGTTCGTCCTCAAATGAGGACATTAGTTATCGAGGGTGACCTCCACTAATAAAATTTAGATTGCAGAATTCTTGTAATGTTGATTATTCATTTGAATATGTATGCATATATTTATTTTTTTTTTTTTTTTTTTTTAAAGCTGATCAGATGTTTTGGGAAATTATGCAGTTGAGAAAAGAAATGTCTCGAGCAAAGCTTGGATTTTTCAAAGAAGAACTTTAAGACACTAAAATAATATATCTAGACTTTTTTTTCAAAAACATGAAGGAAGAAATACAGATGAATAGTGATAACACAGGAATCTGCATATGTAAGCCACCGTAATACCTCCATATCACAACCTATTTATACTCTGTTCTTTGTGAGCTAAACTCCGTAGAGTTCATGTGGTATTCTGAAATTGACTTGTCCTGTGTGCGCCTGATATTACTGGCTGCTAAGATTCTGGTAAGCATTTGCAGGCATTACATCTGTAAATTATTAGTGACATCCAAATTTGAAGAAATAAATGGTAGTTTGAAGTATACCTTGTTATTTCTGTATTTTTGTTGAATGTGGGAACTTGGGGCTTTAAAGGCCTACATGAAGATTTGGAGCTGTGACTCATCGTTCAGATATCTAATTCCACGTCAGCATTTCACTGGGCTTTTTCATTTTGCTGCTACTTTTTGAAAGGATTAAGCCTTACAGAAGCAAAAGCAGGAAGGGGCAAATATACATACGCCAGTCTTGGTGAAGTCAGTTGGCGTAAAATGCACACAAGTGTCTTAATAAATTTGGTGCATCATCTGGCAGTTGATGTGCCAGTAAGGTTCACATCACCGTTATTTTGCATGCATTTTTTTCCATCTCTGATGGAAATGGCTCAAACGGATGCCAAATTTGCATAACGGATGCTCAGGATCCGTTTTTCACAGGATCCGTTTTTTCTTTATTTTTCTGTTCTTCTGACGGTTCAGAAAAATGGAAAAGTAATAGTGCTGTGAAATCAGCCTAAGTCAAATCTGCTCCAGCTATGAATTGACATAGATTTGAAGTATCATTTACACCAGTGAAGTGAAAAGTCGCAAATAATGGCGTAAATATGGTGTGTGCCATAATTTGCACTTGTTTTACTCCATAAAGGTGACGTAAAGAGGATGATACATCTGATGTTTTAAATACTTGCAGTAGTTGTACTCTTAGCAGCAAGGTACGGTAAGTAAAAATATGTGTCATCTGCAAACCCCATATTTATTTTCATGGGAAGTAAGGTATGGGTAGGGTGAATAATGACACATTAAATTAACCCCTTAAAAGACCACCAATATGACTTTTTTTTACAGTGGTCACTAAGGGGCCTTAGGCTAAGCTGCTGCCTTTTTAACAGCAGCCTAGTTTAAGTGCTGCATGGGTCTCCTGTGTAGGGAAGAGCAGGAGCCAGGCTCAGCTTGGCTTAATGGCTTGTATCGGCAGAACCATTGATCCTGGCCGTTTAACCTCTTAGATGCACAGTCAGCACAGACTGTGGCATCTAAGTGGTTTCAGACGGAGGGGACTTTCATCACCCATTGGCACTTTCGAGAATGAGATCATGGGGTGCTGATGCCTTCACATGAAAGCCGGGGGTCCAGTGAAGGCCCCAGGTGTGCCTATTAGATTGACTGTCAGTTTCCTACTGACAGCATAATATGCTGAACTACATAAGTAGTACAGTGTATTATGTGAGCTATCAGACAATCACATGTCCTTGTGCGACTAGTAAGCAGTAAAATGAATAAATAAAAAACATTTTATTAAAACAACTCTCCAAGTCAAAAACACACACCTTTTCCATAGAAAAACTGAAAAAATATATATAATCCTCCATTTATGCTGTATTTAAACACCTTAAAAAATCCCAGAAATAGTTTTTTGCTTATCTGCCACAAAAAAAAATAGTCATGTACCAATGAAAACTACAAGTCGTCTACCAAAAATCAAGCCCTAGTTTAAATCGTCTTTATTGTTTGGTATGTATATTTTATTTACTACAATCTTCCTAAAATTATCCTCTCGTTACATTGGAATATTTCTTTGGATACATTCATTCAGTATTACCCTCCATCACAAGTGTAAGATTAGGCATGGCCGGGTGCAGGTAGCTCTGTTTAGTTTTTCCTGTCTGATTAAGAATGAGGGCTCTTTTGCCAGTGTAAATACAGTATCAACATGAATAAAGCATGCTAGTTTCTTCACCGTTATGTATTAATGGCTTTTTACATATTTCAATATAGATAAAAAGACATACATTCTGTTTAGTTAAGCACAAGCATCTGATAAGTAATAATGAGACGCAGGCTGTCCACAGGAAGCATCTGCCCATGGAACATTGTATACAGTCTTAGTAGATTTTGTCCCCTTCTTACACAGTTCATTATATTAGACTGAGCCCACTAAAGTAATGGTTTTCACCCTCTGACATTTATATTTTCTAGTGCTGGATTGAATGGTAATGTATTTAAATGTAAAATACAAGAAGCATATTCATGTTTACATGGGGATTGGCCTATAAATTCAGTGGGAAAAACCAAAGTTGGTAAAACTATGACTAGACTGTTTAAATGTGTTGTCTCGTCTGAGACAATGGAGACATATTGCTAGGATATTCTATTTACAAATGGTCTAAGACCCAAAGAGCCTATCTTGCACCTATGTCACCTTTGAACAGTTAAGACATAGCTTTTATTTTATGTTTGTCCTAAAAATATTTAATAAACAACCCTATTTAAAAATAGCAGTGTGCTTGCTTGCTTTATTCACTTCATCGGTATAAGTCATATTTTGCAATATTTTGCATATTTTGGTATTGCTAGGAAATCCCCCCGTTGTCTCATAGGAGTCCCACCGCAGGGACCTGCACTTATATCGAGAATGGAGCCGGCAAGGTGGTGGCTGGAGGACTCCGGTCCAGCTACCACCAAGTGCTCTCCCCATAGAAGTGAATGGGAGCACACTGTGCATGACCGGTCACTGCTCCTATTCACTTCTATGAGCCCGAAGGAAGTAGCTGAGTGCTCGGCTATTTCTGGCGGCCGTATGCAAATAAATGGAGGGTGGCTGCGCATGCAGGGCTCAGTTTAGTAAATAGGTGCAGGTCCCTATCAATATGTAACCCCCCAGATGAGGCAACCCCTTTAACACGTCGTTCAGCTGCAGCCATTAGACCAGCAAATCCCTTCGACTCATTCAGTCCTGTGTACATTTTCCTGAAAACTGTTCAAATGAATACTAAATAAGCACGATAAATCATGTAATGGAACCTTCCCATAAGAATATATTGTACTATAACATTGCAACTATAGTTTCACTTGTGCGTTTAGCTCATCCAGCAGGCTGTTCTACTGCCATTCGCCGGACCCTATTGACTCTAATGCTATGCAACTAGTTTCCGTCATGAGCGCCGGATTTTGGATGGACAAAAAACACTGCACCTCTACCAGAACAGCTTGTTAAGTCAGTTAAACACATATATGAAACTAGCCTTAGTTGTAGATGTAGATATCCACATGTCAATACTACTTCACAATTTGACTATATAATGTAAGTCTTTTTTGTAAAATCATTGCATTAGATGTCTTGTGGTGGTCTAGAGTTACAGTATTGTATTAGAGAATTTAAATGCAGCAGATTTGTTACAGAAATTTGTGGGACTGAAAGTCAGGTCTCTTGAGCTGAGCTTTTTTTTTTTTTAATTTTTTTTCTGTAGCTTCTGCATGGTTTTCTGCAGCCCCCATTTGAGTTAATGGGTCAGGTGCAGAATTGTACGGATTTCAACCTGTTCAGCACAAGGGTGAAACTGAGGCATTTGCATCAAATCTGTGGGCACTGTACAGTTATCGGAGGTAGAAAAAAAAAAATTATCTTTCCTCCCCTCCTCTTAAAGGGGTTTACTGGAATTAATAAAATTGCTGAAAATACTTAAAAATTACTTTATTATATGGTAAATACATGTATATTCCCAAATACCTTTCATTAGTTATAACGGCTTGTTTTGTCTAGGAAGCCACCTTCCTATTAGTACACACAAAACCTGTCCTAATCACACAGGAGAACAAGTTACTTCACAACAGTGATGTAAGGAGCTTCCTCATCCTCCTCTCTGATCTACTTGTCAGCGATTATGATCCTGAATACAGCTGATAAGATCTTTAGGAATGGAGTTCATGAGGAGACATGAAGTAGAGAGAGGAGGTAGTGATGTGAATAATGAGCAGCAGCTCTTGTATGCAGTCTCCATTACCACAGTCTGTCCTGTCCATCCTCTCTGTACTTCATGTCTTCTCATAAATTCCATTCTTCCATTTCTAATTGAATACAACCCTTTAGGCCGGGTTCACATCACCGTTTACTTTTACGTTCTTCTGATCCGTCAGAAGAACAGAAAAATAAATGTTAATCTGAATCCGGCCTTATATGTGTACAGCAAAATTCAGTAAAACTAAAAATGAAGAGCATGTTCAGGAGCGGCAGAAAGAACCCCCATCCCAATCATGCACCACTAGTATCCAGTGGACACATGGCACAAACAAGTCACGTGCTGGTGACATGCTGGACAAATATTGCACATGCTTAATTAAATCAGTCACACTACATACCAATCACTCAAACTTAGTGTTTCTTTTAAAGGGAGTCTGTCACCTAATTTTCACCTATATAACTAAGAGCACTGCCCCACAGAAGATTGCATACACATCCCAGACATACCCGTGTGCACTTTGTGTCTGTATTACATGTACAGAAAAAGCACGTTTATTCTGCAGGAAAACAGCTCCCAAGTGCCTGGCTCTGCTGCTGCTGCAAACCAGACTGAAGGGGGGAGGGCTGCTTTAGCTGCTCATATGTAGGGATTCCAAGCTTTAAAATGATACCAAAATCACAGCATTCTATCTAGTATATCAGAAGATATAGCTGTTAGAAATCGAGTTGGGAGAGAAAGCTGTTTTTAGTTTCACTTTCTGGAGCACTTGGGAGCTGTTTTCCTGCAGAATAAAAGTGCTTTTCCTGGACATTTAATACAGACACAAAGTGCACACAGGTATGTCTGAGATGTGTTTGCAATCTTCTGTGGGGCACTGCTGTTAGATATAGGTGAAAATAAGGTGACAGACTCCCTTTAACCAGTGTTAATCCTTGGTAAAATTGTGCAGGCAGGTGAAGGAGAGGTCTACTGTGGAGAGAAAGCCATGACTCAATATAGTAAGCAGCTTCTGAAATGGCAAGGGCCAGCTCTTTTGCCTTACATTGGCAGAGATGGGACCCCTACTTTTGGGGCCCTCATGCAGCTGCACAAGTTGCATGTCCACTCATGAGTGTGATGGCTAGATTCACAAACAAACAAAATATATTGATATAACGGAACACATACAATAGGTTTTTGTAGGTCTTTTCTAAAACACTAGAGAAGAGGGGAAAAAAGCGAGATTAGACTTGCTTTTGTAGTAAACACGAGCGGAATCACTAGAGTAAGGAGTCACTCTGGAATTCGTCATGGAAGTTAACCTTGGAGGTATCACTTGTTGTATACCTTGTCATGTACAGTACTTACACCAGGAATGCGATAAGGAGATAAGCAGTTATTCAGACCTATGCTTATAGCTAAAAAAAAAAAAAAAAAAAACTGTCTAGAGCTGTGTACCTGAACAATTGCATTTATGAATCCAATCTGAAAGTGCAAAAAAGTACTTGTGAATAAAAATTATATATATATATATATATATATATATATATATTTAGTAGAATATTTCCTAATGATATAGGCACAAGTTTTCTAAGTGCATAGTCACCATAACCTGAAATGTTACACAAATGTGACATTTTGACCTTTTTAAAAAAAACTCTGCATTATACAGTATATCCTTGATCTAATTTTGGAGATGCTGATTTTAATTGGCATATTAAATGTGAATAATAACACATAAAAATTAAGTAATATGGTCATATCCACAAGATATTCTACGGTATAAGTGTATGATGGGTATGGGCCCAACCTCCAGGACCCCAGTTTTTACTACAAGTGAGGATCCCAGAAGTTGACCTTCCTCCTATCAAGCATTCTGGGTTTGGCATTTCACATCATTAGGGCCCGTTCACACGACCGTGTGAACGGGTCCGCACCTATTCTGCAAATTTGCGGAATAGGGGCGGGCCCGTTCACCTCTATGGGCAGCACGCTATGTTGCTGAGCCGCGGCTCCGCAAGAAAAGATAGAATATGTCCTATACTTGTCCGTACGCACAAGTATAGGCATTTTCAATGGGGCGCTGTGGAACACACGCCGGGCGGCCCCCGTATTTTTGCGGGTCCGCAGTAATGCGGACCTGCAAAAATGCAGCCGTCTGAACGGGGCCTTAGGCATTATCAGAGTCCTTTTGCCTGGCCCTGTAATCTGAAGCATGCGCTGTACGTTATATGATATGTGCATGTACACATTTGTGTATGGTTTTCATTGGTTCAGGTAGTGTTTGCAGTATCCCAACACCATAGCCTATAAACCACTAAATACTGACACTGTTGCATTTAAAGGGAGTTTATTAGCACTTTTGACCATGCTAAACTGCTGAGAGCACTAGCTGAGGGCTGGTGAAAGCAGTGCACATCTACCTTTTATGGAGCTGTTGTCATAATGAGTTGTGAGAATATGAAGTTTTATTCTGCCATATTTCAAGTGCCCAAAGTGGGGCTTAAAGGGGTTGTCCACTTTTTTATCTTGATGACCTAGCCTCAGGATAGGAACAAAGCATAAATGAGAGCAGCCCATCCGTGACCGCAGATCCACACGATCAATGATATAGTATTCCAAACAAAGTTGACGGCAGCATATCCACGGGAACTTCTTTTATTCACAAACTTGCACAAAACAAGCCAATAAAGTGCAACGTTTCGACTACATGGTAGATCTTTCTCAAGCATAATGTGGAGTCGAACATTGGAAGTATATAAAGTGTGCATCGCACCTCCGCCATTATTCCCATACCAATCACATATATAAAATACACCTTACACCTCCTACTAATTAAAATATACCTATCAAACCTCTTTAATAAGTGATTGTCATCTATATTCACCAACCTCAAGTAGTGTGCTCAGTGTAACATCACGGGCCTTGAATCATATAAATCACATCTCTTGATCTGATATTATATGTCCGACCCATATATGGGTGTGTAAATGTGTCCCCCTTAATCATACTGCCACAATTACAGCAGCTTAGTCAAGGAAAATTACCCATTTTCCGTGGAGGCAAAATATCTCTGTCTTTCCACCTGTGTACTACCAATATCTGTTATCACATTCCTTCTGTATGCCATCAATGGAGGTACTTCAAACTCCTTAATAGATGGTAAACCTCTTTGTAAAATCTGCCATTCCTTATTCAGGATTTTAGATATTTTACCACTCTGTCTCCCATATGTAGATACAAATGGAATCCTCCGTATTTCATTCCCCTTATCGCAGCACTTCAGTAAGGTAATTTCCCTATCTAGTCTTTTCACCTTGTTACTTGTTCTTTGTAAAGATCTCCGGGGGTAAACTCTATTAATACATTTTTAACACATCTCATCAACTCGACCTTCAAATATCCGATCATCTGAAACTACTACCTAACCCTGAGTAGCTGACTCCATGGAAGTGATTCAATCATTCGTCTAGAGTGATTGCTGTCATACCTCTAAAACAATAAATTGTTCCTATCTGTAGGTTCTAGGAATTGTAATTCTTTGTCTGAAAATGTCTTAGTAAACTGCAAACCAGGAATACTGTTATTCAAATGTTGGTTGTAAGGGGTTAAGTAGCGTGGTGGTTGTCTCCTGGGTTCGCCAGGCACACTTTAGCAGGCACAAATGCCAGGCAACATCAGTTTTCCATTAAAGGGGTATTCCCATCTCACAAATGTAGTCTGTATAATTAGATATAGCCATACCAATATTATTACTAATAGAATGTATTTATAGAAAATGTACCGTTTAGATTTGCCTATTTGTATATCCATTGTCCTACACACATCAGTCAGGCCGTTGCCCCTAGTTACAGCCACTGCGGCCATGTAGTAGTGGTGTCCGGCTTACTCCTGTACAAACCCGCTCTGAGGTAACTGCTGTATTGTGAACGCACATTGCATGAGCATGCGGAGACACATCTTAGGGTTGTAGCATTTTTGTCTGCGCTTCCAAAACGCAGAGAAACGGATCCTGTTCCAAGATCAATTCATCTGTATGGAGCAGGATCCGTTTATAAAGTCTGCGTTTTGGACGGATCCTGACCATAGCGTTTTGGACTGGTAGAACCCAAAACGCAGATGTGAAAGTACCCCAAGATGTGTCTCCGCATGCTCATGCAATGTGCGTTCACAATACAGCAGTTACCTCAGAGCAGGTTTGAACAACAGCAAGCTGACCACCACTACTACATGGCAACGGTGGTTGTAACCAGGGGCAACGGCCTGACCGATGTGTGTGGGACAATGTCTATACAATAGGGAAATCTTCTAAACGGTACATTTTATATAAATACATTATATTAGTAAAATATTGGTATGGCTATATCTAACTATACAAACTACATTTGTGAGATGGGAATACCCCTTTAACTGACCAGATTTATGCCCCTTTCACACGAGCGGGAGACTCGCATGTCTCCCGCAACGCATCTACAGGGCTGGACTCGGCACTGACAGGGATCGCATATAAAGTCCAGCCCTGTAGATGCGTTGCGGGAGACAAGCGAGTCTCCCGCTCGTGTGAAAGGGGCATTATTGTCAGCGAGTGGTACATAAAAATACACAAAACAAATCCTATGCCTGTCCGGCTCTAACTATACAATCAGGAACTCCTGACTAACTTTGGGCCAGCCTAACACTGGGCGCCAACATAACCACGCTGTTTGTACCACTTACTTTGCTCTCAGAGACTCCAAGCAGTCCAGTCCCCAGGCAGAGTGAGAGAGCGTGTGTCTGCATCCCCAGCCTTCTATCAGGCTAGCACACCTGAGGACTGATTACCTGACAGCCCAAATCCTGAACTGTCCGGGTGGAGTGGGAGCCCACCCTTCTCTCCCCACTCCAGCAACACAGGCCCTAAAAACAGGTTTCATACAAACCCAAATTGCAAAGAAGTCTGCATAGACCTCTGCTGAACATTTCCCTGGTTGCTTTTTAAATGACAGAAGTGAGGAACCTTGGGCACACATAGACCCCGTCCACTACTTCTCCAGACACTTTGTCACATGGTCAGAAAGTTCCAACTCATCTACCGTGCCACTCCAAATCAAAAAAATGTCTTGTTATCTCCATCATGCATGGTAATAGGCGAAGATGACAAATGAAGCAAGTTAGTTGCTATTTTTATATTTGATAGAAAGTTCCCCCTTTTCTCTATATACTTTAAGATTTAGACCACAGCGGTACTGTATTGACCTGGGGTCCAGATCGCAGGGTGGACTGAGTTGCCATTGGTGATCGGCTCCATCGTAGCGTGGTGTGGCCGGGATGGTCTCTATGGCAATGGAGACGCTTCCTGAGTTCCACATGTCTGGCAAGGTCAGATGGACGTAAACAGTGTTTTACCATAGATCCCAGAGAGAGGCTGCAGTGGTCCTGTGATGACGGGGTCCAGATTGCAGGGTGGATCGAGCTGCTGAATGTAGTCCATTCTACCTTTGCGCTGCACGGCTGAAAAGATCTCCATGGTAATGGTGACGCTTCCCGAGCTGGGCGGGCCTGGACTGGTCAGGTGGGCTCGCGCAGCCTGTATCATGTGACTGTGAGGCGATCACGTGACTTGTATATGTTTTCAGCTGTGGTTGGTTACAAACAGGTGGATGGATATTATGAGTTGCCATGCGCAGTTATCCCTATGAGACGCTGAAACCATGTGCATGATGTATGTGATTGGTTGGTGCCGTCCACCATGATGATCACACTATATATTGAATATGAATATAGATGACAATCACTTACTAAAGATGTTTGATAGGTATATTTTATTAGTAGGAGGTGTAAGGTGTATTTTATATATGTGATTGGTATGGGAATATTGGGTGAGGTGCAATGCACACTTTATAAACTTCCAATGTTCACTCCACATTATGCTTGAGAAAGACTACCATGTAGTCGAAATGTTGCACTTTATTGGCTTGTTTTGTACATGTTTGTGATGGACTGTTTGTGAATAAAAGAAGTTCCTGTGGATATGCTGCCGTCAACTTTGTTTGGAATACTAGCCTCAGGATAGGTCATCGCTATCCGATCGGCTGGTTGTGGACTTCCTTATTGCGCCTGCGCCGCATACGTCACAGTGCACCCTCTCTTCTTCAGTGATGCCATCATATCTCTTCTTCTGGGTGTACTGTGATGTATGCAGTGTAGTAAGGAAGTCCACAGCCGGCCAGCATCCTTTCTTCATTACGCCTGCTCCGCATACTAAACGGCTAAAGATTTCACCCGAACTCAGGGCCAGTCAAGATGACATGAACACTACCTGGCCCTGTCAATCAAGTCTAGAAGGGCGTGGCCAGTGGTGGGAGAACTGAGCCTCTAGGCGCAGGAGCAACGCCCCCCTGCTCCTAGAGGATCATTTGCATATAATAAAAGTTATTTTCTTCTCAATAATGGGGGCACGTAGTGAGATGGGACTAAGATAGTTATGTTCAGCTGACATTAGCACATCACTAATGTCAGTCAAGTTATTGCCCATGTTTCTGATGACATTACACCAGATGAGAAAAGCTTCACAAAAGGTATGTTTGTATTGCTGTCCCCAGCCCCTATCTGGAGTTGTCAGCAGTTTACCTTGGTCAAAACTGCTTACAGACTACCTCTAAGGTACTCAAAAGTACTGTGGTTACAATAAGGATCTTGTAAAAAAAAACATATCCTGTTGCATCAGTTGGCATCCGTTTGAGACATTTCCATCTGAGAACTGTGTTTTTTTTAGGTGGAAAAAAAGCACTGCATGCAGGACTTTTTTTCTGTCTAAAAAAACAGTTCTCAGACGGAAATGGCTCAAACGGATGCCAACTGATGCAACAGGATATGTTTTTTTTTCTCTTCTCTTCTTCCTACGGATCAGAAGAACTGAAACCTACAACAGCAAAATTTGTGTACTGATGTGCTAGTTTTTTGTTTTTTTCCCAAAGCTGGTCATCATTCGCCACTCATATCGGGATATCTCAATCCAGGATGAAATATAAGAAAAGTTCATCTATGTTTACTTACAGTCTCTCCAAAGTAAGGCTTCCAATGTAATTTCCTAACAGAAATTAATTTCTCAAAAAGTAAGAGACAAATCGGGGTGGATCTTGAGGTACTCTTTAAAAGGTATGTATCATCAGAAAATGACCTATTGTTTTCATCAGATTCTCATCAGAAAATTTGGAAGAAAAAAAAAAAAATCAATAACCCCTGCAATTTTGACTGGGGTAGACTGACACTAGATCACTTTGCAACAGTCATCTCAAACTCATCATATGTAGGATTACAAGATTACACTGAAAAGTAATACAGATAACTTAGTATTCACCGTAGCCAGTAGGTGACTAGTATAGCTTGATAGAGCTAACCTTAGCCCTATTTTTGCACAATACCCTCTGCACAAGACACAGAGCATGCTCAGAACACTCTCTCATAGAAGGCAACAAGTCGCCTCCAGACTATAGGTTCCAATGTCTGTGTGGCTTATGTAAAGCACATTTCTAAATGTTCCAGCTTGGGTAATATGGACTTGCCCATAGCCATGTACAGAACATAGCATTAAAAAAATTACAATCAGTAAATTAAAAAAATAGAAAAAGTGTTTTACTGTGATTAGTTAGTAAAAAAAAAAGTGTTAGTAAAGAAAAAAACAAACATGATGTGGTCCCTTTAAAGTAACCTATCAACTAACCTGCAAGCCAGGAGTATGGTTGATGTGTGCTTATAAGAATCTACAGAAATATAATTCTAAAAATACTATATACTAGAAGTGAAAGCGGTACAATGTTTTGAGAACATGATAAGACAAAGCGATTTTGTATCATTGAAATGTGATATACAATCCCTATATGCGAGCGTACCTCATGGTATTGCAATAAAAGCCCTCACGTACCATCTCAAAAAGTATAGTGACACTTTGTGTGAACTTATTTTGCAAGCAACTCACTTTTGTCATGACAAACAATTATTTTTTTTACTCAAGGTCGTGACTTATTGGGTATGCTTGTGTACGGACGACAATAAGTTGGTGAAAATGATAATTGTGGGATTGCAGATACTGTACATTAATGACCTGCTATTCACATGCCATGGGATGTATATGCTCGAACATTGTCCGCGGTTCAATTGCTCTTGAGAACACAGCATATGGCTGAAATGGGCTTGTCCTTTATGAATCGCTTTATTTGGCTTCTGGTTATCATGTTTTTCTTGATTTGATTTATGTACCAATCATGTGTCTTTTTGAATTTTTACCCCTGCCTTAATCATGTGTTTGCTGGCTTCTCATATCGATCTAATCATGTTCATTCTGACTGCGTGGTCATAGTTTGAATTAGATCGGTTGCATGTATATAGGAATTCCCTATGAATCAGGGTGTATCTATATATATACATACACATGTACCCTATTTTGCTTGATCTTATAGGGTTGAGAGGCTTGTGGTGGTTTACATATTGTGTCTGAGCAGCGTGAGTGGTCTATACATACTAAGCAGCAGCACCTATTGGTCTCCGCATCATCTTGGACTCCACTGAGGTCGAGTCTGTTTATGGATTTTAGCATTTGCTGAATTATCAAGTTGTACCTTTTCTTTGTTGTTCTTGTATCTAATGTGACTTTGCTCTAACATCGTTCTTTGATTAATGAAACTGCTATAAATTTAAATTTACTTCTCATTATTTATCCTGAATTAATTTTTGTGATTTTTGTCATTGAATGTGGCAGTGAGATTATTACCACTACTTTCAGAAAACCCACAGCAGGGAATACGGTGTTACATGCATGTAGTGCACATCCCGTACATACGGTGAAAGCGGTACCAGTGGGGGCAGGGGCAGGCTAGCCATAGACCATACAGGGATATTTCCCTATGGGCCGATGACCAGGGGGCCACTCAAGCCCTCTTCATGGCCACCAGTTAGGTACATAATGATCTCATGCTCTGAGCTTTAATTAATGTGGGATCATCGGGCACTTATGCACCCGACCAGCTGCCCTCCTGAATTTAACTGTATTGCCATTCTCAGGACTATGATGCAGTCTGTGGCATGAGTGGCATTTTTTTGTGCTGCACTGTAGTATTTGGTTCTGCATTATTTTCGTCTACACTATGATATTGCTAGCCCTACCTACTTTTGTCCCTTCCTACATGTGTTGACCCTGCCTACTTGTGTTGTCCCACCTTCTGACAATTTGGACCTACCTACAACATGGGCCACTTTTAGTTTTTTTTTTTCCAGGGCCTCCTTATCCAATCTGCTGTTGAGTTGGGAGTGTATTAGGGCCAAAGGAAATTGTGGCAAAACAGAGGATTTCCACAGTGAAATAAAGTGTCCAATCCCACTTGAAGGTTAGGGAGTATCCACATGGATGCTAAACAGTCAGGATAGACTAGAATAGAGTCTGTAATTTACATGATAATCTGTACCACTGATAAATTAATCTATGTTGGTTGTACCACTAGACATCTGAAGACTTGGAATACTTGAACATCTAACTATTTCTAACCCAAAAAATTGCAATATTTCTAAGGTATCTCGTCATTTAGTTTTGGTGCATGCAGGCAATGTAGTTTATTTCAGGATACTGAAAGCTGAACATATCAGTACCAGGTGATGACCATAAAAATGCCTTAATGTTGCAAGAAGCCTTTTGGATTTTCTACTGGCAGTCTCAGGTGCCTATGGGTCTGAACCTGAGACAGGATATCACTGTACATTATTAATATACAGTACAGACCAAAAGTTTGGACACACCTTCTCATTCAAAGAGTTTTCTGTATTTTCATGACTATGAAAATTGTAGATTCACACCGAAGGCATCAAAACTATGAATTAACATATGTGGAATTATATACTTAACAAAAAAGTGTGAAACAACTGTAAATATGTCTTATATTCTAGGTTCTTCAAAGTAGCCACCTTTTGCTTTGATTACTCTTGGCATTCTCTTGGTGAGCTTCAAGAGGTAGTCACCTGAAATGGTTTTCACTTCACAGGTGTACCCTGTCAGGTTTAAAAAATGGGATTTCTTGCCTTATAAATGGGGTTGGAACCATGAGTTGTGTTGGGCAGAAGTCAGGTGGATACACAGGTGATAGTCCTACTGAATAGATTGTTAGAATTTGTATTATGGCAAGAAAAAAGCAGCTAAGTAAAGAAAAACGAGTGGCCATCATTACTTTAAGAAATGATGGTCAGTCAGTCCGAAAAATTGGGAAAACTTTGAAAGTGTCGCCAAGTGCAGTCGCAAAAACCATCAAGCGCTACAAAGAAACTGGCTCACATGAGGACCACCCCAGGAAAGGAAGACCAAGAGTCACCTCTGCTGCGGAGGATAAGTTCATCCGAGTCACCAGCCTCATAAATCGCAGGTTAACAGCAGCTCAGATTAGAGACCAGGTCAATGCCACACAGAGTTCTAGCAGCAGACATATCTCTACAACAACTGTTAAGAGGAGACTGTGTGCAGCAGGCCTTCATGGTAAAATAGCTGCTAGGAAACCACTGCTAAGGACAGGCAACAAGAAGAAGAGACTTATTTGGGCTAAAGAACACAAGGAATGGACATTAGACCAGTGGAAATCTGAGATTTGGTCTGATGAGTCCAAATTTGAGATCTTTGGTTCCAACCACCGTGTCTTTGTGCGACGCAGAAAAGGTGAAGGGATGGACTCTACATGCCTGGTTCCCTGGTTCCCACCATGAAGCATGGAGGAGGTGTGATGGTATGGGGGTGCTTTGCTGGTTACACTGTTGGGGATTTATTCAAAATTGAAGGCATACTGAACCAGCATGGCTACCACAGCATCTTGCAGCGGCATGCGTTTCCATCCGGTTTGCATTTAGTTGGACCATCATTTATTTATCAACAGGACAATGACCCCAAACACACCTCCAGGCTGTGTAAGGGCTATTTGACCAAGAAGGAGAGTGATGGGGTGCTACGCCAGATGACCTGGCCTCCACAGTCACCAGACCTGAACCCAATCGAGATGGTTTGGGGTGAGCTGGACCGCAGAGTGAAGGCAAAAGGGCCAACAAGTGCTAAGCATCTCTGGGAACTCCTTCAAGACTGTTGGAATACCATTTCAGGTGACTACCTCTTGAAACTCATCAAGAGAATGCCAAGAGTGTACAAAGCAGTAATTAAAGCAAAAGGTGGCTACTTTGAAGAACCTAGAATATAAGACATATTTTCAGTTGTTTCACACTTTTTTGTTAAGTATATAATTCCACATGTGTTAATTCATAGTTTTGATGCCTTCAGTGTGAATCTACAATTTTCATAGTCATAGTCATGAAAATACAGAAAACTCTTTGAATGAGAAGGTGTGTCCAAACTTTTGGTCTGTACTGTACATTTTTTGTTCCTTAGTCAGTGTTCACACTGTAGTTGTGTTTTTTTGTGCATTTTTTTCTTCTGTGGTCAGTGCAGTTCTTGTGCTTTTTCCCCCTCTTTCTCTACCAGTTTTCACACCATAGCTGTGTTTTTTGTGCGTCTTTGCTGAATTTTTTTTTTTATTTCAAATGTTTTCCAAACAACAGCATTTGGACATTAATGCCATGAAATTTATTACCTTGTGTATGTTCCATGGTACATATCTAATATTTCCTAAATGGTACATCTTATTTGCTCTGATGATTAGTACAAGATGTAAAGAACATTTTGTAGAAGGGTTGTTTTTATCGTATTTGATATTTTAATATAGATCACATCATAATATGGATAATTGGGTCCAACTGTGGAAGAAGGACTGGTTTTGGCCCAATTCACATGACTGTATTTTTGGTCTGCATCCAATCCGCAGTGGCATCAGTCACCATGGAGTTTCACTGTAAAACAAAAAAAAGTATTCTTTTTTGACGGATGCTGCAGGATAGAAAAATGTAGTGTACTATGCAGTTTTATTCTTTTTTCCCCAATGTATATGTTAGGGCTCATGCCGGCCGGGCCCATATTGCGGCCCATAGACAGCGGGTCCACAATACACGGGCCCCAGACGTTTTTGCACCAGATCACGGATGTGGACCCATTCTATTTTTTTGCGTTGCAGATGGATCACAGACCCATTCAAGTTGAATAAATTTGCATCAGTCTTCGGAAACCACACTGATGTCGCCTGTGCATTGGGGACCAAAAATTGCGGTTCCCAATGCACAGAACAGCCGGGCAACGGCCGTCTGCATGAGCTCGTAGATGTAGAGCACATACATGATGTGAATCCAGTCTGAGATCATATAATGATCGAAATGCGTAAGCTCTTCTATTGCCGCTGGATTACTATAAACCTTATGTGATTTAATAAAGAACTGGACATTTTTACTTACCTGTGGAGCTGAACGTTCTTGGATTGGATCCTGTGCTACTTGGCTGGAGGTGGGGTCCATGCACCCAGGCTGGGAGTCTCCTGGGATGGTACCTCCTTTTGGTAAAATTGGTAAGATATCTTTATAAATGTAAGAAGATACAGTGCACTGGGAATTAAAAGAAGACATTTTAGCTTGCTGTTGACAATCATGGAAGTAAATGCAAAAAGTATGTACAATGATGTCTGTGTATATAACACACCCATAACAAATGCTATGCTATTGCTGCCAGGTTCCCTGTGACCAGTTTACACCATATTCTGGATTTATAATGTACAGCTAAAGACAGACTTGTCCTGAAGCAGTTTCATGACTGGTGTTCCTTTTAACATCATCCTACTGCTGCGTCATCCAAATAATGCTCAGGGAGGCGTACCATGATCCTTGATTGCATGCATTGTAAAAATATTTTTGCTGCATGGAAGGACAAATGTTAGATAAGAATTAATGGTTATTACTCTAGTGTCTACGCATGTGCTGTGCTCTTAGACCAAAGGTCTCCGCAACCAGGAAGAGATGGTAATGGTCTAATGTGCTTCAGAATTAAAACATATTTCAACTGATCTACAGCATATTCTGCCATAATTTACGTACATTTTCTCGAAATGACTGGATCCGGATATATTGAAGTATGTAGATGAAGTGGACTTAAGCAGGTTTTCTGTTCTACAAGGAAGAGTCGTGGTCATGCGTGATGCATTCTTAGTAGAAAGTATGGCCTACTGAATCAGTCTGGGATTTCTGACAACTGTTCTCAGTATTGTCTTCTTTGAACAATTGTCAAGGAAGTTGTCATGGATCGGCTGGATGTATTAGGGGAAAATGAGGCGTTACAACAATTCTTTGAAGGTAAATTTTTGTTTTCTTGAACATAACTGTGATATCATTATTCTTCCGTGTTATTTCATCAGCTAAGATATTTGAACTTTCAACACTTACAGGTACCTGTCCTTTCTGTAGTAATTCTTCTACCTTTCCAGAAGGCTTGGTATTTACACAGTTAACCAGACATGCTTACGTGCTGTCCATAGTGCGTATTACCAATAACTATATGTACAGAATAATATTCTATTGAACTCTGTTCACATTAACAGCATAGACTTTTATACATCCGTTTTAAAATGGATCTGAATGAAAAATGAACTGATCCCATTAATTTAAGGGAGTCACTCCAGACTTTCATTTTCTTGCCATTAACAAAAAAGAACAGAAACCAGACAAAAGGAGATTAGTCATAGTGTGAACACCGCTTTATGTTGCCTGTACGTGTAGTGGTTGTAAATACAATGTGTTTCACCTGTCAAAGCAGCTGAAAAACGCATTGCAAATCCTGTAATGGTATTGCCCTCCAGCGGTAATTACGAGTTATGGTGTGGGAATAGCTTGTTTCCTCCTTTGCCATTTCTGAAGCATCCATGACTAGAAAGCTGTAAAAAGCTTTGTTCACACACGTCCCACATGCGGTTCATTATACCTTTTTATGGATTAAAAAAAAAAAGGGCTTATGTACACCATTGTATTACAGTTCTATAGATGTCTACAGGCTATAGTGTACCTTCAAATGTCTAGGATTTCATTTCAAGCAATACATGAAGCATACTACAGTACAACACATTCTGTATTATGGAAGTTTTCTCCCCTAAAAACTTCCTCTAGAGCACAAAAATAGTATGGTGCCATATAGAAGCATGATACAGTAGAATACAAAGTGGCTATAGCTCTGCAGTACAAAATTTTTTCCTTTGGGCGGGTATTTATTTATTCCCATACCACATTTATGTTTGTTGTGCCATGAATGCCATTTTATGAAATTTCAAGCACACAGTGTAGGCCATACTGCAAATGATACCCTTGGTTTTTTGCAACATTTTCCATAAATGGGTTAATTTAAAAATACGTAATGCTCAACTGAGTTATACAACAAGACTGACCAAAACACAAAGGCAATTCTACATCTGAATGATAAATGGAAGTTTTGCACTGGGCTATTCAATTGTTTGACCTACAAATATGTCTGGACTTGCTTGTCTGGTGCTTCTGATAACATTAGTGAATTCATATCCTATAAGGTGATGTGAAATATTAATATCAAATTATTGGCAGTGTTCGGTTGAAACTGTTGTACGTGTAAGGGAATCAAGGGACACTTACTTTTTCACACTTAGGTGATATGAGTTAGAATAAATTTGCTGCTTAAAGAGGACCTGTCACCTCTCCTGACATGTCTATTTTAATAGCTCCATGCATTCCCCACGTACTAACAATTCTGGAACATCTATTCTTATGTCTGTATGTTGTGCCATCCCTTTATTATTTCTACTAGACGTTATGAATGAATTGCTATTAGCCATCAGTAAGGGTACAGAGGGGAGGTAACTAGAGATGAGCGAGCGTACTCGGGAGCAATTTTCGAGTAGTAGCGTACGCGTCTTCTAATCTGTACGCTAATGCGTACGCATCTTGTAATTTGTACGCATTAGCGTACAAATTTATAAAATGCTTACGCATTAGTGTACAGGTTATAAAATGCGTACGCTACTACTCGAAAATTGCTCCCGAGTACGCTCGGCCGAGCATGCTCGATCATCTCTAGAGGTAACCAGTTGGGTGTTCCTGCACAGTCTGACAATGGCAGCACTGACTGGATAAAGTGAGACTATGCAGGGACACACTCCCAACTGGTTAACATATTTTATCATAATCAATGCACTTAAAGGGTTTACTTACATTATCTTGCAACTTTAGGCTGATCATACACATTACTTAGCTATTGGCCAACAGCTATATCTCTCTACCTCACCATACACATGCATGCCTGGCTAGGAAAGCATATGTACTAAATGGGGACTGTTAGACATCTCTGACAGTGGCTTACCTCCCTGAGAAGAAATGACCAGGCAGCTGGATTAAATCCTTATTTATCCTAACACCTGGCATTGGGGGAGAGTAGGGAGTCCCTGTAAAAATCGTTGGGTTCAGCCAACATTTAACTAAGGGTTCATTCACACTACCATATATTGGGAGTGTGGGACTGTTTTCTGCTAATATTAATTTTTAAGCAAGTGTCTGCAGCCTGCTCTCTGCATTAAAAGATTCCTATTTATCTGCTCCACACCATTTCGGTCCTCCGCACTGTAAGCAGGGACGTGCTGCTCACAAACAGTGGATCTGTGTGGGGACAAAAAATTGAAGACACGATCCTTCATTCCCATACAGAGCAGATAATAGCTGCATATACAGTAGATCCCAAGGTCATTCCCAATCACTGCCCTTTGTAATGACCCCTATATTTGGGCACTGCTCAGGCACTTGGGTAGTGGCTTTTGTTCATAATAAAAGTCACAAACCTCTGCTAAATCCAATGTACAGTGGAAAACAATGACACACAATGCGCCCTATTGATTTTTAATGGGGTGTGTTATAAACTTATGTTGCATTTAGACTGCCCAGCGGAGAAGGCAATTTCTGGAAGGGGCCATTCTTTCCCTATAATTGCCCTCTCACCTTTGGAGGTGAAGAGTGTCATTAATGTGCAGCAATCACCTCCACCGTATGGAGACGAGCGATGGCTACTGCTATGCCTCATACAGATTCATTGTTTCTGGGCAGCAGATCGCTGTTGATTTAGGGATCATGCACACAACTGTATGTGTTTTGCGGTCCGCAAAAAACAGTTCCACAAAAAATATGGATGGCATCCGTGTGCATTCCGTATTTTGCGGAACGGAACAGCTGGCCCCTAATAGACCAGCACTATTCTTGTCTGTAATGCTGACAACAATAGGACATGTTCTATTTCTTTGCGGAACGGAAATACGGACATACGGAAACGGAATGCACACGGAGTAACTTTCGTTTTTTTTGCGGACCCATTGAAATGAATAGTTCTGCATACGGTCTGCAAAAAAACAGAACAGACAAGAAAAGAAAATACGTTCCTGTGCATGAGCCCTTAATGTGTTGCATGAACAATAAGCTCACCCGATGAACAAGTGTTTTTCTCATTCGTCAGGTTATCTGTGACACCTTTACATGGCAGATTATCGGAAACAAGTGTTCGTACTAATATTCATTCCTGATAATCTGCCTGACAATTGCATGGTGTAAATCTAGCATTACTCTCTTCATCGATTTATCCTTAGCAAGGCTACTTTGTACACTGCACCTTGTGGGGTTCATTGTGACTTCAGCGTCTCATAAATCCAAATTCTGCAAGTAGTGGTTTTTAAAGATTGTTGCTAAACACCTTATTGTGTTCAAGCGACTTTATTCAGAAATGCTCTTGTTCACACTATGCTCTCTTCATGCAGCTTTTGCATGCTGTTCCAGCACAGGCCTCCTCATAAATTAAAAGGCATCTGTCAGGAGATTTGTATGTATGACACTGGATGACCTGTTACATGTGCATCTGTATGCACGCATTGCTAAGAAAAATGAAGTTTTACTGTATGCAAACAGTTACGTTGCCGTTACACCTAGAGGCTCTGCTCTCTCTGCAACTGCTGTGCCCTCTGCTCTGCACTTTGATTGACATGGGCAGGCATGATGATGTTTTCACGGCATTGTCCTGTCAATCAAAGTGCAGAGGGAGTGGCAGTTGCAGAGAGGATAGAGCAGGGACAACCTTTGGCACTCCAGCTGCTGTGAAACTACAACTCCCAGCATGCACACTTTCTTGGCTGTTATTGTAACTCCTGTAGAAGTGAAAGGAGGGTTCTTGGAGTTGTAGTTTCAGAACAGCTAGAGTGCTGGAAGTTGCTGATCCCTGGAATAGAGCCTCTATATATAATGGCAATGCCCCATTGATCCTAGAGGCTCATTAGCATATATTAAAACATCATTTTTCTCAGCAATGCGGGCACATATGGACATGGGACCAACACAGATGTGTTCTGTGCCAATTGCACATTCAGCAGGTAAGCCAATTTCATAGGCGCAAATCTGCTGACAGATTTAAATGCCTCATCCGGAAGTCTGTGTGCCAGATTTAAATCTATTCCAACTTGCAGCTGGCGTATATTTCAGTCATCATTTACCACACTTTCTGGCATCGCCCTCATCCTGCTCCCTTATTAGAAACAGGCAAGCTTGGCATAAAAAAATGCATTTGGGACTTTTTAATGCCTACACCATGATGTAGGGCAGGGGTCGGCAACCTTTTTTGTACGGAGTGCCAATTTAAAAAAAAATCAAAGCTTAAGTGCTCAGTGTGGCGAGTCATACAGGAAAGTAATATAACACAAATATGTGACATAAATCAGGTATTTACTAGCTATGTCCCAAAATTGTCAATAACACTGGCTGACCTGCCCGGCTTATAGCGCCTTCACAGCCAGCATATTTTGTGGCAGAAAATTCTGCAACTGAAAATCAGTTCCATTCCGTTGAATGGGGCAGCAAGCACATGGATTTCTGCAAGCCTCATTAAGGTGAATGAAACTGAATTTCAGTCGCAGAATTGTCTGCCACAAAATGCACGTGTGAAGACATTCCAACGTTTCAGAAAAATTGCTTTCCGGAAAATATACAAATAGTAAAGCTTGTCACTGCTCCTCAGAATCTGAAGCCCCCACACATAATAATCATATTCTGACTCACCATCCCCACTGCACCCCCCCAAAGTAGTCAGAGAGCTTGTTCCATATTCTCCCCAGCAATCATTTTCAGGCTCACCACTCCTTCCCCCAAAGCAGTTAGAAACCTTCTCTTCATAACCAGCTTCCCCTATCCCTTCAGCAATCACATTCAGGCTCACAATTCTCCCCCCACCCTTGAACTGGTCACATTGCTCGTTCTGCCATCTCCCAAGCTCACCATCCTCCCCCACTCCAATCTGGTCACAGTGCTCGTTCAACTATCCTCCCAAGCTCACCATCCTCACTCCACCGCAAATCTGGTCACATGTACATTACCCCATCTCACCTTCCTCCCCTCACCCCAAATCTGGTCACATGCTCGTTCTCCATCTCCCCAAGCTCAACTTCCTCCCTCAATCTGGTCACAGGGTTCATTCCCCCATCCTCCCAAGCTCACCATCCTCCTTCCACCCCAAATCTGGTCACCCCATCTCCCCAAACACACCTTCCTCCTCCCACCCCAAATATGGTCACATGCTCATTCCCCCAATTTCACCAAGCTTACCTTCCTCCCCCCACCCAAAGCCAAAGGTGTCAATCTGACCTTTATGCCCCTCCCATGTGCCACAGATTGGAGCTAGGTGCTTGAAAATTTGATCATCTGCACATTTTAGCGAGACCTGCTACTTCTTCGATTTGCATAACCTTACGGCTTGTCCTTCTTGGTGTTGCAGTTTTATTGTCTAGTGGTGTGTGTGATGAAAAATATTTTTGATGGAAGTGTCTCTGTAGATGACACAGTTGGATCTTCATGCTTTTGTGTAGATCTGGTGGTTTCACTCACTTTACTGGGGAAAGAGTTTTCCTTTGGCTGAAAGAAAATCAATGTGAATCCAATTCTGAATTTAAGTCTATATTTTTGTGATAATCATCAATTATGACAGTTTTGTCCTCTCAAAAATTAAGGCAAGTTGAGTATTGTAATGCCTACTATTATACACTGAAAATTAAGATAGTAAAGCTTGCAGACTTCAAGAGCAGAGGGGAAAACCGTGTTAGATTATCACCTGCTTAATTGTTCTGAAGCACGTAAAATTATCAGTGGCTCTACTAGTATTTTCTTATAACTACAGTTCCTGTTGCCTGACATTTTTGTATAATCTCTTAGGCCAGGATGTACACAGAGCCTTGGATAATCCCATGGTGGACACGAGCATGCTGGAGAAGTATATTAGTAGTGACTATGCATTTGGGGCACTGTAAGTCAATATCACTTGTTTGAGTTTCTCTGTACAGTCATGGCCAAAAGTTTTGAGAATGATACAAATATTAATTTTTACAAAGTCTACTGCTTCAGTTTTTATAATGGCAATTTGCATATACTCCAGAATGTTATAAAGAGTGATCAGCTTAACAGCAATTACTTGCAAAGTCAATATTTGCCTAGAAAATGAACTTTATCCCCCAAAACACATTTCAACATCATTGCAGCCCTGCCTTAAAAGGACCAGCTAACATTGTTTCAGTGATTGCTCCATTAACACAGGTGTGGGTGTTGATGAGGACAGGGCTGGAGATCAATCTGTCATGATTAAGTAAGAATGACACCACTGGACACTTTAAAAGGAGGCTGGTGCTTGGCATCATTGTTTCTCTTCTGTTAACCATGGTTATCTCTAAAGAAACACGTGCAGTCATGATTGCACTGCACAAAAATGGCCTAACATACAAGAGTATCGCAGCTAGAAAGATTGCACCTCAGTCAACAATCTATCGCATCATCAAGAACTTCAAGGAGAGAGGTTCCATTTTTGCCAAAAAGGCTCCAGGGCGCCCAAGAAAGACCAGCAAGCGCCAGGACCATCTCTTAAAAGTGTTTCAGCTGTGGGATTGGGCTACCAGCCGTGCAGAGCTTGCTCAGGAATGGCAGCAGGCAGGTGTGAGTGCATCTGCACGCACTGTGAGGCGGAGACTCTTGGAGCAAGGCCAGGTCTCAAGGAGGGCAGCAAAGAAGCCATTTCTCTCCAGAAAAAACATCAGGGACAGACTGATATTCTGCAAAAGGTACAGGGAGTGGACTGCTGAGGACTGGGGTAAAGTCATTTTCTCTGATGAATCCCCTTTTCGATTGTTTGGGACATCTGGAAAACAGCTTATTCAGAGAAGACGAGGTGAGCGCTACCACCAGTCTTGTCTCATGCCAACTGTAAAGCATCGTGAAACCATTCATGTGTGGGGTTGCTTCTCAGCCAAGGGAATCGGCTCTCTCACAGTCTTGTCTAAAAACACAGCCATGAATAAAGAATGGTACCAGAATGTCCTCCGAGAGCAACTTTTCCCAACCGTCCAAGAGCAGTTTGGCGATCAACAGTGCCTTTTCCAGCATGATGGAGCACCTTGCCATAAAGCAAAGGTGATAACTAAATGGCTCAGGGAACAAAACATAGAGATTTTGGGTCCATGGCCTGGAAACTCCCCAGATCTTAATCCCATTGAGAACTTGTGGTCAATCATCAAGAGACGGGTGGACAAACAAAAACCTACAAATTCTGACAAAATGCAAGCATTGATTGTGCAAGAATGGACTGCTATCAGTCAGGATTTGGTCCAGAAGTTGATTGAGAGCATGCCAGGGAGAATTGCAGAGGTCCTGAAGAAGAAGGGTCAACACTGCAAATATTGACTTGCTGCATTAACTCATTCTAACTGTCAATATCAGCTTTTGTTACTCATAATATGATTACAATTATATTTCTGTATGTGATAAAAACATCTGACAAACACACATAAAAACCAGAGGGCAGCAGATCATGTGAAAATAGAATATTTGTGTCATTCTCAAAACTTTTGGCCATGACTGTACAGTGTATGTATCCATGTTTCTATATGCATTTTTCTGTGATGAGGCAATCATTATAAAACTGAAGGAGGTGTTATCTGAAATGTTTGCTCTTATGATATTTCATGTTGGGGAAAAATGTTTATTGCATTTAGATTTAGGGGTAACACAATTTTGATATAAATGGATTTGCGCCAAAGTAAGTATATAATAGAACAGATCTACCAAAAGTTATTTGCAGGGATTCTACATTAATGTTGTCATAATACTAAATCTAAATGCAGATTCACTGCCTGAAAATATGACGATTAAAAACTACTTTATTATTATTTTCATTAAAAAGAGTGGCTATCTGCCAAAATTATACAAACAGGCTGGAGCTCAGTGGAAGGGCTGTTATCCCTTTACATATATATACGATACAGCCACATCCACAGAGCTACTAAAACACTGTTGCCATGACGCAGAGGTTACTGTGTTGGCAACATATTGTTACTTTTATTTGTAACACAGAACCTCTAAACATTTGAACTTTGGACCACAGTCATACGGAGCTATTCATAATCCATCAGTGTTTCTGTGTTTATTATCATGCATACAATGTATGTTCTTTTTCTTTAGACCCTACTCCAGGCGCACAACGCATTTCTATGCCATCAAATACACTGATTGGCATGTCATCAGGAGCTATGAGGAGCAGAACATTAAGTTTTCACCCAGGCTGCTAGCCCATAAACTTGGCATACAGCAGCTCGCCGAAGGCTGCGCATCATTTGAGCTGCACGTCCACCATGACAGGCGTTCAGCGTTACCTACATGTGTGTCCACGAGATGCTGTATGCCAAGTTTATGAGCTAGCAGCCTGGGTGAAAACTTGATGTTCTGCTCCTCTTAGCTCCTGACGACATGCCAATCAGTGTATTTGATGGCATAGAAACGCGTTGAGCGCATGGAGTAGGGTCTAAAGAAAAAGAACATACATTGTTTTGGAGCTTTTAGGGCCAGCAACAGTGATGTGTGTATGCATGATAATAAACACAGAAACACTGATTGCTTATGAATAGCTCCGTATGACTGTGGTCCAAAGTTCAAATGTTTAGAGGTTCTGTGTTACAAATAAATGTAACAATATGTTGCCAACACAGTAACCTCTGCATCAGGGCAACAGTGTTTTAGTAGCTCTGTGGATGTGGCTGTATCATATATATATGTATGCCACTCTTTTTAATGAAAATAATAATAAAGTAGTTTTTAATCGTCATATTTTCAGGCAGTAAATCTGCATTTAGATTTAGTATTATGACAACATTAATGTAGAATCCTTGCAAATAACTTTTGGTGGATCTGTTCTCTAAAGGTGGCCATAAACATTAAAGGGGTTGTGCGGGGGTTTTATATTGATGGCCTACTGTATGCTCACAATTAGGGATGAGCGAACTTCTGTTTTCAAGTTCGGCGTACAAGGTTCGGGTTATGTATGGATTTATGGGAAATCTCAGCATCCCCACAGTTTAAGAAATGAAAATCATTCAATTTATCCTAAAAAATATAGTTTAACATTTCTGCAATTCCAAATAGCTTTCCTCAAGCTTGACTTTCACACAGTACAGATTTTTTAAGCCAAAACTAGGATTTGATCCAAAAAGATAAAATGATGTCTTTCTTTTATAACTTCTTGTTTAGGATGCCTGGTGTTGCGTACTAAAACTGCACAAAATCTGCACTGTATGAACAAGGCGCTGAGTATATCACAGTCATTACATTGCAAAAATAAAGTGATATACAAGGGAAAAATGGAATTTCTCTTGTATATCACTTAAAAAACTGAGAATTCCTATTTTTCAGTTTGTTGGTTTCATTTAAAGAGACCTCCACTCCATCAATGTTGATATAAATTATAAGAAAACTATATTAGAGAAAAAAGCAGTATGTGCACTGTTGCCTTATTAGCTTTGGTTGTATTTACAACTATTTTTTATTTTTTGTTGACAGGTTTTCCAGGAGTTCAATATTGATGGCCTTTCCTCATGATAGGTCATCAATACCTGATCGGTTGGGGGTCCAATCAGCTGTTTGAAGGGGCAGTTCTATCCGCTTCCTTGACCAGTGACGTCATATTCATCGGTCACATGGCCTATTTGCAGCTCAGTCCCATTCAAGTGAATGGACCTGGGCTGCAGTACCAAGCACAGCCGCTAAATAATATGTGGAAGAGATCAGTGGCCTCTTCACTGATCAGTAGGGTTGCCAGGAGTTAGGGCCCTTTCACACGACCGTATGCCCTCCGAGACATACAGTCCGTAAGTGGGCCATATGTCCCGGAGCGGTATTGATCGTGCGCACGGGAGCACACAGCATCACAGATTACAATGATGTTGTGCACGTCGGGCTGCCCGCTGGACTATTGTCCCGCATTCATATGATTTTATGAGTGCGGGACAATAGCCCCGCGGGCGGCCTGGTGTGCACAGCATCATTGTGATCAATGATGCTGTGCGCTCCCGTGCGGACGATCGATGCCGCTCCGGGACATATGGCCCACTTACGGACCGTATGTCTCGGAGGGCATACAGTCGTGTGAAAGGGCCCTTAGGGTTGTATTACACCAACAGATTATCTGACCAATAATTGGTCAGATGGCCATTTGCACACACAGATCTTTTGTAGTACACACCAACTATTGGTTTGATTAGACAGATATTGGTCAGATAATCTGTTGGTGTAATACATGCCTTAGACGCACACTGATGAGATATTGATCATCTATCCTGTGGATAGGCTATCAGTATTAAACTCCCAGAAAACTCCTTTAATACTGAGTACTTTGGAACTAATGTCAGTTATGTGATGTAAAGTCCACGCATTTCTAATCAGTAAGTAGAGAGAACGTCCTCAGTACTTTTAGAAAAACTCTATTTTGCAGGTCTTTTATTCACAGAATATGTGACTTTGGCACCACTATTACATATTGTTTTACATTTTCAGTACGTACAGCATTGTAATAAAGGGCAGCGGTAATATGCCCTTCAATCACAGAATATTCTCTGGCATTGCCATTTTCTGTAATATTCTCTTATAGTGTACAGGTTTTCTGCAGTTGCAGCTATATGATCCAATTAACCTATTATTTATATTATAAATCCTGTTCTCTACTTGTAAACCAGATTACCAGACTCTCCCCCTTATTCTGGATCAGAGCCGTGTTCACCCCCACAGATGAATGGTAAGGTTCATTACTACTGTATTGTTGAAGTTCTGTACTAAAGAACATGGCCAAGGCCACAAATTATGTACTACATGTACTTACAATAGTGCGCAGATTGTATGCTGGTAAATGTGCGGCCACACACGTGGTGTTTCAGGTTGTAAGCATGATGCTTAAAGTGGTTTTCCATAATTTATTAAGTAATGGTCTATCATCAGGATGGCCATCACTAGCTAATGGGTGGGGGTCTGGCATCCTTTCAATCTGTTGTTTGAGTGTTGTTTGTGTCAATTTGTGCCAGAAAAAAAAATGCCAGTGTGAATTTGTGTGTAGGAGGACCTTTAAAGAGTTTCCCAGAAAAGTCATATCATCTATCAGTTGATTTGTTCTATTTGTACAGTGAAGTGGAATTTCAGTTTAGCAATGATGGAGCCTGCATGCTGCTGCCAATTTTCTCAATGTCTAAGGGTGCTTTGACATGTGGTAGATTTGTGGCAGATTTTCCTGACAGCTTTATGTCAGTATAATTAAGTAGATGTAAGGTCATGCAGAGACACACAGCATTATAAATCTGTATAATGCTGTGCATTCCTGCAAGACGAGCAGTGTACAAAACGGAAAATGACACTGACACACGGAGCGTGATTCCCGCACTGCATACACTCATGTGAAAAAGCCCTTATATGTAAACATGGTTTGTAAAGCTCACAAAATTACAGTATGTCCATTGTCTTTCCGTTTCAGGTCGAATCCACCCTACATGCTGGCCAAATGGGTTGCAACCCTCACTTTCAACACATTCTTTAGTATCTTGCAGATACATGGAACAATCACCAAACTCTGGAATCCATTCCCTTCCCACTTCACAGGACAACTCTATAAAAGTGAACAACCAAGACACATCTTGGAATGGCTCCCCACCACCATCTTTCATGGAATACAATTATCCATATATTCAACAGAGGGTCTCTCCAAGCAACAGGTTGCATTAAAATAGTATGATGTGATTGCACTAGATGATCCATACATGCTCATCCATAACGTAGTTAATTCTGTAATGGTAATTTCCTGGGTTGATTCATAGTCATTTCTGTGATGGTAGTTGTGTACTTTGATTCCTAGTAAATTCTTTGATTGTCATTGTCCATGTTGAATCATAGCTAATTCTTTGATGGTAGTTGCCCAGGTTGATTCATAGTTAATTCTTTGATGGTAATTGCCTAGGCTGATTCATTGTTAATTCTGTGATGGCAGTTGTGCAGGTTGGTTCATAGTTAAAGGGGTATTCTGGTTACATTAATTTATCCACAGAATAGGGGATAACTATTAGATTGGTGAGGGCCTACCACTGGGACCCCTACATATCACAAGAACAGGGGCCTTTACCCCCTGCAGCCTCTTGAAATGATTGGAGCATCCGGCTGGGCATGCGTGTGGCAGCTCCATTCATTTTTATGGGAGTTCCGGAGATAGCCAAGTACAGCGCTCACCTATCTCTGGAATTCCCATGAAATGAATGAAGCAGCCGCATGCATGCCCAACTGGTCACAGGCCCCTATTCTTGTGATCAATGGGGGTCCCAGCAGTAGGACCCCAACCGAACTAATAATTATTCCCTATAATGTAGATATGGCATAACAATGTAACCGGAATACTCCTTTAACTCTGTCATCTTAGTTGTCCAGGTTGATTCATAGTTAATTCTGTGATGGTAATTGTCTAGGTTAATTCATAGCTAATTTTATGATGGTAGTTGTCTAGTTTGATTCATAGTTAATTCTGTGATGGTAATTGTCCAGGTTGATTCATACCTAATTCTGTGATGGTAGGTGTCTAGTTTGTTTCATAATTAATTCTGTGATGGTAGTTGTCCAGGTTGATTCATAGTTAATTCTCTGATGGTAGTTGTCCAAGTTAATTCATAGTTAATTCTCTGATGGTAGTTGCTAGGCTGATTCATAGTTAATTCTGTGATGGTAGTTGTCCAAGTTAATTCATAGTTAATTCTATGATGGTAGTTGTCCAGATTGATTCATAGTTAATTCTGTAATGGTAGTTTTCAAGTTTTATTCATAGTTAATTCTGTGATGGTAGTTTTCAAGTTTGATTCATAGTTAATTCTGTGATGGTAATTGTCCAGGTTGATTCATACCTAATTCTGTAATGGTAGGTGTCTAGTTTGTTTCATAGTTAATCCCATGATGGTAGTTGTCCAGTTTGATTCATAGTTAATTCTATGATGGTTGTTTTCAAGTTTGATTCGTAGTTAATTCTGTGATGGTCGTTGTCCAGGATAATTCATAGTTAAATCTGTGATGGTAGCCAAGTTGAATCATACCTAATTCTTTGATGGTAATTATCCAGGATGATTCATAGTTAATTCTGTGATGGTAGTTGCCTCAGTTTATTATACAAATTACATGTATTCATTTTAGAATAAAAAGTTTTGAAACTCAATAAAACTTTGTGTGTCAAGTCCTCATGCCTTCTGTCTATGCTTGCTGTCAGCAAATAGAACCATTCATTGTTTATATTCAGAAGCAGGAAACCTGTCTTCATCATATTCTAACCAAACAAGGAACTTTAGGCAGCGTGCGCAATGTTTTCCACTAGATGTCACTGAAGTAATAGACCTGTTTACATTCAAAAAGCAATGAGTACAACTAAACTATCTTCAACCACCATAATAAAATACATTTCACTTATATGATGGCTATACTCACTAAGTATATAAGCCTTCAAATCCTATTCCTGTACTTGAACATTTATAGACTGAGAGCTACATACAAAAATTAGGCAGTCTCCAGGACTGGTTGTGCACATGTACCAATGCTCAGTGCACCCTCTATAGTTCTGCTTCTGCACCTTTTACAGGGATAAAACTACTGTACTGTTAGCATAAATAGCATCTAACAGTAGATAGTATAGACTAATAGGGCTCTAGAACTACCCATGAAGGGGTTGTCTTGTTGGAGACAACCCCTTTCAAAAAGCAGCTGTCAAAGCCATCAAGCTGATTGCGCAGGTCATGATCCCAACACCACTATCAAATAGCTCATTTTGCTGGGGAGGCCTCTGCCATTGAGGCATTTGTAGTCTCAAAGAAGGTTGTCCCAAGCAGGGCACACCTCACAATGATGTCCATATACCCTAATAAGGCATATGGTTTGTCTTCTATAAGGTTGTCCTCTTGAGACAAACCCTTTAAATAGGGAACTGTATTACAGTATGGATAGCTGTAATAAAACAGAATAATGTGAATACATGAAATGTGTAAAATCTAAAACACTGTTGTGTTCATCAAAAATAGCATGGAAGTGACTGTACAATATATAGGTAAAGCAAAGATGGGATTATCAAATGTAGCTGAGATTGTGGTTTAATATCACAGTATATTATCAATGCTGTCCCACAGATCTATAAAATAAATTCAGCTATATCAGATTACTATGTGTATATATATATATATGTTTGAATTGAGTATCATTAAAAACATGGATGCAAAACAGAAGTCCCTCACAAAGTAAAATATACACATTAGACTCAACTCAGATGTATTTTAGTGTTAATATTATAGCCACAAAACCCAAACCTTCTGGAGTTGATAGGGGATGTGTCACCTATAATTTGTTTCTGTCAGTTAAAGGGGTTTTCGACAGTTTTTACTGTTGACCTATCTTCTGGATAGGTCATCAGTATCTGATCTGTGGGGTCCGACACCCGGGACCCCTGCTGATCAGCTTTGAGAAGATATCTGGCCTTCTCCAGCTTTTCCTAGGCCGTGTGACGTCACATTCTTCGGTCACATGGCTTAGGGATAGCTCGGCCCTATTGATGGGAATGGGGCTGAGCTGCGATACCAAGCCCAGCTGCTATATAATGTACAAAGCTGTGCTTGGTTTGCTGAGAGAAGTCCGTGGCGTTACTGATAGACAGGGGTCCTGGGTGTCGGACCCCTGCTGATCAGATATTGATGACCTAACAGTGTAAAACTACCGGAAAACCCCTTTAAAACCAGATAGTGACACATATAATTTTTTCTGTATTTATTTTCTGATTATAAGTTTTTTAAATTCTATTTCCTTAATATGATTATGGAGTAGATATCTTGGCTGAACTGTTGTTAAGGACATTTAGATATATCGTTTGCAGCAGCCACCATGGGCTATCGACACAACGGACAGGATGCAACCTCACCGACTTCTGTGGGAGAGTTCTGCAGGCATGCACTGGGTCCTGTGCAGAGGTCTGGAGGGAGTAGATAACCTGTGATATCACCAGTGTAAAACTGTGTACAGACCAAGAAGTGGCGCCTATTATTAGGCATAGTGGCCAGTGCAGGATTTTAGATTTTTTTAAAATATAGATGGTAATATGGACAATTGACTATAACATCACCAAAAATTCTTTAAAAATATGTTTAAGATAATCACTTGATTTAAACAATAGGTCATTTTCTGATGATACATTGCCTTTAAGGGAGCATACTGTTATCCAAGTTTGGTTTCTTGAACCATAAGAACCACGGTTTCTTGCAGCTGTAATATGGACGTGTGAATGCAGCCTTATAAAAGTCACATATCTTTGTAGATCTTGGTACTGGGGTTCTTATTTAACATTTGTGTAACTTTGCTTTCAAGGTCTTCACATTCTTCATCCAAGAAGCGAAAGCATGTACACTTGGAAGAAAGAGAGAACTGGTCACAGACCTGGAATATGGATACAAGACAATGTAATTATGTGAATGGATATTTACAGTTACCATTACTATATGTGTTGGTTCCAACAGTTTTGTATTAAACACTATGTTGCTTTTATTGTAGCATCCCCTGCCGATTGCATGATTGACGTACATGGATATGAAAGTGATGGTCAGACAGTATCTTCCATTGACAAATGTTATCAGTCACTGACGTGGAAGCCCTATCAGACCTCACAGTGGAGTTGCCTGTACAATACACATTCTGAGAAAATGTAAGAAATGGTTTCCAATTCAAGAAAAAGAGTTACAATTTTCTATGAAGGTCCTCTGTAATGTCTGACATTGAATGCCTGTAGGCAAGGCTTACAGAGATGCTTTTTGTGGCAAGTCCTTCACTAAGAGCTTTAGGCCTACAGTACAGTATGTAACAGCAGTGAAGCAGCAGCCGTGTGTTACAGATTCCTGCAACTTTTTATGAAGATCCAATAGTGGCTTGTCTTGCACCATATCATAATTCTCAAAATGGCGGCTTAGGTGAAAAACAAAAGGAAATGTTGTGTTGAGTGGACTTTAAGTGATTTTTAGTGATTTGCTTTACAGTGTGTTTGTGAATGCTGACTTTTCTATGCTTGTTGTTGAATACATTCAGGAATTCATTATCGACAGCACATCCCTGATTACACAAGACATGTGCTGCCGATAATTGGGCATCTCTCTTCAAGCAGCCTTTATTTTATTTACAATGGGACACAGATGCTACTGTATGGTATCTGTCAGAGGAATCCCAGCATATATGTTAAATGGAGGCCATAAAGCTGAATACTATATTTGTCTGCAATGGGAGCTGCAGGAAACATATTTTATGGAACTTCCCCCATCTGATTGGTGAGGTTCTAGAAGCTGTGGTCTGACCGCTGGATTAGATGAGACAACCCTGGATGAATTAGTTGGATAAAAGGCGTCACTGAAATGTGTCTGCTTTATGGTCACTAGTGTATCTCTCATGTAACACACACAAACAGTATATGTTTTTCATACTAGATGAAAATCTGATATCCTTGCAGTCAATCTTCATGTGATGTAGTGAGTTTACAGATTTTCAATCACCCTGTTCTTTCACATAGTCCTGCGGTGGGATACCAAGTAATCACTGACAAAGGATTTACCTTTTCAACTGTGGATGATGCCTATGTATGCCAGAAAAAGAACCACTTTCAGGTCACAGTTCACATCCGAGTGATTGGAAACCCCAAATATATCAGAACACAGTTGGGCCTGAATCCTGTCGACAGATTCAATTTGAAAGTCTTTGGAGTCAAGGTAAGTCTCATTCTATTCATTTTTCTTTAGAACGTAAGAATGATTTATTTCCATATACTATGAAAAGCCATGGTGTAAGTATAGCCTATGACACAATTCACTGACCTCCGTTTGTTTTTTCGCATGTGGGGTTATTCATAGAAGACTATACACTCCAAGCAGATGATTTAGAACCAGTGTTGAAAGGAAATTTTCTAACAATTGAACCAGATGGACACTTTAATAAAACTCAGGGCCCTGAGCAACAGGCAAAGCATTAGGCAGAGAGGACTGTCGTTGTGCAGCCTCGTATTTCTCTTCATTGTCTGTCACAGCCATCAATGTACACTAGATCTCTACCCAGCTCCTGGAGCAGATTATGGAGAGTGATGTTGCTCCTGCTCTTTTAGGGCCCTCTAGGAAATAGGTGTCCTGGGTCTCATTTTCCACTCTGGAGCCACCATGTCATCTGTGCGATATCTATTTTTCTTATAGTGTTTCTTTTTATACAATTACACTTCTGTATAAATTATTATTTTCTGGACATAGATTACCATGGTATTAAAGACAGTATCAGACCTGAATTTAAAGGGATAAAATCCTATAGCGCAATATCACAGAATGGACCAGATTTGTATTATTATAACTTCCTAGAAATGCATTTCAACCTATTTTTAAGGTGGTCTCCGCTCTCGTGACATAAAAGTAGGTTTTAACATTCCTGTTATCTCTCTTGGAAATGTAATTATAGAGTGTCTCCTTAAAAAAGGCACTGATGGATACGAGGTCTATGGCAAACAGATGCCTTTCCTTTGTTTAGTCAGTGCTGGTAGTGTCAGACTGTGTAGGAACATACCTTGCTGACAAGGTAAATGATAACATTCAGTTGTCAATTTATTCATATATTTCCAGGAGAAATAATAGAGGGATGCTACAATGCAGAGTTCTAAGCAAAGATTCTCCAGTATTTTTATTTCATGGGCAATACAAGTATTTAGAAGAGGTCTTCTGTAAGTAGCCCAAGTATGTACACAAGCCTAGTGAATATAAGCAGCGACATAAATGTACTATGTATTCTGTCTGTGTTAACATATTAAATGTTATTATAGGTAGAAGCAATGAACCAGACAATCACCATTGAACAGTCTCAGTCTGACCGCTCTAAGAGAGCTTTCAATCCCGTTACGTAAGTGCTTTTGTCATCTACCTCATAGCTTTGTCTTCTGTCAAATAAGTAGTCCACTGTATTTAACTTGACTTCAACAAGAAGTCAAAAAGACAATTTACATAGGACAAGGTTTTTTATTCACTGTAGTAACAGCCTTTTGATTGAACAATCTAAAATTAATTATATATATTCCAGTCCTTCACTTCCATTCCTCTGGACCTCACGACAAAGATGCAAATATGCATGACTAGAGGACCCCATTAAAGGGGTATTCCTATCTCACAAATGTAGTTTGTATAGTTAGATATAGCCATACCAATATTATTACTAATAGAATGTATTTATATAAAATGTACCATTTAAAAGATTTGCCTATTTGTATATCCATTGTCTCACACACATCAGTCAGGCCATTGCCCCTAGTTACGACCACCGCAGCCATGTAGTAGTGGTGGCCGGCTTGCTCCTTTTCAAACCCACTCTGAGCTAACTGCTGTATTGTGAATGCACATTACATGAGGAGGAGACACATCTTAGGGTACTTTCACATCTGCGTTTTGGACGCTACCAGTCAAAAACGCAGTGGTCAGGATCCGTCCAAAGCTTAGACTTCATAACCGGATCCTGCTCCATTGAGACGAATTGATCTTGGAACAGGATCCGTTTCTCTGCGTTTTGGAAACGCAGACAAAAATGCTACAATCCTAAGATGTGTCTCCGCATGCTCATGCAATGTGCGTTCACAATACAGCAGTTACCTCAGAGCGGGTTTAAGCCGGCCACCACTACTACACGGCCACTGTGGTTGTAACTAGGGGCAACGGCCTGACTGATGTGTGTGGGACAATGGATATACAAATAGGTAAATCTTCCAAACGGTACATTTTATATAAATACATTCTATTAGTTATAATATTGGTATGGCTATATCTAACTATACAAACTTTATTTGTGAGATGGGAATACCCCTTTAAGCCTCATCCTCTTAAAGGACAAGGCTAATTCATTTTAGTTGGGACTAATTATATGAATCTGTCCTGTTGGCAAATACTGGCACTTAAAGCCTATACTTCTGGTTGAACATTAGGATTATGAATACAAATTGTAGATGACCAAAACATCAATTTGAGGGACTGTCAAGACTATCATACTGTATGTAGCATACCTGACAGCAGACCAGAGAAGCTGGGAACTGTGTTCACCAGAATATGAAATCTCTTGTGTACTTGGGTAATAAAGCAAATGAGGAACCCAGTGAGGTGTATATGTTGCCTTTCCATCCAAAAGTGATGGAGGAACCTAAACCTCAGCAACAAGCTGCTGGACAATGTGCCTGCAAATCGAATTAGTGAAGATTTCATACGCACCAAATTTTATCAGACATATGTATGGTAGGGCTATATTTTGTCCTGAAAAATTTGACAAACAATTATGGATGATACATAAATAAAACAAAACCAGAAGTGAGTGAAGAAGAGCTGTTTGAGTGCAGAAGGTATTATTTCAAAGGGGTTGTCCAACTTTAGGATACTGATGTCCTATCCTCAGGATAAGTCATCAATTTCAGATCAGTCACACCTGACACCCCCAACGATGAACTTGTGAGCGATGTTTGTGGCAGCTGCTGGCACCCAGAACATATAAGTGGATGGAGACAGAAGCAGAAGGCTCCATCTACTGTGTAGTGGTCATGCTAGAATGGGAGCCGAAATGGGGTATGCTGGCATGGCCACTACACAGTGGACAGAGCCTTCTGCTTCTGGCTCCTTCCACTGTTCTGTTTCTGGCACACATCTGATTTGTGAAGGTGCTGCGAGTCAGACCCCTGCTGATGTGATATTGATGACTTTTCCTGAAAATACATCATCAATATCTAATAGGTGGAACACCCCTTTAAGGAATATTGGTATTCTCAGGGGTTTCAAGACCGCAATCTTCTGTTCCAGTCAACAGAGAAATCTGCCAGTAAGTGATGGACAATCCCCTCCTGTGTGACTACATGTATAATATTGAAGTTTCGTGTGGTCACAGCAAACCCTATAGATATTGTGGAAATATCGTACCAATTTTTCGTTTTGATTTGTTTTTCTTACGTTTTATAGGGTAAATTTGCCTCCAGATCAGGTCACTAAAGTAACTCTGGGAAGGTTACATTTTAGTGAAACTACAGCAAATAACATGAGAAAGAAAGGGAAACCAAATCCAGATCAGAGGTACTGACTTACTGTATAACATATGTGCTCATCATCAGACACAGCTTCCTCAGTTAGTAAATACCCTTTACCAGTATTTGTCCCATACGACTAGAAAAACAATACCCATATTAGATTAAAGGTTTATTCATAGTCAATCTACCATTTTCATTCCAGTTTCTCACTATTTTTTTCTGATGTTTTTCCAGTCCAATAGTGAAGTCTGGGAAAAACTTCATAAAAATCACCAGGCCCAGGGCATGCAGTGTTTTGAAAAAGGCCACAAACCAAAACACTTTATATCTAGTGTGGCTATTATATCACTATAGATGTTAAAGTCACATATAGCTGCCACATTTTTAGTTAAAAACTCTTAAAAACACAGCAAAAATATGTGAAAACGGAGTCCTCTAGAGTGACTTCATATGAGTGCCAACCATAGTGTCAGGTTAAGAGACATCCAAAGTGTAACTAGTGTATGAGTGCCCTCAAACAACAGATATAGCCACAGTTCCCCTAAAATATAATACAGTATCATATTTTATGAGTCTCTTACTTATCATTATGGAGGGATTTTTTTCAGCAATATTCCTATACTTTTATAGCTGTTTTGGCTGTGTTCGCTTCTATCTATCTTCTATCTAGTTTGCAGTTCTCTCAGACATGGTGGGTGGAGACTAGCTGCCATCCATCACAGACAAAAAGTAGAGGAGAATTGCTTTCTAACCTTCTCATATGCACTCAGAAGCAGGCTCGGGATCATGGAGGGCATTATAGAGAGGTACTGACTTGTATGGTTGTTATAATTAATAATTAATACAAATTTTATATCTCAGCCCATATAGCTCCAGAAGTCTGCTTGTCTGTGTGTGCTCCTGCTCACTCTTTCACCCTCTCCTCTCCATAGACAAGACATATTACAAAGTTTCTTGTGGTCGCTTGTACTATTGATTTATTCAAAGTTGTAAAGTTGAAAAGTTTGTGACTATTTAAGAGATTGTCTTTGCAGTTCTACCCTGGTGTAGGATTGAGTTCCCCCTGCATCCTAAGGCTACTTTCACACTAGCGTTTTTGCTGGATCCGGCATGGCTCAGCAAAAACTTCTGTTACTGATAATATAACCATCTTCATCCGCTATGAACAGATCCGGTTGTATTGTCTTTAACATAGCCAAGACAGATCCCTCATGAACTCCACTGAAAGCCAATGGTGGACGGATCCGTTTTCTATTGTGTCAGATTGTGTCCGAGTTAAACAGATCCGTCCCCATTGACTTGCATTGTGGGTCATAACGGATACATCTTGCTCCACATCCCATGACTGAAAAGAAAAACGCAGTATGCTGTGGTTTGCTCTCAGTATGAGAACAGAATGCATTTTGGAGCACTCCGTTCTGTTCAGGTACATTTTGTCACCATTGACAATGAATGGGGACAAAACTAAAGCGTTTTATCTGGTATTGAGACCCTATGACGGATCTCAATACTGGAAAATAGAAACGCCAGTGTGAAAGTAGCCTAATACAAGTAAGAACAGATGCACCAGTGACACATACGAGGGAGGGGGAGGGAGAAGAGGATAAGGAGGTATCTATGTATATTCGCATGATGGCTAGTAAATGATTGATCAGAGACATTTCATAATAGATTAAAAAAATGGCTGTAGTATGGAAAGCAACTTTGGAGCATAAACTGCATATATAAGGTGAAATCGTGCTTTAATTTTAAGTAGGATAGAATGGGGCAGCTATTATAGGAACTATCCATTGTAAGAGCAGCTAACGGTTATTATCTGTGGTCATTCTATCTTGATTGACAACACTTTCCTGATTGCTTTTTTCACAGGTATTTCATGTTAGTGGTGGGTCTGTATGCTATAAGTAAGGAGGAGCCTTATCTAGTAGTAGCACATGTCTCCGAAAGGATCATTGTAAGGGTACGTGTGAATTCTTCCTTCATTTTGATACAATATTAGTGTTTAATGTCTGCATATAATACGTTAAAATATTGCTACATAACAAGCTATGTAAAAGACATGCACGAGGGGTATAGTACCAAATCACAAACTGCACACAAGTATATTCAGATTTTTTCCACAGATAGATAAAAAAGATTTGCTCACACAGTATATGTTACGTAAATATCAATAACCAATTAGGCCCACATTTAACAATCAGATGATTTGAGTGGAAAGTGTACAGGTTTAAAAGTCGCATCTAGAAATGCTCCAAATTTGGTCTAAACTTGCACCATTTTTTAAAATGGGTTGTAACCCAACTATACATTTACCTTTATACTCAAAGCCAAATGACTTTATCAAATGCAAATGTTTTAGAAAAGTTACAAATTAGCGGGGAACATGTATGGCTGTGCATACTAGATGTAATAAGAAATTCAGACAGTAAGATTATTGCAAAGAATTGGGTGCAATCATCATCAACCTCACTTTCCAGTTTCATTGTTGCAAATACCATAAATGTTGGCCACAATGCTCAAAGTATTGCTGCATTTACATCAGGTATAAATACCCAAGATGAAATATGCTGTACAGTTGTCATTTAGAAGGCTAGTATGCAGGCACAGACAAGTGACACTCTGTCTTCTTCTGTGATGGAGTTTATGTCAGCACGTGTGACTCCCCATCACTCAGATTTGGATATGAAAGAATAGATGTCATCAAGATGTTTCGCAAGAGTTTTCATCTGCCAGCAGAAGCAACACATGGGATTAGGCTAACCCTGATTTATCCTTGAAATACAAAGACCTGCAAGAGATCAAAGATGGTAAAATGGAAGCACCGTGAAGTCAGGGACATGGGACAAGGGTGACATTCTATTTACAACTAATAGCAACTGCAGTTATCTGAGAAGCCTTATCTCTGATGGCTGGCAGAGGAGAAAGTTAGGGAAAATGGACTCCTTTATCTAAATTTACTGCTAGTATGTGTTAAGAAAAGCCAATATACTTTAAAGTTGTGCCCACTTTCACAACCAATATATTGTTTTAACTGTTATTTTTTAATTAAATATACTTTATTAGGGAATTTATTAAAAAAACATCATCTTAATGGTCCCCTTAGTAGCACTCTAAAGGTGCATCTACACGGCCCAAGAATCAGGCAGATTACTGGGAACGACTGCTTCTGCGAATGGTCGATCCCGACAATCTAGCCATGTAAATGTGCTTCCAATCGCCCAGTGAACGAGTGAAATGCTCGTTCATCTGGTGATCCTGTTGTTCATGCAGGCACCACTGATCATGGCTTCTAGGCTTTGTATTGTCTAAACAGCGATATGCTGCTCAGAAACCATGATTCTATCATCCTCATACAGTGAAGGAAATCGCTACATGTAAATGTGGCGGTCTCCTTCACTGGACGAGCAGCCAACTATCAGGAAGCAACGCTTCCTTCCCAACAATCGGCCGCTCAGTTGGCCCGTGTAAATCCAGGTTAAGTGAGCATTGCTAAGATAACCATCTTTACGGTGTACTATACACTGGATTTGGCTAACAGTAAGATGCAGAGGCAAGTTTCTCAGTCTGCCTCTCCTCTCCCTGCCCCAGCTGCTACCTCCATACATATTTAGAGGATGTTTTATTAATTATTTTACTAACACTCCCTATTTCCTAAGATTCACTGTCTATTTGACCTGCCGCAGCACTGATTGCTGGTCACTGACAATTAGTGTTACACACAGGGACACATTGGCAGAAAGCTATAACAAGCTAAATACTGTGTTCCTGTACACTTACTGTCAGCACTGATTGCTGACAGCCCCACTTCCCTCTGCCCATCTTCGCAATGCTTACTAATTAACCATTAATGAACCAGGCAGATGGAGGAAAGCAGCGCTGCCAACGATCAGCACTGTCAGCATGTCAAATAAGAAGAGAGCCTGCCTCTGCATCTTACAGTTCGCTAAGGGGACTTAGAGGTTGTTTTTTTAATAAAAGTACACAAGTATATTACAAAAGGTTTTTTTAAAAAAATTAAATTACAGTTAACCTTTAAATGTGCCTTATAGGGGTTTTCCGGTTATAATTATTTTTAAGCAAGTGCTTGCAGCCTGGCTGTTGAAACAGAAGATCCATACTTAGCTGCACCATGCCATTCCATTCCTCTGCGAAGCCTAGGCAGCCTCCATTTTCAGGTCACTGCACTGTTTTATTTTAGTAGTGCATGGGCATGATCACAGCGGTTCAGGTGACCTGCAACACCAAATGTAAAACAGTGCGGCGACCAGAATAAGGAGGCAGCGGCGGCAGCATGGTGGACCAGAGCCCTGTTGAGCAGGTAAGTATGGATCTTCTGTCTCAGCAGGTAGGCTGTGGGCACTTGCAATTATAACCAAAAAACGCCTTTAAATAACACAAAAAACACTTTAGCAACATTTTCATACATTTTCATTACAAATATACTGTCATATTGTAACCAAACCTCCTGTTCATATTTGTGTGTCTCCTGTGTAGTCTGACACTGCTTGCTGTTTGTAACCACATAGGGCTGCGAAGGAGCTGTAGAAAGAAAATGGCTATATTGTTCTTCAAGACTATTTGCAAATTAGCTTAATTTTTCATTTTAGAACAGATTGATAAAAAAAATAACATTTGAAAACATAACTTTTATTATTATGGAATCCACATTTGTATCTTGCAGTGTTGGATTAATACGAAAATGGTGATAGTAATTAACTCGTTCTTATCCATGAGTGATTCTATAACTATACAGCTACAGTTACATAGAACACATACGTAAAACTTGTCATGCATTTTGGAAAATGTTGTTTTGTGCTTTGCATCTTAGGCATCAAACCCTGGGCAGTTTGAGAATGATAATGATGCCCTGTGGCAGAGAGGGCATGTCCCAGAGACAGTGGTGTCTCACGGTCGAGTAGGAATTAACACTGACACGCCAGATGAAGCCCTGGTTGTCTGTGGCAATGTGAAAGTGATGGGGACAGTGATGCATCCATCTGACAGTCGAGCAAAGAGGAACATCCAGGAGGTGAGCCCCAAGGAGCTGTTATGCTATTCTGGTCTACACTGCCAAGTACAAACATCACTCAAGTGACACAAAAGATATTGCCTTCTTCAAAACATATTAAAATATTAGCCTACCTGAGCAGCGTACAGTATTCCTCCTGCCAGTAGACATTCAAATTGTCTGCATCAAGTTTGTCACTTTCGTACTATTGTCAACAGGGCCATAAATTGCAAGAACGTTCCCATTTCCCACATACTGGCCAATATAAAATATGTAAAATTATTGTATAAAAAACAACTTGTTTACTACATTATATATATATATATATATATATATATATATATTGGAATATCTTCTGTGTTTTCTATAGATCGTGTCCTCAGCAAGTTATGTCTTATGTTATTATAAAATAGTAGCACTAGTAACATTAGCATTTTGATAATTATATGATTTACTTCTTATATAACAGCTGCTTGCAAATCTATCATGACTGGCAGCATGCAAATCTTTTCTAGAAAATGCAATCCATGGGATGAGTTTTATATTCCTAATCCTATTATATCAGTATTATATATCATATAGTTTCTTACAAAGTTATTGTAGGTCCTTCTGACATGTACGTTTTGGTTCTCCATTAAAAAGCTATTCCAGAGAAGCTTTTCTTTAACTCTGTATTGCACTGTACCTCTGTTGCTCCTCCTAGACATCTATGAATAAATTGACAACTTGGCGTTGACATTATCTTTATGAAAAAGTGTGTTCCTACATAGTCAGCACCGATTTGACAATGTCAGAGTGTGTAGTGACACACCCCAACTGGTGACACCCATTCATACATTTCTAGGCATAAGGGTTATCTGGCCCAGCTTTGGGGACAACCCTTCACAGGAGCAGAACTCTGCTTTATGAGATGAACTATTGTTTCAAATCAAGGGCGGACTGGAAACTTAAAGTGGCCCTGGAAAAAATACTAAAACTGGCCCCAATTTGTAGTTGGGTCCAAACTGATGGAAGGCAGGGCTAGCAATACCATATTGCAGCAGATTATACCACCCCAACAGAGCCAAATACCACAGTCCATTACAAAATACTGCCAGCAGCACAAAATACATCCCCAAAAACCTTCACTGGCCGGCCATGAGGAGGGCTCAGGCGGCCCCTTTGGGCATCGGCCCACCGGGAAATTTCCCTGTAAGGTCTATACCCCTGTTACTAATATATTCTTTCATCTCTAGTTATAGCATGTCTTGTAATCACTTTTTATCCAAATAGCCATTCTGACCTCACATGTACTGGTCATGCTTGTTCAGTATTTGCTTTGATGATGTTATTCATTAGCCTTTACACCAGGCACTGTACAGTAAACCTTAGAAAAATGAAAGCTCTCGAAATGCAGAACAACTAGTTTAGTTGCCCATAGCAACCAATCAGATTCCACCCTTCATTTTTAAGAGCTCCTTTGGAAAATGAAAGGTGGAATCTGATTGGTTGCTATGGGCAACTAAGCCAGTTTTGCTTTACACCAGTTTTGATAATTCTCTCCCATTGTCTTTTATTATAGGCAACAAACTAAATACATTTTTTTCCTTTTACAACCACTTAAAGGGGAAGATTTATGAAAACTAGTGTAAAGGAAAACTGGATTATCAACCAATAAGAATCTGATTGGTTGATAATCTCTAGAAAACTGAATATTGTAGCTTTAGAGATAATTTTCTTACTTTTTTTCTGATCCCAAGTTACAGACTGTATATACCTCAGAGTTGTGTTTAAAATTCTGCTTGCTGTCTCTGAAATTGGTTAACTTTTACCTAAACTGTAAGTGAATGTTATGTACAAACAGTGAGTTCTGGAAGATGAGCAACAAGAGCAAAGAAAAAGCCAGGAAAACAAGATGCCATGTAATAAAAGTGCAGGCTGTGTGATTGGTCCTTGCATTGTTACCTGATATAAACGGAAGTATGATACTCAGAAATATTACATTTTTTATCAGGTTGACACAATGGAGCAGCTTCAAAGAATAGCTAAGATGAGGCTGGTAGAGTATGATTATAGACCTGAATTTGCAACCATCATGGGAATCGATTCTCTCCATGAAACAGGTTACATTTTTATTTGGCATTTTATTATTATTTTATGATTGGAATTTCATTTATATGGGTTTTAATTTGAAATATTGTGTGTATTTTGGGAAGCCTTAATTCCCCAATAATAGTGACTATAACAAGGCCAACACAATTATGCCAGCATCTGGGACGACAACAGTGCCGGTCACAAGGCCATAATAATAGCGCCAGAAACAGTGTGTCCATGACTGTGCCTGATGCATTTTATGAAAACAGAGCCAGCCACACTGTCCTCAGATCAGTGCTAGTGACATTGTCCAACATCAATGCCAGCTACATTGGACCCTTAAAGGGAACCTGTCATCTCCGAAACACCCCCTGAACTAGAGTAAGCGGTGTATAATGTAAGTGATGCTGAATCTGAAGATGTAATTTTTATCTTCGTACTCACTTCCATTCTGACGCTGTGCTCCCACAAACCAGCAGTAAAATGCACTCATTGGACTCCACTGCTCGCTCATATAATGGAGAGGACTCAAAGAAGAGTCCTCTCAATGTATTTTACTGCTGGTTTGTGGGAGCACAGCGTCAGAATGGAAGTGAGTATGAAGATAAAACTTACATAATCAGATTCAGCATCACTTACACTATACACCGCTTACTGTAGTTCAGGGGGTGTTACGGAGATGACAGGTTCCCTTTAAAGGGGTTGTCTCACTTCAGCAAATAGCATTTAGCATTTATCATATAGAGAAAGTTAATACAAGGCACTAATGTATTGTGATTGTCCATATTGCCTTCTTTCCTGGCTGGATTTATTTTTCCATGATATTATACTCTGCCTGTTTCCATGGTTATGGGCACCCTGCAATCCATCAGTGGTGGTCGTGCTTTCACACTATAGAAAAAAGCCCCACCTATGTGAGTTCCCACTATCCTGGCCACCAGAGAGGCTGACACTTACATCAGTAAGTGCCTTGTATTTGCTTTCTCTACATGATAAATGCCACTTGATGTAGTGACACAACCCCTTTAATTAGTGGCCACCACAGTACCCTATTGCTAGCTTGCCCCGTATTAATGCTGGCAACAGTTGCAGTGCCTCTTTTACAGTGTCAACCACATGCCTTTCTTATTAACGCTATGTGGCAGCTAGCTGTTAGTGTAGGCTTAAAGGTGGAAGGTGGGTGGCTGGTTTGGTTGTCAGTGTATTCACAGTAACAGTCATATGGGTGGCTCAGTAGCGGCAGCAGGGAGGCAGTGCTTACCACCAATATCAGTGTGACAGCATTCAAGTGTTTAGTCTGTTGCCAAACCGCTGTCCGTACTGTTTGGTTCCTCTGCTACCCTGGTGGACCAATCTGAGAATTAATATAGAGGTCTACATGCAGCTGGTAATTGCTGCAATTCTCACCCAAATCTACCCCTAGCCCATTTTCTATTGGTTGGCTAGTACCTGTGTTGGCCCCCAATACAGAAGGACAGCATTGTTCACAAGCAAAGGGTGTGGAACTGCGGAGGGTGAAACATCAGGCCCTTCTGTCCTTAGTGGCAAAATTCAGCACCTTAACAGGGTTTGTTTGATCTCAGTTATGACCCCTATTATATTCTAGGTACACTGCTGGTTATTTAGTATAAATTGGCATTACATTATTCAGTGACAGGCGATCTGTCGACAGTTTTTAAGGGGTTCTCCGGGCTTTTAAAAAAATCCATGCTTTCTTCTAACTTGTGGATAAAAGATAGTTTAGTTAGTACTTACCTGTGTGTTGCTCCACCAATGTCACCATCGCTGCACTCAAACAGGCTGCAGGCTCTTCCACACAGGTCCCGACCAAATGTGTTCCCTTCTCTTCCTTTTCAGCTACGTAATAGTAAATATAGCTGAACAGGAAGAGAAGGGCACACATCTGGTCAGGACTTGGGCGGAAGAACCCACAGTCTGTGGGAGTGCAGCGAAGATGCTGGCATTGTCGGGGCAATGGATAGGTAAGTACTAACTAAACTACCTTTCTTCCGCCGAGGAAAGCATGGATTTTTTAAATAGCCCAGGGAACCCCTTTAAATTGCCCTATCTGAGGTCACCATAAACTAGTGACAGAGACCTTGATACAAACGCTGGGTCAATTAAATTTTTTGTGCTCTAGCGGAACCTGAGTGCTGGAGTTCTGGTATTCATGAGCTGCAGCAATTCCTGCGAATGACTGACCGCTTTCTTCCTATAATGTGTAAGTGGGAAGGGAGAGCAGGTGCAGGCGGGAGCTTATGAATATGAGGACTTTAATGTATGAACACATCACTTACACTCCTGCACTTGGGATCCGCTGGAGCTGTTCAACAGTGATTGATGACGTATTCTCAGTACAGATCATTAACATCAGATTAGTGGGGTTTCAACTTCCAACAGGCACAGCTGTATTTCTCCGATTGATTTTCGGCATATTTGCTGGGTTGCGGACTGATCTCTGCCGGTCTCTATTGTTGTTAATGGGGCCAGATGGAATCCATGTAGCTTCTAGCAAAGCTGGAGCACTAGTTTGAAACTAACCTAAGGAATTAAATTGCAGGATTGGAGATAGGTCCAATCTTGGTAGTTGCAGTAGGAGCCCCCTGCTCTTGCTAAGGACATGGGGAAGTGCCCATGATGTAGGACATAGCACCTGCCCATGATGGATATACCTGTATCTGTCATTCGGTTAGGGGGTGTATGGATTTTTCATTTATTCTCAAGTAGGATTTCCAAGACTATTCAATAACCCTGCATACTTTATATTCCTATGGGGTCCCTGGGATACTGAGTATCGGAATTTCAGTGCATTATATAAGGAAACAAAAGATAAAATTTGTGTCTTACTTACAGGCATAATTGCTCAAGAAATGAAAAATATTTTACCACATGCTGTTAAAGAGGCAGGCAATGTTACATGCAATAATGGAGAGACAATAGAAAACTTTCTCATGGTAGATAAGGTAAGTAGAATTATATATATGTGTATATATACTATATCGAACAAAAATATTGGGACACCTATACATTACACCTACAGGAGCTTTTATGACATTCCATTCTCCATCCATAAACATGAATATTGAGTTGTTCTCCATGTGCAGCTAAAACAGCTTCCACTCTTCTGGGAATGCTTTCTATGGGTTTTTGGAGTGTGTCTATGGGAATTTCTGCTCATTCATCCAGAAGAACATTCGTTAGGTCAGACACTGATGTTGGACAAGAGGGCCTGGCTTCTAATCTCCGTTCTGGTTTGATTAAGGGTTGAGGTCAGGACTCTGTGTGGATCAGTCAAGTTCTTCCACACCCACCCATGCTTTTTGGGACCTTGCTTTATACACTGGGACCAAGTCATGCTGTAACAGAAAACCCTTCCCTAAAGTGTTCCCACAAAGTTGCAAGCATACAATTGTTCAAAATCTCTTGGCATGCTGAAGCTTTAAAATTTCCCTTCACTTGGAACTAAGGGGCCAACCCCTGAAAACGCCTTATACGTCATTTAACAGAATCAGTTATGTGTGCTTGTAAAAGGGCCTTAAGATGTATTGCCAGTTTAACAGAAGATGCTACTAAAATAACCTGAATCTGCCAAAGACCTGCAGACACGCTTTTGATTAGATTAGTTTAGGTTAGGCCTTGTGGGCAATAATAATAGCAATAGCAGGAGAAGTCACATTATCCATCTATATTTATCAAGAACAGGCCTGCAATAGAAAGCTGTGACTGAAAAGGTGTGCCATTCTTTCTTCTCTCTTCTCTGCTAGGACCAGATCTTTATGGAAAATGTCGGTGCTGTGAAACAGCTATGTAAACTAACAAATAACCTTGAAATGAGGATCGAGGAGCTTGAACTCTGGAACCAAAAGCTTGCCAAATTAAAACAAATAAGCAGCTTAAAACACACCACCAGTGAAAGGTCTCCATCAAGGTTAGAGAACATTTACTTACAATTGAAACAATATCCAGGGATTATTCTTGGCTTATTATTACTTGAAATAATTTAATATTACATATAATAGAATTTCATTATTAACCTATGGAGAATAAGTGCATGTAGCACACAATGTCTAGCAGATTGATCCATTAAGAATACACTGCCTGTAATTGCTTCATTTGTTAAAAGAAATCTGTCTCCACTTTTACGTTGCCCCACTGGTTTAGGTCATTGTGCTGATGCGTGCTTTGATGTAATTTCCGTTAAAGTTTAAGCTTATTAGTTGAGGAAGAAGTTCTTGATAATGAGGTACCCACGCCAATTCCACTCTTCTGCTACTGAATGATAGCTTTTTCACTATACCCAGTAATAGGGAGAAACCTGTGAATCAGCTGTGGATCGGTGGGGTTAGTCCAACAGCTCATGAACATTGGGGATTCCTCCTCACTGTGGAAAGAGTTCTCATGAGGAGGGAGTTCTTGATGTTTATGAGCTGTGGGGCTAACCCCACAGGATGCTGGTTGACAGCTTCATCCCTATACAAAGTATAGGGAGAAATTTGTTGATCAGTACCAAGTGGATGGGGCAAGTCTCAACTAAATTAGGACTCCTTTCTCATCTAATAAACTTCAAAGAAAGTGCATAAGAGACAAATAAGGCCCCCTACTAGGCAAGTTTTTGTTTGCGGGGGATGGGAAAAAATAAAGATTTAACTTTACTAGGTTATCAGCAGAAATTTTTTCAAGACACTGCAAGTAAGAGTCTCAGTCACTTGAGGGTCCAACAACTGGGTTGGGTACAGTTCTGCCAAATGTAGTTTCCAACAGCTGTAGCATCTCCACTGTCTGAAGCTAATGTTCCCTACACTTCTGTCTTCAGATAATCTGACACTTACTATGAGTCACATCCACCTCTGCATCTGACCCAACTCTGTGTGTCTCTTGAGCTCCATTATTAATTGCAGCATGCCCACATAATATTCCGTGGGCCACTCCTGACTGTGTCCAACTGACCTCCTGGCAGAAACAGGGGTGTTTTATACACACTCTCTACATTTCTCGCAGATTTGCACATCATCCCCTGACTTGTGTGCCCTTTGCTGCCCCTCCTTCCCTTACCAATATGGCAACTACCAAACTTCACCACTATCCCAGCAATTGGCTGTACTGTACCCTCCTCTAACATTTCTATCAAAGTGGCATAATACAAACAATATAATTAAAACATCAAGCATATTAATGAACACCCAACATGTTGGGTGCTTTCACCCCATACAGGAAACATATCAGCAAAATGCTACATCCAGCATGTCTGTCTAACTTACACTGCCCTTAGACAGATTCCCATTATAGTCCTTAAAATTGCATGTTATTACAGGTACAGCAAGGTCAACCATGTCCCTCTTCAAAATAAAACAGTTCCAAGAAAAGCAAAAAAGGTTAGTGGAAGAAAAGAGGAAGAGTGTCAGGTAAATGATACCAAATGGTGCAATTATTAGACTATAGCTGGCTAACAAATGTACAGTAAAAGCATTGATATTGTGACTGTCGTGACCATGTCAACAAGATAGAAGGTGAAACACTGCTATGGATGCCTGAAAGATAATGGTAGATTATGCTCGTGAAACACAACAAAACAGAAATTCACTTTCTCTACAATCAAATCATTATACTGGTACAAAACCAGTACTGGACTTCCATCATAGGAGCTTGTAGGCCTATGCTGACTGGCAGTTTAGACTCTACCTATGAAATAAGCCAAACTTTAAAGGTGTTATGTACCCTGTACAGTCATCCCTTCATCAGTTAATTGCATGCCTCTAGGCAACAGTTTTTACTGACAATGTATGTATCTACTAGCCTATATCCAACATATATGCACCAGATTTCTGCAGAGTAAGCTCATCAGGCAGAGAAACCATCCATCTCACATAGCCCTTGTTAAGTCAACTTTATTGTTTCGCAAATTCATCTGCATTTATATGATGTAGAAATTTTTATCACTCTCACAAACACCAAAAGGGTAGTGGTGAAGGGCAATAGTTTTAAGGTGGCCATAAACATTAAAATAGGAGTAGGTTGATGTGGCGAGAGGTTCTGCCGCTAGTGTGGTAGGGCAGAGGCTTATCAGTGCTGCGCAGCTGGCCAGGCCCGGTCCTCAGTAACTCCAAACATGGTAAAGGCCTGATATCAGGCGTCTGAGAGGAACCGTCTTCAGACCCAAGGGTGTCCCGCGGTTTTCGTACCCCAGAAAGTGCATTTCCTTGAAGACTATTGTATGGCGAGCCATAGCTTGAGGAGCTGAAGGGACAAGACGCATGGTGGCAGAGCTCCACATAAAGATCCCTCATCCACCGCCATCTGAGACACCAGCAGGGTCCTACCTGCTTCCCCCCACAAAATTATACATCTGGGAGCCGGGAGGTTCCCCCCGAGGGGTGATTTTGCTACTCCGATCGCTCCTCCAGTTTGCGGCCTACAGCTCCCTCTGAAGCCCCGGACTTTCCTGCCTCGCCGGGCCGACCGGAAGTGCGGGGGGACCGCGACGGAGCGGACTTCTGCTCCTTGGCCCACTAACCCACAGCCTCTATCACAGGGCCTCAAGGCCCACATCTACCTAACCCCATTACTCTGGAGGAGTGGGGCCGCTCCTACTGGCTAGACCTGGGCAGAGGCCTGCGCACTGACCGAGGGTGGTGGTGAGAGGGTGGTGAGACCCACAGGAGTGGCGGTTGGGGTGAAGAGGATCCGGTGAGGACACAGCAGGGACCGGGAACAGCACGACATCCTCCATCTTGCTGACTCTGGACCCGGGAGACGTCCATCATCCCAGCCAGGAGTGGTGAGTCTGGGGGTGATACCCCTGATTGTATCTAACCACCACCATATCTCCCATATTGAGGAACTGCTCCTGGTAAATTGGGACAGATTCACGGGCCTACGCTCCTGCGTCCTGCAGGTCCCTCAGGCCGTTAAGGGGGACCCCTGAGCTCTGCATTTGCTCCCTACTCTAACCCCTGCCTTGCAGTACACCAAGTTACCACAGTACCTAGGGGGCTATTGAGAAGCCCCGATGTCTGCCACCATGATGCGACACCATCACTAATCCACCTCGCCCCATCCGCGGCATGATGTCTCTTGGAGGTTCTTTACTCATTCTCTTCATCACTTCCGCACAAGCTCATCTTTCTATTTGATCTTTAATATACCCGATTATCTATTACCAGCTTCTCAGCGAGGCATGCCTGCTAGATCGCAAAAGAAAAAACTGCAGGGCCCTCCTTCATCCTGCCAAACGTTACCAGAACTCTTTCGTACTCCACAACCATCCGGCATGGAACGGCCGGACTCGCCTACTGGTAGTACTAGCTCACTGATACCCTCAGAACCTGAGCCTGCAGTGAAGAATCCAACTCCAGCTTTTGATCCCACTGAGCTTTATAACAACATTAAGGCACTCTTTACCACAGAACTGTCCAGAGCTGTGGCGGACTTTACAAAGCAAATCCAGGACCTGGGTAGCTGAGTCTCCGACATGGAGGAAAGGATGGATGGGGTCGCAGACGCCCTGGACGCTGATAATTCTCGACTGGACGGTCACGCTCAGAGATTGGAGGCCTTAGAATATAAGCTAGAGGACTTGGAGAATCGTAATCGTAGAGCCAACCTCCGAATACGAGGTATGCCGGAAACCATTACCGCTCTACAACCCACAGTCCTGAATCTATTTCAAGCATTATTACCTCAGGTTGACTCTAATATGTTCAGGATGGATCGGGTACATAGAGCTCTGGGACGCCCCAGAAATCCCAATGTACCCCGGGATATTATACTCAAGCTACACTACCCGGAAATGCGTGATACACTTCTAGCAGCGGCACGCAATTTACAGGCTCTCCCGGGGGTTGATTCCTCTGTGCAATTGTACGCTGACCTGGCTCCAGTTACATTAGAAAAAAGAAGAATGATGCGGCCAGTGACCTTGACACTTCAAAGAGCCCAAGTTCGCTATCGGTGGGGTTTCCCCTTTCATGTTGCCTGCAAGATCAGTGGACATAATTATACAATAAAGGATCTTTCGGAGGGCTTTGACATGCTACAACGGGAAGGTATTCCATTTGAGCGCCCTACATCCACCGCATCCTTAACGCAAAGACCAATGAGATCGTGGCACACTCGCCGACAGCCTCTTCCTGCTCTACCTGAAGCTTCTCGACGCCCCCGAGATCCTCCTTGAAGCCTGTGACAATCTACGCGGTTCCCTGGGAGTCTCAATTTTCTTGAACTACAGCGGTGGGACCCTGTCCTTCCACGCCGAAGGCCTGTATTAACCACTCTATTGAGTCCCCCACTTTCCGGTGCGGGACTACCTATATTTGTTTCTCTGGTTTAATTGTTTTCTTTTTTGACTCTTGGCTTGTGGTACCACTCTCTCCTTGCGTGGACTGCGACTGGGGTTGTGATAGGCGCAACTTTGGCGCCCGACCCGCTGTCGCTGTCTATGGTGGACGGATGTGATCCACAACTTACGACAAACAATATATCCAGGTGTTTCTCAATCTTTTGAGTGTCCTGCTATTGGGGTAACCATCTGTCCTGGGATATCCCTGTTACACAATTTATGTGTGGTCAACTATTGTCCATGGGATGCTCCAGGTCATGTTGCTCACATGGGGCCACTCAATAGATGTGTTTTTCTTATATGTTCATTGTAATATGTCATAGCTTACTGTTTCTGCGCGTTTTAGTATTGACTGTGACTAATTCTTTAAATGTCTCTCATTTTTGCTACTATTTCTCCTGGCCTTGAATAGTGACTGATGATCGAGATTGGTGATATTTTCTCACCCGGTCTGTTGTTACTGTCCAGGGGGGGAGGAATATCCTGCAATTCCTGACTACAGGACCGGTCATTGTTTGGATTTTCTTTACCCCCCCTATGCCTACATTCCTGGGGACCATTTATATTGTATGGGCTTCTAACAGGTGACAAGCAGATTATTCATCGGAGGTGGGCACTGGAGTCCCCTCCAGTGGGGGGACCGGCCATGGAGTCGCTGGTGTTCCTCTATTGATAGTTAGGGGGGGGGGCGCCTCTGTCCACCCTCCCTCCTATATTCAGTAGATGGGCCTTGTCTTCCTACTATTCTCTTTCTCTTTGTCCCTTTCTCCCTTCCTCTATGTCCCCTCCCCCTCCCATCCTTTGCTATTACCTTTATTTCCCCTATTTCTTCTCTTCATTTCATCCTGATTTCTCCTTATACCTCCTTTATTTTATAATCCATTTTCTGAGCTGATTGCCGCAGAGCTTGGGCATCATGCTCTCTCCACGCTACATGCGTTTCAGGACTCGTTGTCGACACGTTTGGCTCGACACGTGGCCCCTGATTGTTTCTGTTGTTTTACTCATTTTATTGAGTTTATGTTTCCAAATCAACGAGCACTTTACTATATTGTTCTTGTGTGGCTCTAGATGGATCCCTTCTATTGTCCTCTATTGGTATGGTTGCCGATGGACTTCCCCGGTCTACCCTTCCTCTTGTAATTTCTCCCCCTTTCTCTTCATATGCTCTGGACATACCACTTCTTCTAGGAATCTAAGCAATACCTTATACTTGAGTCATGTGTAAGGTCATATCCCATAATGTTAGGGGGTTTAACTCTCCACCTAAGAGACGTAAGGCTTTCCTCCAATACGATAGGCTCAAACCGGATATCATATGTCTTCAGGAAACGCATTTTACTCCAACATCCTGTCCCAGATATTTTCACAACCGATACACTATGTTGTCGCACGCTCCATACCCCTCTAAAAGCAGGGGAGTGGCCATCTTTGTTAAAAACACCCTACCCTTCCAAATTGAGACCACTGTAGTAGATCCTGAAGGAAGGTTTATAATAGTGGTGGGATCTTTATACAATACATCCCTTTGTGTGGTTAACTCTTATGCTCCCAATAGTCAGCCTGCCTCTTTTTTCCGCACTGTGGGAAAAATGCTAGAACAGTATTATCCCTCATCACTTGTTTGGTGCGGGGATTTTAATATGACGTTTAATGCGCAGTTGGACAGGTCTTCTCCTGTAGCAGACAAATTGTCCTCCAAGTCCAAAAATCTGATAAGACGCACTATGCAGGGACTGGATATAGCCGACTGCTGGAGGGAGCATAACGGACCACAACGTGGATATACCTATTTTTCCCCTGTACATGGCCACTATACTAGAATAGATTGGATCATGGCCTCCACTAGGCTTCTTCCACGACTTTTATATGCAAGACATGTACCCTGTGCCTGGTCTGACCATGACCTGGTACTAGCCGAATTTAACCTGGATTCTCCCTCCAGGTGTCCTTACACCTGGAGATTGAACGAATCCCTACTCACAGATCCCTCTATAGTAGAGCGCATATCTATAGCTCTTAGAGACTATTTTGCTGTCAATAATCCATCTGACACTACCCCTGCGATCAACTGGGCTGCGCATAAAACTGTTGTTCGGGGGCTCATCATAGCGGAGGCATCTAGGCTGAAGAAGGAGCGTTCGAAGGCTCAATCTGACCTGGAATCCAAACTGATGCGCTTGGAATTAGCTAATCAGAGGCAACCATCCATGTATCTCAGTAAGGCAATCAAGTACACCAAGCTGCAATTAGATGCCACTTTGTTGCATCGCACAGAAAAAGCACTAAGATGGACTCAAGCTAGATTTTATAAACTGGCCAATAAACCAGACAGGTTGTTAGCAGCTAAGTTGAGAGCCCGACAACGTATTAACGCCATTTACCAGATTAAGGATGCTGGAGGATACATTACATCCAATCCAACCATAATATATCAACAATTTCATGAGTTTTACCAAAAATTATATTCCCAGCCCACTGATCCCCCTACGGCAGATGTCTCCACATTTCTTGCAACGCTAACGTTACCGACCCTCTCCTCGACTGCCAGAGAATCTATGAATGTTGATATCACAGAAGAGGAAATAGGTATGGCGATAGCATCCCTTAAACTTGGCAAATCCCAAGGCCCGGATGGGTTTTCGGCGCTTTATTTCAAAAAGTTTAAAGACATCCTGATACCCCATCTAAAAAGCTTCTGTAATTCTGTCCTACATGGAGGTCAGCTACCATCTGAAATGCTGGATGCGCTTATCACGGTGATTCCAAAACCAGACAAAGACCCTTTATACCCCGCAAATTACCGCCCCATATCCCTACTTAATGTAGACCTAAAAATTTTCATTTCCATCCTGGCCAAACGCCTCAACTCTCACCTCCCTACGCTAACCCATTATGACCAGGTGGGATTTATTCCTGGTAGACAAGCACCGGATAGCGTCAGGAAAATCTGTAATATTATCCAATGGGCTAATACGAATACTCACCCTCTATCTATTCTAGCCTTGGACATTGAAAAGGCATTTGATAGCCTTTCTTGGTCATACCTCTACCAGGTTCTGTCTGCCATGGGCATATCGGGCCCCTTCCTGCGCTCCATACAAACGCTATATACAACCCCAACTGCCTTTCTTAAAATACCAACTGATGATCCTAGCTCCATCCGTATCCACAGAGGTACCCGTCAGGGATGTCCCCTTTCTCCTGCTCTTTTTGCTTTGGCTATTGAGCCGTTGGCCATTATGATCCGAAATGATCCAAACATAGCGGGAGTTAAAATTGGCTCCCAAGAGTACAAAGCTAGTTTATTTGCAGATGATATGCTTCTTACTATAACCAAGCCTCTAATCACGTTACCCAACTTAATGAAATGTTTGGACACGTTTAGTGGTTATTCCGGCCTTCGGATCAATGCCAAAAAGTCAGAGATCATGCATTGTAACACGCCTTCAAACATTCGAGAGCTGATTTCGATCAATTTTAGCTTTAAAAGTAGAGATGATTACCTCCCTTATTTAGGGATTAATCTACCAAAAACCCTTGACTCAACCTTCAAATGGAACTATGCCCATCTCATCACAAAACTTCGTCAGGATTTAGTAAATTGGAATTCCCCCACCCTCTCATGGATAGGAAGGGTACATACTGTAAAAATGGTAACCTTACTGCGGATACTATACTTATTCCGCTCTCTTGCTACACCGGTCACGGGATCAGCTTTAAAATCCCTACAGACCGAGATTTTCCGTTTCATATGGGCGTATAGGAGACCACGCATCGCTAGACGTATAATGCACTTACACAAAAGGGTGGGTGGGCTTTCAGTCCCTCATCTCTATAAGTATTATTTGGCGGCTCGACTGACGCGGTTAGTGGCTTTTCATGCTTTTTCTAATCCACCACAATGGGTTACTCTAGAGTCCGACTTATTACAACCAATATCCCCTCTAGCATTAATATGGTCACCCGATATCTCTCTGAGATCAATTAATCCGGCTGCTAAAATCCCCTACCTTATGTTACAACTTTGGAGGAAAACCCGGTTCAAATATAAATTACAAAGCCACGTCTCCCCTATGCTTCCCCTATTTGGCAACCCCCTATTCCCCCCAGGCTTACGATTGACTGCGTTTGTCTGGTGGAAACATACTAGACTTCGTTATGTGCGTGACTTTATACTCCGCACTAAGCTTATGTCCAGGGCATACTTTATTTCTACCTTTAAGCCTCCATCCTATGAACTCTTCAGAGTTTCTCAGGTCTTTCACTTTTTAACCTCCCTAATACCAGCACACAGCGTGATAGAATTCACTGCATTTGAACGGATTTGCAAATATAGATCCTTGGAGAAAGGCATCCTTTCCTCTATTTATGCCACTCTGAATTCGCCACCCTCTGACGCTAAATTGGCTTTCATGCATGGCTGGGAGGTAGATTTAGGGGAGACCCTCACTTCGGAACAATGGTCCGACTGTTGCTTGGCAATCGGTAAAGGAAGCTGGCAGGTTACCCTTATGGAAACATCTATAAAGGTTCTCCATAGGGTCTATTTTGTACCCTCCAGGCTGCACCTCATATACCCTAATGTCTCTCCACTATGTTTCAGAGGTTGTCAGGACTCAGGAACCACTCTTCATATATGGTGGACCTGTCCTGTGGTACGCAGGTTTTGGACCAACATGAAAAGAGGGTTATATGAGGTATTTGGTAGGGATCTCCCCTTGTCAGCCCCGGTATATCTTCTGGGCCTTAAGCCACCAGCACTAAACTATACAGCCTATAAGCTACTTCAATACATACTGATGTCTGCCAGGATACATGTAGCGTCTAGATGGCGAACTACATCGCTCTCTATTTCAGCAGTCATTCATAGAGTGAATCGAATAGCCTTACATGAAAAATTGAATGCTACTTTAGCTGATACGAGGGAACGTTATTATCAGATATGGAACCCCTGGCTAAACTGTTCTAAATCCCCCAATTTGCAATATTTTCTATCCCTCTAAAGGGAAGACTTAGGCATTGGGAGGCCTTTCACATTTCCCTATCCCCTCCATTCCCTTTACCCTTCCTGACCGGGGAGGTCCAGACGGCTACGCCTTCCTTACTAGACCCGGATTGTTTGATACAGTTCGTAACTAGAAATGAATCCACACAACGCACTAATTGTTCAATTTTATTGTTTGACGTTATTGTTCTTGAAACATTCACCATTGCATTGTAGTTGTAAAATGTTTTACATGACTAGTTTGTATTTGTATACCTCGTGTATGCATTTCTCTGTTTTTCTTGCAATCAAACCAATAAATACTTTTTGGAACTAAAATAGGAGTAGGTTGAGGGTTGAACAGCTGTTGGATGACTCATCGCCTGGTGAAGAATCGCCCTACACAGTTTAATCCATATTAGCCTTTAAAGCCTTTCAAATAGGTCAAATTTTTTCAATGACACCAGAGGTTAAGAACAAATGACTTTTATGGCAAATTTAATTCATGGAAAGATCATTTGTGGATAAGTAACTATAGGATAAAAGTGTAAAACATGGCCAATTTCTCAGTTTGTCATTGTTTCTTTCCAGGTTCCAACCAAGCAACAACAATGTTCTCGAAGGATTTTTCACACCACTGTGATTGCTTTGGTCTCAGTTATGGCACTTTGGTAAATTAATGGAAATGTTTTAATAAATACACAATACTTACCAACCAATAGGTACATAGTATACATAGTTATGATCCCAGACATCTCAAACATTTTCCTGTGGATCTACCATAAATGTCTGAAAGGGAGGGGAGGGAAACAAGGGTCCAGACTTAAAGGCAATATACACCTTCGGAGGCAGTTGTTGTGAAGGATTGCATTTTACTTATTTTTAGCTAAAAATCATATTTTCAGTTGGCCTTTATTAAAAATATTGAGCCGTTCTGTCACAAAGAGTTAACTGTTTTTCTAACTGTATGACTGGTGCTTTCACTTTGTGCTGGTCATCTAATAAACCTTATCTCTAAACAAATAAGAGGTCATAAACACTTATTTAAGCCACATTCTTATCAGTCATATAAGATGTGAGAGTGTTTATAAGGTCATAAAGCAGAGATAAGGAGTCCATCTGCTCCTTGTCTGACGTAAAAGACAGAAAACCCAAAGGGTGCTACTAGAGCATGTCAGCTCTGTACAGAAAAAGGGTTCCATGTTTTAAATAAAGATCAATTGAAAAAAATTATTTTTATCTTAAAATGAGTATAATGCAATAATATAAAATGCCCCCAAAGGTGTACATAGTCTTTAATGTAATGTAAGCTTGGTCAGTGTTTTCTGCACATTCCATAGACTTGACTGGAAAAGCCACACAGACACATGCACATACACCACTGAGGGCCTTCATGCATGCTGGCAAAGCAGTTATTTTTGGTACCTTTGTGCACAGAGCATAGTTATGTAAATAAAGCAAATAAAAAAGTAAGACATCTGCTGACAGGAGCTCTAATCAAATGTCCAACATCATTATCAGACAGACATATATGGACTTAGAATAATAAATTCCAGCTGTTTATACTAGCAAATTGTCCACTAACCCATGGGGCACTTACTTTGGATAACTGAAACCTTGTTGTTTCATGGTTGAGATAAGTTTTGATGATCAGCATTGTAAAAGGTTAAAGGTCATAGGCCCTGATTTATCACACCTTCACTCCAGAATTCTGTCTTCAAAAAGTCGCACGATAGGGCTTTTGCGACTTTTTTGCGCATTTTTTTGCGACTTTTTGCATGTGTACACCACTCACTCCAGTTTGTAATATGGGTGGAAAAGTGGGTGTGGTTAGCTATGTTAATGAGTTTTACTCCAGATTTATCATTGCGACTTTTTAAAAAAAGTCGCAAAATAGTCGCAATCTCACTCCAGGAGGAGGGTGGAGTAGGAAAAGTGGAGGAGCTTCTCTAGACAGAAGTGTAAGGTTGAAGAACAAGCCACATTTATCAAACAACCTGTGATGTTTGATAAATGTGGCACAAAGTACTCCAACATAGACTGAAGCAAAACTGACTTCAAATATTTTCCTAATGATAAATTCCCCCCATAGTCTCCTAAATGAAAATGATTGCTCTCAATGTTTCCAGTATTTGAAGGGATATTTGAGGATTTTATTATTGAGAGCATATTATCAGGATAGGCCATTAATATCTGATTGACTGGGTCCAACATCTCACACCCTTGCCAAACAGCTGTTTTAGGGTAGCTCTGGCACCAGAACTACACAACTGCTTCCATGTGTAGTGGGCAGAGCTGCTTCCTCTGAAGTAAATGGAAGAAGTGCTGCAGAGACCAGCTCTGACTACCCAGTGGATGAAGCTGTGTAGCTTAGGGTGTTGAACCCCCATTGATCAGATATTAGTGAATTATCCTGACCATAGGCCATCAATAATAAAGTCTTAGAATACCCTTTTAATTCATGCATATAAGTTTACAAAATTCATTTTACTGGGGCAGTGAGTATAAATTGTGTCCATGTCTTTTAGTGCTCTCACCATTTCCACATTGTATATCCTGTATGTCCAAGAAGAAGCCATTGAGCGAGAGCAATCACAGTAAGTATTTTGCTCGGTGTAGAGAGGACATTCCACGTGTAAAAATAAGATGTGTAGATCAGTAGTTATAGTAAATAGCACAGTCTTCTATAAGTGCAGGGGTAATATGGCTCCTCCTGGCTCCTGTTGAACTCCACAGGTTGCAAATATCATAAGTCTACTCCCGGATATTCATTATCCAGACTTACTAAAGAAACCTTATTCTTTTATAGAAGGCTTTGAAATAAAATTATTTAAATTAAGAAAGAGAAATTCTTAATTATTAGTATTTATATTTTTTCTATTTCCCATCCACAGGAATAATTTTACAGAACGTGCAAGCTCATTAATGCCTTCAGTTTACACTACGATGGGTATGTTGTAATACAGAAGTATTCAGTTAGGATTTTGAGTGTTAACTTTTGTTGTCTGATGCAAAAGTTTTACAACTAGAAAAAGTTTATTCTCTGGCAGCATGAGCTAGTCCATTGTGTAAGTGTGACGGTCTTTCTGTTTCACTGCGCTAACAATCCTGCCGCCTCGAATAACAATACATTGTTTAAGTAGTTAAGGATAATTCTCCATAATCACATAACATAAATGCTTTCATTCAACAGCTATAATTGAATCTATGTCTACAACTACTCAACATCCATCAGTGGGAGGACAGGAAATTAGCTTCTGTGATATCTTGCCCTGTGATCAAGAGTATTGCTGTTCTATCCAACAAAGCAAGCTGAGAAATATCAGTTATGAGGAAGGGCGGTATTCAGAAAAAAGTAAGCAAGAAAATACACTCCAGCAAATGGTAACTCGGAGATCGCCTACAATGTTTTATAATACTAAAAAAGCAAGAGAAGAAAATCCAAAAACCTTGTCATGAAAAGATTAAAGGGGTTGTCCGAATCAAATAAAAACATGGGCAGCCCCTGTAATTGTACTAAAATAAAAGAATATATACCTACCCCTTTTCTTCCCTGCTTCTTCCAGTGATGAGCTCTGGTCCACACTCTGTGCACACAGGTCACCGCTGCAGCCGATCACTGGCACCAGCAGTAATATCCTGTCTACTGCTGAGGCCAATGGTTGGCTGCAAGGTGTCCTGTGTGCACAGAGTGTCACTGCTGCAGCCAGGAAGATAAGGTCAGTGGTGGGAGGACCGGAGTGTGGTCCTGTAAGTGGCAGGATAGAAAAGGAGTAAGGCTTGTTTCATGCTAGGGTTGTTGAGATGTAGCAGGCTGTTCTGGATCCAGCATTGCCGGAAACCACATGATTGCTGTTCACCCCATTAACTATAATGGAGACTGACTGAGATCCAGCTGCAACCCAACAAATATGCCGAGAATCGTCCGGACTAAAACGGCTGCATGCAGCGGATTTAGCCCGGCCGACTCTTGGCATAATTGCTGGATTGTGGCTGGATCTCTACCGGTCCCCACTGTATTTAATGGGGCCAGATAGTAATCATGTAGTTTCTGGCAATGCTGGATCCAGAGAGACCCAGCAGGCTATTCCCTACCGGAACAGCCTGCCAGATCTCACCAACCCTAGTGTGAAACTAGCCTAAGTATCTCTTCTTTTGTTACGTTATCACATTTACAGGGGCTGCCCAAGTTTTTACTGAACTCTGACAACCCCTTTAAATATGAAGGTGAGTAGATATTGCTGTTACATATTTGCTATGGGGCCCCCTGGTGTTCTTTTGATTCCTTCTCAGAAATTCCACCTGATGTGTCTAGTATCTGTGGTTGCACATGTTCAGTGACTCAGTCCCTATGTCCAGATGATCTTGTTCATGGGTGGAGGCGTAATTCCTGCTATTGTACAACCATAAGAAGTAGCATGGATCACAATTACACTGAACTAAAAAGCATTTTTCCACTTACATTCCACCATATTTTGTATATATTTAAGCATATTTTTTGTAGGAGATCTTAATAAAGCTGCAATCAATAGGAGATGGCACAATAAACCAGGATATTCAAGTGACTGTAAGTAAATGTTTTATTCTGATCCTGGATGACCAACTTTTTCACTTCAGTAAGCTTGGATAAATAAAGGGCTATGTTTCCAAAAAGTAAGAATCTTAATGAGAACCTGTCACCATGTCATGTCAGTTTCAGTAACTACTTGCATTCCCCATGTAATAACAATTCTGGAACATGTATTGTTATGGCTCTATATTCTGCCATTCCTTCATTATTTCTACTAGACGTTTATGAATTAATTGCTAGCAGTCTGCTGTAAGGGTACAGTGTTACCAGTTGGGGATGTGTACCTGCACAGACTCACTCTATCCAATCAGTACTGCCAGAGGCCGAAGGAATGACTGCAGTAGCAATTGTTCCTCCCCATTCACTTGGCATCATCCTATGTAATAGGCGATTCAAATGAGCGCCAATCAAAGTGTTAATCCTCGATCGGCGCTCAACTGTCCAAACATTGGGGATTGTAATAGGGCCCTTTCATATGGAACGATAATCAGACAAATTATTAGGAATGAACATTTGTTGGAATACTCGTTCCTGATAATTAGTCAGCGTAAAGATGGCAGCCATCATCTGAAAAACGAGCAAACAGTTATTCATCGGGTGATCATGTCCTTCAACCAGCATCAAAAATCATTCTTTCTGGGCAGCAGGTTGTCCTGTGCACACGGAGATCTGCTGCCCAGAAACAGTGATTCTCTATGGAGACAAGTGCAGTACTGTAAAGGCAGCTTTATCTCCGCTGACAATAGGGCAGTTTTTGGGTATGTTTGCTTTGTTCCTGATATTTGCCTCTAACATTGGTTTATGTAAAGGACTCTCAGCCCTGAAGCGGTGTCCTGATACATTAATCTTTCATATTTCACCTACAGTTTATAGATATTATTACTGTATATCTGTATACAGTATATCATATTATATATATATTTTTTCATGATATTTCCTTTCTTTTTCAGGGACTGACACGTCGATCAGCTCTATGAGAATTATGGAGAATCAGCAAGTAATAAACCATCACTTCTGTAGAAAAAGCTTGCAGTGTGGGTAAGAAATTCTGCACATCTGAGTGTGGTCAAATTACCGCACTGATTATGTGTATTTTTAGAAAAACCCAATGGTTTCTCTGATTTACCGAGAGCATAATCCTGGTCTTTGTTATATACATCACTGCAATGTCATTCTAGGGATAGGAATCCGGGAATTGGCAGTAGTAGTTATTTGCCAGTAGACGGCAGTATTGTATTGACAGATTAAGAATGCCTGCAACTGTTTCTGTTATTTTACAACTTTGCACTGAAGTTTTCTCGGACTATGAAAACACAAGGCTAACCATATGTGGTTTTTAAAAGCACCTTTTTCTGTATGGCGGGTTTTCAATGAGTTTGACCAGTTACATTTTCTTAATGGTATTTTTCATCTATAGAGAGAGATGTCAAAACGCCTGAAAATATGCCGGGAGCTACTGTATGCTGCATTTTTAAAAAGAAGCAATAAAGACAAAAAGTACCACCTACAATAATTAACAAAAACACCAGATGCAAAAAAAAAAAAAAAAAAAAAACGAACTTGTGTCGTGTATTTTATATTTCCTATAGACTTTCAGCTAACATCTGGAGCTGCTGTTTTTAAGGTCAAAAGCACCACTGAAATGTTTGCATGCAGTAGTGCTCCAATTAGTGGGCGCTGTACAAGGGCAGATTTTTTTTTTTAAATTGGAAAGTCCTCTTATTCTTCAGATATACTAAGTTTAATTAAAAAATAAAAAAAACTCTTTAAATGAATAATTATATTAGAAAATAAGTATGACTTTATTTTTTAGGTCTGGTATTTACTTCTATGCCATACCCGTGAATAAGTACACTCCTACCAATATGCGGATTACTTTAGCTATCAAGTAAGTGAAATTACATTATTCTGTAGAACTGGATTAACTATCGTAGGCATGCTGATAAACCTTCCTTGTGTTTTTTTACATCTAGCTTTAGTTACAACTTTACATGGTGTTGTGGCAGCACTGATGCATCTCTTATTTTCCTGCGATTCATGGGCAAGTCAGGGGTTTAGCTACAGGAGATACAGAGCTAGCAGTTTCCCTTAGGTCTCAGTGCCCAATTCCTATTTCCATGTCATATTATACATGTCATTTGTATGTAGTAGCTTAACCTGGAACAAAACATTAACATAGTAACATAGCTTGTAAAGCTGAATAAAGACATCTGTCCATCCAGTTCAGCCTGTTATCCTATAAATTGATCCAGAGGAAGGCAAAAAACCCCTGTGAGGTAGAAGCCAATTTTCCACATTTTAAGGAAAAAAATACTTCCTGACTCCAATCAGAATTACTCTATGGATCAACGACCCATCTCTAGTAACTATAACCTGTAATATTATTACACTCCAGAAATACATCCAGGCCCCTCTTGAACTCTTTTAGTGAACTTACCGTCACCACCTCTTCAGGCAGAGAGTTCCATAGTCTCACTGCTCTTACCATAAAGAATCATCTTCTATGTTTGTGTACAAACCTTCTTTCCTCCAGATGCAGAGGATGTCCCCTTGTCACAGTCCTGAGGATAAATAGATCATGGGAGAGATCTCTGTACTGACCCCTGATATATTTACACCCACCAGAACAGCCGAATCAGTGTTAAAAGGAACCTGTCATCACCTTTATGCTGCCCATACTAACAGCAGAATAAAGTACAGACAGGTGAGTTGATTTCAGCGGTCTGTCATTTATAAGTTAAAAGTAAGTGATTGCCGAGAACCAACATCACAATCATTGCAGACTGGGCCTGGAAAAGAGTCAAATCTTAATGAGAAGAGTCATGGTTATTCATGCTCTCCCTGCCCACATGCTAATGATTGACAGTCTTCTAGATGGATTTCTCCCTTTATGTCTAGGAGAGAACTGCCAATCATCAGCAGATGGGCGGGAGTGCCGGATATTTGGAATAACCATGACTCTTCTCAGGTAGATTTGACTCTTTTCAAGGCCTGGGCTGCAATGATTATGATGCTGGTTCTTGGCAACCACTTACTTTTAGGTCATGAGTGACACACTGCTGAAATCAGCATTTCTGTCACTATTTTATGCTGCCCTCAGTACGGTCAGCATAAAGTTGATGACAGGTTCTCTTTAAACCTCATCTGCCACTTCTCTGCCCAAGCCTCCAGTCTATCATGATCCACCGCCACTTTTATGTTTTTTTTTTAATTTATACAGTTTAGCATCGTCAGCAAAAATTTATATTTTACTGAGCAGCCCCTGTATAAGATCATTAATATATTGAAGAGAATAGGGCTCAATGATCACCTGAACCTGCCTATGTCCTAATGTTAATCTAAACTGCCCACTGTTGTATGCTGTTGGGAGAAAAAGGGTTCAGCAAATTGGATTTCAATGAGCACCATTCATGATGAACTAATGGGTAAGGTAAACCCTGCTCCCAGAGGCGTAGCTAGAGGTTCAGCACAGGGGGGGCGAAACATACTTGAGTGGGCCCCCCACTTAGTGGCTTCCCAAACGCACGTTTCCAACTTCACAGGCACATACTACTAGTTGTGGTTATAATATTGTATTAGAAAGATGACTGTATAAGCTGCTAGATCATCTATGCTGTTAAGTACAGTACAATAGACTTTCTACATACCCTAGTGTAAATACTCTACCATATAATGCAGTAAAATATAGGAGTAATAGGAGTAAAAAACAAGGGGACTCCTATGTTAAAGGAAACCTGTCCCCAGTTTTTACATCACTAAACTAACAGTCCCCTGCCCCCATCAGACCTCAGATCAGCATATTGTGCCCCATCAGACCATAGATCAGCGTATTGTGCCCCCATCAGACCTCAGATCAGCCTACTTTGCCCCCATCAGACCTCAGATCAGCCTACTGTGCCCCCATCAGACCTCAGATCAGCCTACTGTGCCCCCATCAGACCTCAGATCAGCGTATTGTGCCCCATCAGATCTCAGATCAGCGTACTGTGCCCCATCAGACCTCACATCAGCCTACTGTGCCCCCATCAGACCTCAGATCAGCCTACTGTGCCCCCATCAGACCTCAGATCAGCGTATTGTGCCCCATAAGACCCCAGATCAGCATATTGTGCCCCCATCAGACCACACATCAGCCTACTGTGCCCCATCAGACCTCAGATCAGCGTATTGTGCCCCATCAGACCTCAGATCAGCGTATTGTGCCCCATCAGACCTCAGATCAGCATATTGTACCCCCATCAGACCTCAGATCAGCAGAATGTGCCCCCATTAGTCCTCACATCAGCCTACTGTGCCCCCATCAGACCTCAGATCAGCGTATTGTGCCCCCATCAGACCTCAGATCAGCAGAATGTGCCCCCATCAGACCTCACATCAGCTTACTGTGCCCCATCAGACCTCAGATCAGCGTATTGTGCCCCATCAGACCTCAGATCAGCGTATTGTGCCCCCATCAGACCACAGATCAGCGTATTGTACCCCCATCAGACCTCAGATCAGCAGAATGTGCCCCATCAGACCTCAGATCAGCGTATTGTGCCCCCATCAGACCTTAGATCAGCGTATTCTGCCCCATCAGACCTCAGATCAGTGTATTGTGCCCCATCAGACCTCAGATCAGCGTATTGTGCCCCCATCAGACCTCAGATCAGCGTATTGTGCCCCCATCAGACCTCAGATCAGCAGAATGTGCCCCCATAAGACCTCAGATCAGCGTATTGTACCCCATCAGACCTCAGATCAGCAGAATGTGCCCCCATTAGTCCTCACATCACCCTACTGTGCCCCCATCAGACCTCAGATCAGCGTATTGTGCCTACATCAGACCTCAGATCAGCGTATTGTGCCCCCATCAGACCTCAGATCAGCCTACTTTGCCCCCATCAGACCTCAGATCAGCCTACTGTGCCCCCATCAGACCTCAGATCAGCCTACTGTGCCCCCATCAGACCTCAGATCAGCCTACTGTGCTCCCATCAGACCTCAGATCAGCGTATTGTGCCCCATCAGATCTCAGATCAGCGTACTGTGCCCCATCAGACCTCACATCAGCCTACTGTGCCCCCATCAGACCTCAGATCAGCCTACTGTGCCCCCATCAGACCTCAGATCAGCGTATTGTGCTCCATAAGACCCCAGATCAGCATATTGTGCCCCCATCAGACCACACATCAGCCTACTGTGCCCCCATCAGACCTCAGATCATAATGGAAGCGCTCACTTGTATTTGCCTGATAGTCATCCTTGCTGGGCCCCCCCGACTCACTGGGCCCGGAGCCGTCGCCCCCCCTGCCCCCCCGATAGCTACGCCACTGCCTGCTCCCCTAACCATTGTTCTGCTCTGAAATAAAGCAATTCTATTAATGGCTAACACACCTAATGTACATTCACTATAAAGTTATTATCTTGCTTTTTTATTGATCCTACTGATGCTTCCTTTGTTGTGTAGCAAGTTTTATTTTATTAATTCCGAACATTATAAACAATATGAAGTCGATTTTAATTCAAATAATGGGAGTCCATATAATTTAGAGTTATTCTTCTGCTGGACATTGTGTCCCCCACCACAGCCCCTTAATCTGTTTCGCTAATGGCGCAATCCAGTCATGACAGCCCTAAATTACAATGATATATTTTTTCTTTAAAGCATCTGGAGATAGAAACATCATTAGACAATATACACATTTGTAATAATGATCTTTAGTTTTATAGCACCAACACATGCTGCAGTGCTTAACAATCATAAAATGAAATGTAATCCAAGCAATGATAAAAGAAGAGAAGTCTCTGTCCGTAAAACCTTGGAATTTAAATGGATTGGGATGTATGACACATTAGGTACATGGTGCCAGGAACATAAACAGATATCATAGGGCCCCATAGGAAAACTTAGTATGAACCCCTTGCACCACCCAGTTTCCTACTACATGTTTGTGAGTCACTCCTGGGCAATGCAGAATGCAAAGTGCAATGCCCCATTTGTCTCAAGTTTACTATTTGTTGTTTTTTTTGTTTTTGTTTTTATTAAGCAGAAGAAATTTTAATTACAAAATGTAATAAAAATTAAAGTGGACTTTGACCACTTTATTCCACTTCTATGTAGAAAAACATGGAATAGGTGCTGCGAAAATAACTGCAGAAATACATTGATAATTTCACCACACAGTTTTAAATCCTCTGCTTCCCTTTAAATAATATATTACAAAACTGGCTGTCTGCAGCCACCATTGGGAGGGCAGCTCAATGCATAGGAATGTATACAGTTACCATTGACTGCAATGCAAGTTGCAATAATCTCTTTGCACTGAACTCCCCATAATGGTGCCTGCATGAAAATGTAGTGTTTTCATGTCTGGAAGAGAGATTCAACTCTGGGCTCTGTAGCAGTCATGTGTTCTGCCTCCATTGAAAGTATGCTATTGCATGGTGTAAATTCAGTCCAGGGGCCCATGCCTTGGTGTTCTCATGGGTGTTATGAATAAAGCCACACAAACCCATTACCAGACAGTATTTGAGCCAACACAGATAAATAATGTGAATTGATGCATTATGGGTTGCTAGTGCAGGACAGGATGGAGTGGAGGTATTTGTAATCAGGTCAGGAGTGTATGGGCCACAAGTATGGTTATCTCATTTTTAAAATTTTATTGGGCAAGAAACAGTTAACTGACCATTGTAATGAGTGACAGAGGAAAGAGGCATTTGTATAACTGGTAGACAGAAAGACTTGCCTAGTTGCTGCTTTTGTCATGTAAAAAAATCAGACCAAGAAGAATAATTTCAAACCATTCTCCACCTTTAACCGTTAGGATCTCAGCGCCGTACATGGAAGCCGGGACAAAAATCCCAGCGCCGTACTGCTATGGCACTCTGATAGGGCGAGCGCAGGAGCTGGGCTCGCCTGATCAGCTGCAGGGGTCCGGCAGTGGCTGATAGCCGGGCCGGTGCATTAACTCTCGCACTACCACGGTCAGTATCCTGAAGGGTTAAGTTGTGCCATCGTGTCCCCGTCACAGCAGCGGGGAATGTCTTCTCCGGAAGCCTGTGAGATCCAGCCCCCTAGATCTCACAGGCAGGAAGCTGTAAGTGTATTACACTGGTAATACACTTACAGCCAATGCATTACAATACAGAAGTATTGAAATGCATTGTAAAGGGGATCAGACCCCCAAAAGTTGAAGTCCCAGAGTGGGGCAAAAAATTAAAAAAAGCGTCCTTTTCCCAAAATAAAATTAAAAAAATAGGGAAAAAAAGAAAAGTAGTCATATTAAGTATCACCACGTCCGTATTGACCATCTCTATAAAAATGTCACATGATCCACCCCGCCAGGTGAACGCCGTAAAAAATTAAAATAAAAACAGTGTCAAAAATGCCATTTTCTGGTCACCTTGCCTCACAAAAAGTCTAATACCAAGCGATCAAAAAGACGTATTTATCCCAAAATGGTACCAATCAAATCATCATCTCATCCCACAAAAAATGAGACCCTACTTAAGACAATCGGCCAAAAAATAAAAAACATAGGGCTCTCAGAAAATGGCAACACAAAAATACGATTTTATTCTGTTCAAAAACGCTTTCATTGTATAAAACTTAACAAAAGTAAAAATGACAGACATATTGGGTATCGCTGTGTCTGTAACAACCTGCTCTATAGAAATATCACATGAGATGGTCCCTCAGGTGAATGCTGTAAAAAAATTTTTTAAAAACTATGCCAAAACAGCTATTTTTTTTCAACATTCCTCACAAAAAGTGTAATACCAAGATATCAAAAAGTTTTATGTACCCCAAAATGGTACCAATGAAAACATCATCCCACAACAAATGAGCCCCCACATAAGACAATCATTTAAAAAGTAAAAACCAATGGCACCTGCAAACCAATCCATCAAAATCTGTGCTGCAAAAGCCATATAGCGCTCCTTCTGTTTTGAATCCTGCCATGTGCCCCCACAGCATGAGGTGTTTCTGTATTCAGGAGAAAATGGGTAACAAATTATGTGGTGCTTTTTCTCCTGTTACCCCTTGTGAAAATGAAAAATTTATGGGTGGTTTCCATTACGTAAGCCTCACAAAATCATTTTATAACTGAATTGTTGCTCAAAAAATGGTTTGGGAAATTTTGTTGAAAATTTGAAAAATTGCTTCTAAACTTCTTAAAAAATAAAATTACATTTACAAAATGATGCCAACGTAAAGTAGACATATGGGAAATGTTAAGTAATAAATATTTTATATGGTATCACTTTCTGTTTTAAAAGCAGAGAAATTGATTTTTCATAAATAAAGGTGAAATATATTTACTCAAATTTATGACTGTCATGAAATACAATGTGTCACGAGAAAACAATCTCAGAATGGCCTGGATAAGTAAAAGGGTTCTAAAGTTATTACCACATAAAGTGACACATGTCAGATTGGCCTGGGATTTAAGGTGAAAAGTGGCTCGGTACTGAAAGGGTTAATGTCCCAGTCCCAGATAATCTGTAATTCGTAAAACAAACAAATCTTTCATGGGGGAAAAATAAAAAAGAACTTAAATACTCTACACTAATACTTTGTTAAAGTACCCTTTGAATTTATGACAGCATTCAGTCTTTTTGGTTAGGAGTCTATCAGCATAGCAACCTTTGCCCACTCTTCCTTACAAAAATGCTCCAATTTTTTAAAGAAGTTTCATCATTTTATTTAGCACAAAGCAATGTTTTTATATCAGGTTCAGTCCGACATGCCGTGGAATCTACCTTAATTCCTATGAACATGACACACGTACAAATAATACATTTTGTGTATCCATTGTGGCTTGTTTATGCCTTTATCTGTTTTTTTCTAGAAAAGCGGTCTAGTTAGTGGCCGACGTATGTAAAGTACAGGCATTTGCATAATGTATCTGTTTTCTTTATGTAAAGTACAGGCATTTGCATAATGTATCTGTTTTCTGACGATATGTGGAAAATAAACATAATCATGTGGCAAAATGCATACATTTTTAAATGAAAAGCAAATAAAAATGTATAAAAAGTATACAATGTATACGCCAGAAATATATAAGCGTATGGTCATGAATGCTTATGTTTTTGACAATTTATTGGAATACGGACAGCGTATATGCCCCCTGTATTCAAGAAAGGAAATGTGAATGAGCCTGTTAGCTGTGGCAAGGTAATACAGGGAAGGTTTTCACTAGATGGTGAATGTTACAGAAACATTATATCTGGTTCTTTGAAAACCATGGCAACTGTGGGGCATTACTGCTGTTTTGTTTCCAGCATGAACTGGGTCATGTCCTTCGTTATTATCTCAAGTTATAAAAGCTAAGTATATAACAGGAGGGAAAAATTTAAATGGATGGATCTAAAAAAACAAACCTTGAGTGCTTAAAGAGAACCTATCACTGTTGTTTTTTAATGTTAATTTCAATTTTACCATATACCTGTGTAGATTATTCGTGCCTGCCTCAACATCTTAACACTAGACTGGTTGTGTAGAAAGAATGTGGTTGCCTTGCTTCTTCTCTAGTGTACCCTCAGTCAGTGCAGCTCTTTGAAACATTGCATAATGTTGGTTATTGTGTCAAAGCTGTGTGGGTATCTCCGAGTGGAGTTATCACATTCTTAACTCTTTGTTATTAATGACTGAACGGCTGAGGAGAAAGCCATTATTTCCTAGTGAAGCTTCTGAGAGATTATATGTGTTTATAAAAATGTTCCCTACCCATGATACACTGCTTACCTAGGTTTCATTACCCATTTATTTCATTGTGATTGTCCTTTTTTGTTAATGCTAATCCAACCAGAAATAATATTCAATTTATTTACTTGTCCTTTCAACAAATTGTAGTTGCTGTAGCAAAACAATTATTATGTTGGCTCCATGCCACTGAATGCTTGTGTCTGTGTACTAAACAGTTGGAAAAAACACTTATTTACTTGGCATGAAGACTCGGAAACTCTTTTGTATTTTTTCAGGCTGTTAATTGATTGGTTGTAGTCACATGTGCTCCAAAATACTTGCAACCCATAGTTGCCAAGAGCTTTATAACCACATCTGTGGGGAAGCTAGGCCAAAAGGATATGCTCTATAATCTTTGTCATGCTGCCATTTTTAACATCAAAATGTTCAGACAGAAGTTGTTTAACAAAAAATAATTGATGTGGTTGGCCCTTGATATATTCAAGTCAGTAGTGCAATTTAGGCTGAGGTAAATACTATGGAAATGTATTTCTGCTAATGCCAGAAGTATATTTTAGCATCCATATTACCAACACAATACCTAGACTCACTGTAGTTCTACTGAACAGAACAGATCACCACAAGGAGGCAGTCTCTAATAGACAACCTGTTCCTTAAAGGGATTCTGTCACCAGGATAATTGCTATTGAAGTAAAGCCATGGCCTAATAGCACTTAGTACCTTATTTCCAGATGTGCCTTTGTTTCAGCAATAGATGTTTTCTATCTTCTGAAAATCCAGTTTATTTGGTATTCAAATGAGCCAGTAATGTGCCCAGAGGGGCGTCACTCTAGCAGGAAGGAGCCCAGGCATGCCTCCTGCTAGTGCCCAAGCCCACCCTCATGCTGGGAGCAGGGAAAAGGGGGCGGGGTTATGGCTTGAATGTCATGTAGGAGGCGTGCTTGGGTTCCTTCCTGTCAGAGTGATGCCCCTCCAGGCACCTTACTGGCTCATTTACATACCAAATAAACTGGATTTTCAAAAGATAGAAAACATCTATTGCTGAAACAAAGCCACATCTGGAAATAAGGTACTAAGAGCTATTATACTATGGCTTTACTTCAATTGCGATTATCCTGGTGACAGATTCCCTGGTGAGGACCAATGAAGCTAGTTTAATTGAGTTGTCTTTTCAGCGTAGCCTTTGCCCATTAGGGTATATTGGCATCAAAGAGAAGGTTTAGATGTTCATAGAATCCCACTCGGTGAGCAAGAGTGAAATACAGTATCCCTGGCAAAATTAGCTGGTTTTGGACATCAGAAGACAGTGTAATGCCCCCACAGTCTGGCTTTGTCTAGGACAAACTAGTAAGCAGAATCTTTAGAACATCCTGGTCATCACCCTTTAACCCATATACAGGGATATGGTCTCCACCACTGGACTTTCCTGGTTGTGTAGTTAGAGTAGCCACTGACTGATGGAGCAAAAAGGTAAAGAAGGAATCAAATAGTCCATGGTCAATGTCAGAAAATTAGAGAGGAAAATCAGGGCCAAAGGGAATCCAGAGCCAGTTCTAACTAACTAGAAAGATTCATAATGGCAGGGAAATGGGAAGTCAGACAGCTCTGGCTCAAATCCAGGTCGGAAGGAAAACTAGCAAATCAGAATGAGGATTCAATAAAAGGCACTGGCTGAATAGCAGAGCAGATACAAATAGAGAGCCAAGCTATCAGACTGGCTTTACTTACCTCCCCACGATCATTTCTCTGATCAAACCTCCTAACTAGCTGATCAGTCTGACCTTTAAATTGGTGGGATGGCTGAGAACCATGATTAGCCTTGCAGCCGGGATCTCAGATCACTTGTTGTCTGCCCATAGTGCAGTGTCCCTGTGATATCCAAATCAATGGCGGATGGAGACAGACATAACATTATATTGATAAAAATAACTGCCCATTCACTTCAGAAAGGTGACCTCATATAGATAGCACCTTACTCTAAAATGACTCGCCTCTCCTTGGGCCTCAGCCTCCAAATGAATTCAGGGAGTAGGATTCAGTTATATTCTGCTCTAATTGAAGGGGTTGTCTGAGGATCAGTGGTCACATGCTGCTTGATGACATGTCACAGCTGAGGCCAGTGAATGGCTGCAGTTTTCCACATACCCATGCATGGGGCATCATCATCATGGAACTGGAACAGAGCAACTTTGAAAATGTGAGTGGTTTTCTTTCCCTTCCAAAATTTCCTGGCTTAAAGGGATTGTCCAGCTTTGCTACATTTTTAATTGTGGACAGCAAAATGTTATACATGTTGAAAAATCATGCTCACCTGCTCCTCATACCTCTGTTTCAGCTCCCTGGCTACCTTCACTGGTCTTCTATTCTCTCTCCTGTAAAGTTATGGACAGATGGTGTAATATAAGTCACTGCAGCCAGTGACTGGCTTCTGCAGTGATATGTAAAAGGGTGGTTGGGGGTTAGATGATCCAGAACCAAGAGATGGATGTCTGGTTAGTCCAAGTTTTGAATGTCATAGCCCTCCATTTTAGGCTAAACAGGAGTCCACTCATGCCATGAACCTTTGTTCTGCACCTGCGTCAGTCATTTTAGCTGTGAGTTACATTAGAGATGAACAACATATGTTATGGAGATATATACATTGCTCCAGACTAAAAAAAATACCTAGGAGCTATTGGCTCCTGAATTGAAAAATGTAGGAGCCAAAATTAAATTTTTATTTGCCAAATTTAAAATACATATAATTATAACAGCTTAAGACTCAGAGAATTAGATGAGATGCAGGCCACAGTAGTGGGCCTGCTTTACTTACAGCATACTGCCTGCCAGCACTAGGAAACATCCAGTGACATCTCCTGTCATGTAGACATTCTCATTCTTCTTCTCCTTTGTTTGACCCAGACCGCCATGTCAAAATCTTTCAGCCGCATCTCGTTAGATTTCTCAACTTTTCCATCAACCTCCCCATCCTGGTATCCTAACAATGACATCCTGCTCTCCCCCCAACCCTCTGCCCTGAAAATACTATACTGCTGAAAAAATAGTGACCCCAGTAGAAATAGTATCCCTATGGTGTCTCCAGCAATTATAATGCCCCCTAGAGTGCCCATCCCAGTAATAATAATGTCCACTAAAATGCCCCCAGTAATAATAATAAAACCCTATATTGTGCTCCCAATAATAATGCCTGTATAGTGTCCCCAAAAATAATGTCTTCTAATATGCCCCATAATAGAAATGCCTATAATAGAAATGCCCCTACAGTGCCTCCAGCATTAATGTCCCCTATTTCATCCCCAGTAAAAATCCCATCCCAAAATCCCCCAGTATTAATAATGTTCCCTATAGTGCCCTCAGTAGCAATGCCCTTGTACATTAAAAAATGCTCCGGTAAAGCTACCTATAGTGCGTTAGTATTAAAAGTCCCCAGTGCAACCAGTAATGGCCATTATACCGTCCCCTGTATTAAAAATTCCTTTAGAGTGCCCCAATAATACTGCCAGTTATGTCCCCCACAGTGCCCCTCCATTAGTAATGTTGCCCACAGTATTAATGCCCTCCACAGTGCCCCTCCATTAGTAATGCCCTCTACAGTGCCCCACATTTGGGTAGGATTTTGCTCGCCATCTAGAGCACTGATATACTTTATTAGGGTAATTAAATTTATGTGGTTTACCTGTCAGCCTGTTAATCAAGCTCCAAGGGGAACCGCTATCCAGTTTTATCTATATGTGGTCTAAAAGTGAACACGCAAATGTTAACTCCGCTTCTATGTAATACTAGAAATCTACGTTACATTAAGTTACATTGTACTTCAAAAAAAAAAAAATAGCAACACAAAACAACCACAAAGAGGCAGCAGCTCTCTGCAGGTAAGCTAAGGTAAACAGTAGACAAACACCGAATACTTGGGTTATTATATTTAATGTACTTTAGCACATTTTGATCAAATTAATTGCCATATGTCACCTAATTCAGGAGTCTACTCTAAACATTATACATGTTCAAATGGAGTCTCACCTCCCTCTTGGACCTAGGTAAAAAACAGCTTTATTCTATACTAATTAAGATCAGGTTTGCACAGATGACACCTACTGATGACCATGACTGAGGTATGGTTTTAAGACAAGTTGACATCCCCTGTATAGAAATATCATGCAAATTTATTTATTTTACTCACATAGCGCTGACATATTCTGCAGCGCTTTATGGACATTATCATCATTCACTGTCCCCCATGAGGTTCACAGTCTAAGTTCACTATCAGTATGTCTTTGGAGTGTGGGAGGAAACTGGAGTACGCGGAGGAAACCCACACAAACACGAGGAGAACATACAAACTCCATGCAGATGTTGTCCTTGGTGGAATTTGAACCTAGGACCCGAGTGATGCAAGGCACAGGTGCTAACCACTGAGCCATTGACTTAAAGGCTGATGGGGAACTACCAACATTTGTTGATCATTACCCTGTGCTGGTGAGGTGATCACATCTTTTATAAACCGTTAAACCTTAGAGGACCTTGCGATTTTCCATATTTATGTTTTTGTGTTTCACACCACACCTTCCCAGAGCCATAACTTTTCATCTTTCCATTCACATAGCCTTATGAGGGCTTATTTTGTACTTTCTAATGGCACTATTCAATATTGCATATGATGTATTTGGGGAAAGGGGGTGATTTGAACTTTTATATTTTATATTTTTTTGTATTTTTAAAAACTTTTTTCACTGTTTTTAACTTTATTTTTTAAGTCACCCTGGTATAACTGGCAAGCATTAAATTGTCCATTTTGTTCTGTGATGGCTATATAGCCATCATAGAACAATCCATTTACAATATACCAATACCGTGTTGTCACCTGCTGGCCTATATTGGTATATTCTAGTAATAGCTACTGAAGCCTGCTTGAGGCTTCAGGCTATTACTATAATATAACAGATACCCTCATCTCATCCGAAGAAAGCTGTTACGTACGCGGGAGAGCGTGGCTCACATTTGACAATGGCATTTGAGGGGTTAAATGTATGCAATCAGACGTGGGTTTTGCAGCATACAGTGGCACTACAAAGCGCAGCAGGTCCACTAATAGTAGAGTGAATGCGCGTGGTTTCAGTATCGGCCGAGTGCTCTTTCTTTATTGTAAGTGCCAGCAAAGGATCGCGAATGCCACATCCAGAGCGGTGAGTAAAAGCTATCTCTCTGGTGGTCGTTACTGTGGGAGTACACTTAGCCAGGTGCTTTTTTCTATAGTGTACAAGTATGGCCACCACTACTGGATTGCAGGGTGGTCGTAACCCTTGGATATGAGCAGTGTATAATATGATGGAGAAATGAATCCAGCCAGCAAAGGAGGCAATATAGACAATCACAGTACATTAGTTGGTGGCTTGTATTAACTTTGTCTACATGATAAATGCTATTTGCTGAACGGAGACAATGACTTTTATAGCAGAAGAGGTTTGACACTCTGCATTTATTGAGTGAGCAGAGTATTGCAGTATCCACCTGTTCTGTAATTTTATGCGGCTGAGTTGACGTGGTTACTAAATGCTTCCACTTTGCAATAATACCACTCAGAGTTGATGGTGGGACATCTAGACTGACTTGTTACAATGGTGGCCTCCTATTACAGTACCACAACGGAATTCAGTGAGATCTTTAGAACAACCTATTGTTTCACAAATGCGTGTAATGGCAGACTGCGAGGCTCAGTGCTGGATTTTATACATCTGTGACTGAATGAAACACCTGAATTCATTGATTAAGAGCAGTGTCCTAATACTTTTCTCCAGATAGTGAATTATTGGTAATAGGATTTAACCTGGAAGCCTAGTAACAAAAGAGAAGAGGTATGTATTGATTAATAGAACCTCGTTTTTAACATTGCTACTTCAAATCCACTGAAAAACACAGCACATTGGCTTGTGCTGTCATTTGCCATAATCCTTTTTATTGTACCGTTACTCTGACTTTTCATTCCCTTGACACGCTGTAATCTACTTGTTTTCTCATTTAAATCCCCATCACTTCTGCCGTTTTGTTCATTTCTGCACAGAGACACATACAGCCCAATCCCCGGCTTTGAGGAAAGCTTTACAATCCTCAGTGGAAAAACACTCTGGAGAGCCCTTGACCCAACTGTTAGCTTACCCTTTTTTTTCGGAGCCATTTTTCACGTAACATTTACCATGTTCAGACTGTTGTGTGGAGGAAACTATTTTACTGAACAATAGAGAGACAAATAATTTTCTTTTAAATTATCACACGTGACCCCCATGAGAGTTGTTAAATAAAATGTATTGAAGGAAACCAAATACTAAATATTTCATCCAGATTTCTCATTGCTGATATAGTGCCAACATATTCTGCACCATTATACAGAGAACATCACCATTCACTTCAGTCTCTGTCCTCAGTGTGGCTCACAATGTAATTTTCCTTTCTCAGAGATGTATACCATATTTTTCGCTTTATAAAACACATACATCAAATTATAAGATGTCAGATCAGACCCCCAATCTTCAGCAGATTCCCATATTAGAACCCCATATCAGCCTTCAAAACAGAACTCCATATCAGACCTCGGATCAGACCCTCATATCAGACTTCAGATCAAAATCCCATATCAAACCTCAGATCAGAACCCCATATCACTAAAAATAACTAAATGAACTTACTTCTAATGCTCTGGATGGCACCGCCACTCCACTCTGCCTGCACATCCAGCCACTCTTCTTGCACTCACTGCTCCCTGTTCTTCTCCAGGTCCACGCTGCACCGTGACCCAGCTACGCACACCACCAGGTCATAATGTGCGCGCTACGCCCTAATGCTTTACACAATGCAGTGCAGCGCCCGCAGAAGACCAGGGAGCAATGAGTACAGCCAGCCTTACACTCATAGCTCCCCGAATCTCCTGTATACTATACCATAATGGAAGTGTTCACTAGTGTTCACTTTATTAGACTCTCTGTGATTTCCCCCCACTTTTGGTGGGAAATAGGTGCGTCTTATAAAGCAAAACATATGGAACTAATGATAACTTCACAGCAAATGTGTGGCCAAATTCTGGTATTCTGTTCCGGTACCTGATTGAGCCGATTTTTTATCCAGTGCATTCGGAAAGTCTTCAGACCCTTTCACTTTTTTCACAGAAGAAAGAAAGTTCAACATTTTTCCCATCAATCTGCACTCAATACACCAAAATGACAACATGAAAATGTAGAATGTTCTAAAATCTTAGCTAATTTATTGAAAAGAAAAAACAAAAATCTTTCATTGACATAAGTATTCAGACCTTTTCTCAGTATTTAGTTGAAGCACCTTTGGGAGTGATTACAGCCTCCCTTCTTCTTGGGTATTGTATGATGCAACAAGGTTTGCACATCTGGATTTGGGAATTTTCTGCCATTCTTCTCTGCAGATTTCAAGCTCTATCGGGTTGAATGGGGACTGTCAGTGGACAGCCATTTTCAGGTCTCTTCAAACATATTGAATTGGGTTCAATTCAGGACTCTGACTGGGCCACTCACAGAATGAATGCCTGTGGTAAGTCCTGATGCATTGACACTCCTTATTTCACCTGCTCAATACTAAGAAAATCCTGAAAACTTGACTGGTAGGTGGGCCCTGAGGACTGCAGTTCAGGAACACTGCTTTAAGCCACTCCTATGTTGTCTTGGCTGTGCGCTTAGGGTCATTGTCTTGTTGGAAGGTAAACCTATGGTCTGAGGTCCAGAGCATTCTGGATCAGGTTTTTATTAAGAATATCTCTGTACTTTAATACATTCAACTTTCCCTCAGCTCTGACCAGTCTTCCTGTGACTTGTCCCATTTGAAAAACACCTCCACCGCATGATTCTGTCACCACCATGTTTCACTGTAGGGATAGTATTGGGCCGCAACATAACTAAATATGAAAAAAGTTAAAGGGTCTGAAGACTTTCCAAATAAAATGTAATTGGGTCTTTCAGGTTATCAGCATGAATAAAAAATTCTGCCAAAGTACAGATACATTTTCTGCAGAGGTGAGCCTAGCCTTATTTCTGTTCCATCAGAAGAACAGCAAAAAGAAAAAAAGAAAAATATATATTTTATTTTGAGCATCAGCCATTAGTTATTTTTGAAAGGAAAAAACGACTGACGACTGTAGAAGCTCTGGGTGAAATAATGGAACCCCCAAGAAGTGACCCAATTTCAGAAACTCCACCCCTCATGGTACTAAGGGGTGGATTGAGCATTTTGACACTACAAGAATTTTGCAGTTAATGTGAAGCAGACTGTACAAAGTGAAAATTGCAATTTTTCCACAGATGTGTCATTTCAGCGGCCATTATGTTGTGCCCAACGTGTGCAATCCAAGACACACCATGTCCCTTAAATTGTTAGGCTGGTTCTACTGGGTTCCCGAAATGCCTTAAATGTTGACAGAACAACCTTTGGCTTTTGCAGCGCAGATTTTGATGGATTGTTTTATGGGCACCAAGTTGCTTTCAATCAGCCTCTAGGGTACCAGTACAGCCATTTTCTAAGAAGCATACTTTTTTTTTCATTTTCTCTCTATGGAGCTGTGTGAGGGTCTATTGTTTGCAGAATAAGTTGCTATTATCATTAGTTCTATTTTGGGGGACATACAACTTTTTTTTGTTTAACTTTTTGAGAAGCAGCATAAAGAAAAGGCAGCAATTATGCTATTGCTTTCTAGGTACACCGTGCAGGAAAAAAAACAAAATTTAATGAGATACTAATTTTATATAGCTTTTTTTTTGTTTTGAAAAGCATTTTTGTGTAAATATGTTTTTGTTTTGCCATTCTCTGAGAGCCATGTATTTATTATTCTCATTTTTGGAAGGTGAGGTGGCCAAAAATGTCTTTTTGTTTAGTTTTTTTACTGGATTCACCTGACAGGGTAGATCATGTGATATTTTTTTCAAAAGCATTTTTGAAAAAAGAACATCATGTTTTTTTGTGTAGCCATTTTCTTTTTCTTCTTATGTGACAGCTGACTTTTTGTGGCATGAGGTAATGTTTTCATTGGTACCATTTTAGGGTATATAGGACTTTTTTATCACTTGATATTATATCTTTTGGGTTGCAAGGTGACTACAAAAATGGCTATTCTGGTATAGTTTTCATTTACTTTTTCATGGCGTTTTTATTTTTTACTTTACACTTTGTTACTCATAAGGTCATACAAGACCTTTAGGGATATCTAACATTACATTTTTTTTTTTGATCACCGATCTCTCCTGACATAGTAGCCCCAGTTACAGGGGGAATATAGCCCTCAGAGAGAATGTACATCGCTGTACAACCTCAGTGCAGAGCTGATTTCAGTGTAATAAGTCCCAGCCAGTTCTGCAGACCCCTGTCACCTGGTGGTCATATGACCGATGGGACAGAAGCAGGAAGCAGCTGTGTGGTGGGCAACCTGTGGCAGGAAAAGGAGGGGCTATCTGAATTAGCAGGGGGAGCCAGAGTGGCTTGGGTCCGCCCTTGGTGCACTTAACAGCTCATTTTCGTATGGATTAAAAGTACTTTTTATCCAAAATGACCTGTGTTTTATTTACAGTAGATCATAGAACGCATATCAGATGCTGAAATTGAGACATTTTACCATTTCATGAAAAAAATTAACTCATTTAGAACTTGATGATAGCATCGCATTTCAACAACACTGGGATAGGGTCATGTCTACCATTGTGTAGCATCCCCTCTTCTTTTAGAGAAGAAATGTCTCGAAAGTGAGGAGACCAATTGCTGGAGTTTTGGGAGAGGAATGTTATCCTATTCTTGTCTCATGTAGGATTCTAGCTGCTCAACAGTCCTGGGTCTTCTTTGTCGGATTTTTAGTTTCATGATTCACCAAATGTTTTCTGTTGGTGAAAGGTCTGGACTGCAGGCAGACCAGTTCAGCAGCCAGACTCTTCTTCTGCGAAGCCAGGCTGTTCAGATGGTTGCAGTATGTAGTTTTGCACTGTCCTGCTGCAATATGCAAGGCCTATCATGAAAGAGACGTCTGGAAGGGAGCATGTGTTGTTCTAAAACCTCTATATACTGTTCAGCAGTGATAGTGCCTTTCTAGCTGTGTTAGCTGCCCACATCATAGGTACTAATACAACCCTAAACCATCAGAGATGCGGGCTTTTAACTGTGCACTGATAACAAGCTGGATGGTCCCTCTCCTCTTCAGTCCACAGTACACAGCATCCATGGTTTCCAAAAAGAATTACAAATTTTGATTGATCGGACCACAGAACAGTCTTCTATTTTGCCTCAGTCAATTTTAAATAAGCTTTGACCCGGAGAAGACGGTGGTGTTTCTGGATGATGTTGACATATGGTTTCATATTGGCATGACATAGCTTTAACTTGCATTTGTGAATTGCACGGTTTGGGGGGTACTATCTCTCCTTGGGGAGAGAGCGCCTTAATCGGCGTGAGGAGTCCTATAGGCTATTCATGCTCCTCTGGAATTCTGGGAGGAAAGGGATGCAAATGAGCTCTTAACAAGCTCTGCCTCTTAATGCCACCAGATGTAAAGCAGCTATCCTATAAGTCAATGTTTGACCCTTTAAATAGGAATTGAGACATGACTGGAATATTAAATAAGCCAGCACCTCATCTGCAGACAGCTGTTTCAGGATGATTGCCCCTCATCAGTGCAGAGCAGAGAATACTGGCTTAACTGGGTGAGAGGCCTGTCACGGTTTGGGGGGTACTGTCACTCATTGGGGAGAGAACACCTTAATTGGCGTGAGGAGATTTATAGACCATTCATGCTCCACTGGAATTCTGGGAGAAACGGGATGCAAATGAGCTCTTAAAGGGAACCTGTCATCAACTTTATGCTGCCCATACTAACGGCAGAATAAAGTAGAGACAGGTGAGTTGATTTCAGCGATGTGTCATTTATAAGTTAAAAGTAAGTGGTTGCCAAGAACAAACATCACAAACATTGCAGACTAGGTCTGGAAAAGAGTCAAATCTTCATGAGAAGAGTCCTGGTTATTCATGAATTCCGGCTATCCTCGCCCACCTGCTGATGACTGACAGTCTTCTACCTAGTTTTCTCCCTTTCTCTCTAGGAGAGAACTGCCAATCATCAGTAGAAGGGCAGGGAGAGCAGGACATAATGAATAACCATGACTCTTCTCAGGCAGATTTGACTCTTTTCAAGACATGTGCTGCAATGATTATGATGCTGGTTCTCAGCAACCACTTACTTTTAGCTCATGAGTGACACACTACAGAGATCAGCATTTCTGTCACTACTTCATGCTGCCCTCAGTACAGTCAGCATAAAGTTCATGACAGGTTCCCTTTAACAAGCTCTGCCTCTAATGCCACCAGATTAGAGGCAGAGCTTGTTAAGAGCTGAATTGCACAACAAACTTTTTTTGCAGACATTGTTTTCTGGAAGTGTTCCTGAGCCTTGGCAGTGATTTTCCAGTACAGTATAAAACCTATTTTTAACATAGTGTCGCCTGAGGGCTCGTAGATCAAGAGCATCCAGTATTGACCATCTGCCTTGACATTCGCACTTTCTCCAGATTCTCTAAATCTTTTGGTATTATGTACTGTAGATAGTAAGAAATTTAACTCTTCTCAAATTTATACTGAGTAACATTTTTCTGAAATTGTTCCACAATTTTTAGAGAGTATTTCGCAGATTGGTAAACCTCTGCCCATCTTTGCTTCTGAGTGACTCTGCCTCTCTAACATGCTCAGTCATGTGACTTAATTGCATATTGCTCCCCCAGCTGTTTTTATTAGAACTACTGACTTTCCCAGCCTTCTGTTCTATAATCTATTGTGAATAAAATATAGATCTACGAGGTTTGCAAATCACTGCCTTCTGTTTTTATTTACATTTATTTACATTTTACACAATGTGCCACCTTTTTTGGAATAGCCCCTAGCAACCAATCACCTTACATTTTGCAAAGGAACTCTGAAAAATGTAAGGTGACATCTAATTGGTTGTTATACGCGACTAAGCCATTTTTACTTTAAACCAGTTTTGATAAATCTCCCAGAAAGGTTCTGAGTCATAGGCAGGACCCCTTCATAAAGGATGATGTTGGCCAGCTAAAGCTTTGATCAAATTTGCGTTCCTATTCACTTGACTAACAAGGAGCCGTTCCATTGAAGTGAAAGGGGATGGCGGAGTTGTAATTACACCTGCTTGCTGCTGCAATGTCCACGGCGAGCAGGTAAACAATGAAGTGAAGGCAGTGCTCATACGAGAACTGCGTTCTCTTCAAACAGCTGATCAGTAGGGGTTCAGGCAGATGGAGGATTTAAAGGGGTATTCCGGTTATCATAAATATAACTTATGTTTTAGACTAATTCATCATCAATCATTACCTAATATAATGTCAATTTTACATATTTACCATTCAGTAGTTATAAAGTACTTTTCTTCCCCTGCTACCCACTGGGTTCCTCATAAGTTACCATGGCACTGACCTGTAGTTCTGAGCCTTTGTCAGGTCAGGCATGCTCAGTGTGTTGCTATCAATTCTCTAGCTAAATGTTAGTGTGCTGCAGCTTACTGAGTAGAGGGGGCGTGTCTGCACTGGAATATCAGGCAGCCAATCAGTAATCATCAACACTCATGAACAAGCAGAAACTCACAGCAGGAAAGCTAGACATTGTGGGAAGTTTTGTGAGGGAAGATCAGGAGCCATAATACTCTCAGTGTGTTTCAGGCTCACACAGGAGCTAGACAAAGGGATTGCAAGGTAAAATTAAGCTCTGGTTATATGTGTAGGTATGGGTTCTGGTCGGGTTACAGCTTGCAGTCTTAATGCCGTTTATCAAAAATTAAGTTACGTTACCGGAATACCCCTTTAATTAATCATTCACCTTGGTGTATGGTTGAGCCATAGTAGGCTGCCATATAAGATGTATAACATTATAAAAGTGTTATATATTTTAAAGTGTCCTAGTAGTTTCATTCCCTTCTTTGCAATTTGTGTTCCTTTACCAGAACTATATCCTCAATTTCTTAGACCATATACAGCTGTAATCATGAGAAATATTCAGCCATCTTGCATAGAGGATTATTATATTATTCAGCTTGTAAGGCTGGGTGTAGAGGGGTTTGAAGTTTAAGAGCTTTGTCACTAATGGGCCCTATGAAACCCAAAAGCTATTTGCTTCTAATCTTGTATCTAAAGCTTTTAATCTAAACTCCCATAAGGAAGAAAAATGATTACTGTGAATTGAGTGCACTAATAAATCTTTGTAATATGTTATGTCTCAAACTTAATATGGATTAAAAAAATACACATTAAAGAGGACCTTTCATGGTTTTACATTATAGTAGGTAAATACCTTTACTTGCAGGGCTGATGCTGCCACCCACCCAGGTTTTTCAAAATAGCGCTCCTGCGCCCCGCTCTGCCCCCCTGTATTTTTCGCGCTCAGTATGCTAATACTGAGCATCGGTACAGGGAGGAGGAGACGCCCGGGTTTCTCAATGGGCGTCTCCTTCTCCCTGGCTGTGCTGCGATCCAATCACATCGGAAAGCGTCACAGCCAGGGAGAAAAAAACTCTTATTGAAAGTGGTTAGGTGATCCTTGAGATCATCTCACCACTTGTCGTTTCGTACAACTGCAGCAGAGCTGCGGGCCCATCCTCTTCAGCTGTGGGCCCCGCCCCCTGACCTGTGTGCACCTCTAAGTGCGTGCATCGTCACACTGAGGACGCTGCACACACAGCAAGAGCAGCCCTGCCGTCCGCCCATATTCCAAGTGCAGAGCACGGTGGCGGGATTTCAGACAGGCACAGGAAAAGCCAAATAATGTATAAATAGACAGTTTTTATGGTGAGTGCCGACTGCTATATATATATATATATATATGTTCTGATTGTCCCTCATTGGTACAAATCACACAGCAACTTCCACCATAGGCATATGCTAGTAACATAGTTTATAAGGCCGAAAAAAGACATCTGTCCATCCAGTTCGGCCTGTTTTCCTACAAGTTGAGGAGCTCAGGGCCACCATTAAGAACTTGAGGCCCTCAAAAGCTCTGGGGCCAGATGGCCTGACAAGAGAATTCTACAGAGTATTAAGGGAGCAAAGTGCAGATACACTAATGTCTCTGTATAATGGGGCCCTAGGGGATGAGAGGTTACCCCATTGCCTTCTATGTCATATATTAAACGTTTATTGAAGCCAGGCAAAGAAACCCCTCAGTAAGGCTCATATTGGCCTATATACCTTTAAAATGTTTATACAAAGATAATAGCGGATAGTTTAGCTACAATCATACTAGTTCTTAGAAGCATTCAGTACCTGCCCCTCTTTAGTAATAGGCTATTACTAATAGGGCAATGAGTGGAGCAGGAACTGGACACCCCTCAGATCTTTAAGCATATGTCCATGGTGGGTTGTATATTTATGGAGGGGTGCTGTGGAACTCGAAGTAAGTGCACTGCCAGACAACTGGCAGACGTTTTGGCGCACAATGCCAGAGCCCAGAGAGGTCAGGTGGTGGTGACAAATTCAGCAGGCCAGTAAGCAGGACCAGCAGCTGAGAATCTCTCTGCTTAAGGGAGGCAGTACTTCCTCCTGATTTGGATGCTGCTGATTTAGTGTCTATCCTGGAACGGCATGTATTTGGGTCAGAAAGAAGGAGGAACCAGCCCATTCCAGGTTTCCTAACCTTAGCGACTGTGTGGTCTGCATCTATGGGCCTCTTGCCTGCATGCCTATATTTATAATCACAGTTGCACTAATCAAGTGCCCCTGCCTGTCGCTATCATAATTATTGCAGTACGCACTACAGAGCAGCAATAGGCATGAAGGTGCAGAAAGTGGTGAGGTGGTCCTTGAGATTATCTCACCATTTGTCATTTTGTACAGCTGTGGCATAAAACTCCCAGCATGCCAGTTGGTCAGTTGCAGACCTTCAGGACCTGCTGGGAGTTGTAGTTTTCTTTACTGTAGGCATTGTCCCACACACATCAGTCAGGCCGTTGCCCCTAGTTACGACCACCGTGGCCATGTAGTAGTGGTGGTCAGCTTGCTCCTTTTCAAACCTGCTCTGAGGTAACTGCTGTATTGTGAGCGCACATTGTATGAGCATGTGGAGACACATCTTGGTGTACTTTCACATCTGCGTTTTGGACGCTACCAGTCCAAAACGCAATGGTCAGGATCCGTCCAAAACCCAGACTTTATAAACAGATCCTGCTCCATAGAGTTGAATTGATCTTGGAACAGGATCCGTTTCTCTGTGTTTTAGAAATGTAGAAAAAAATGCTACAACCCTAAGATGTGTCTCCACATGCGCATGCAATGTGCGTTCACAATACAGCGGTTACCTCAGAGCGGGTTTGAACAGGAGTAAGCCGGCCACCACTACTACATGGCCACGGTGGCCGTAACTAGGGGCAACGGCCTGACTGATGTGTGTGGGACAATGGATATACAAATAGGCAAATCTTCTAAACGGTACATTTTATATAAATACATTCTATTAGTAATAATATTGGTATGGCTATATCTAACTATACAAACTACATTTGTGAGATGGGAATACCCCTTTAAGTAAGATTCTTTAACTCAAACTCTCTTATGCTTGCAATTATTACTGCAAGACTCTATGTGTAATGATCTTGTTATGAAACCACAGATTACCGATCAAAATGGATCAGGGGCAATGTGGAACCACTGTGCCAAGTAACTAGTTTAATGTTGGGCCAAACCCTAAGGTGCCTCCCTAGTATTCACGCTTTAACCACTATACAGGCGTATTGACTTCACTGCGAATTCACATTTCAGTTTTTGGTCAGTCATTTCTATCCGTTATTGGAAGCCAAAACCAGGAATGGGTTAAAAACAAAGAACAGGAGGAAATCTTTCTATTATACCTTACTTCTGTGTAGGCTTCACTCCTGGTTTTGGCTCACAATAACTGATGGAATAACTGACCAAATAACTGAAGTGTGAACTTAGCAACCAGACCGCTACCTCCTGGGGTGGTCCTGGTGTACTTGACAGCTGACCCTCAGGAACACAAGCATAGTCTGAACAGGAACTAAGACTAAAACACAGGTCGATGGAACACCACAACAGGCAGACTAGAACAAGAGCTGAAACACCAGACTGGATAATAAAACATGAACAGAACTAAACTGAAACCATACAAGCAGGAAACCACATACAGACCATGTCAGGAACTCGGGCGGGAACAGGTCAGACATGACAATGGACACAGATCAGACATAGACTGGTAAGGACTGGACAGAGAACAGAGCAACAGAAGCCAATAAAAGAACTATTGATGTTGCTCAACCAAGGGGTGGGATACACAGTCAGACCATATACCGTAGCTGAGCTAATCTAGTACATACATACATTGTATAGTGCTGTACTTGGAGAGCTGCTGGGAGGTCGCGGCACTCACCAGAGTTCCAGTGAGCTTCGCAGCTCTCTGAAAGAGCTGATCGCCGAGGGTGAAGTGACTCGGATCCCCCACCTATCCTGAGGATAGGTCATCATTATCATTTCCTGGATAACACTTTTAACTTGACACTTCTAGGTAATGTATCATCAGAAAATGACCTATTGTTTAAATCATGTTTTTTATGCAAAAAATATTCTTAAAGAATTTTTGGTGATGTTAATTTTTCTTATCAGTTTCTATATGTATAAAAAAATTTCAGTGACACAGTATATATCAATAAATATGGCATGAGCCCTCTTTCTGCTTTTGGCTGACTGAGAGACTAGGGCTGCCCTTAAAGACTATGGCGGTCATTTATCAAACTGGTGTAAAGTACAACTGGCATGGTTGCCCATAGCAACCAATCAGATTCCACTTTCATTTTCCAAAGGAAAAATGGAATCTGATTGGATGCAGGGGACAATAAAGCCAGTTGTACTTTAAACCAGTTTGATAAATGACCCCATATCTACACCTTCGGAGCCAATTTTTCTTTTATTGCATTTTACTCATTTTGGGTTAAGAATAATTTTTTCAATTGGTCTTTATTAAAATATTGAGCCGTTCTGTCACAACGGGTTAACTGTCTTAAACCATGTGAATCGTACTTTTTAAAGCTGTATTAGGGAGCCCGATTCTGCCAGCGATTGTCGGGAAGGAAACTTTCCTTTCCCAGAAATCGCCTGTTCACTAGTGGAGGAGAGTGCTGCTATTACATGCAGAGATCTCCTCCTCAGTATGAGAATGAGCGATCACTAATGCCATCACTCGTCCTTATACTGAATCATTGTTTGCCAGCAGCAGATCGTGATAAGACAACATACCATGATCTGTCACCTGCAAACGATTATTTTTAAACCTGTCAAAAGATTTGGATTGCTTGATGAACAAGCGTTTGCGTTTTGCTGGTTTGCCAGATGATAGCTAATGAGCATTACTATAAACGCTCGTTAGCGATCATCTGGCAGAAAATCTAATACAGGCTTCACTTTCACTTGGTGCCATTCATCTAATAACCCTTATCTCTAAATTACTAAAGGGCCCTTTACACGGGCTGAGAATTGCACAGATTAATTAACTAGTGTTCATAATAATGCAAAACACTCGTTCATTGGGCAATCTGATAAATTGTTCGTCAACAAAAATGATTGTTTTCTGGCAGCAGATCATGCTGTGTAAACACGATCTCCTGCTGGCAAACAACGAGTCCTTATGGGGAAGAGCGATGGCATTAGTGATTGCTCTTCCCCATACTCTGGAGGAGATTGCTGCAAGTAAGAGGTCATGAACACTTATTTAAGCCACATTCTTATCAGTAATATAAGAACTGGGCTATAATGAGTGTTTATAAGGTCAGAGAGCAGAGATAAGGAGCCTCTCATGTGAGCTGAGAGAAAATTCATATCCCGCTACTAGAGCATCTCAGCCCTGTACAGAAAAAAGGGCTCCATATTTTTAATAAAGACCAATTTAAAAAATGATTTATCTCAAAATGAGTACAATGCAATAATAAAAAAAATTTATCTAACGTGTCTAAATACAGTACTAATTGAATATTAAAGCCAGCCATACACATGAGTATACTAAATGAGTATACTAGTTGGCTAAAGGTTGGTTCAGCCAAGAGCTAATTCTCCCCATCCTCTCATACACAAGAATGCTTGGCTGAGCAATGAAAAGCTCTTTTCTAATATTGATGGAATTATTATAATATTATAGACTAATAAGAGGAGTTGTAAAATTACAATTGTTATAGTTGATGTTTTGATTGTGTTTTATAGCACTACAGAACCACTGATCATTTACCAGTGTAAGATTACACTGGGAAATATCTGCAACCGAGGAACTTACAACAGGAAAAAAAGAGATCTTTCTCCAGAGTCAACTCAGGTATGAAGAATCTATATAAATCTCAGTAATCAAGAGCAGTGTTACATTAATATAATAATATTTATTCTGCCAGGCTCTGCTTCTGCTAGTGCTCAGGTGGTACTTCACTGTAAAAGTGCTCTCTGCATTGATCTGCTTCATAGCCCTCCCCTCTATTCTTAGGAGGGGCTATGAAGAAGCGCAATGCAGAAAGCAGAGAGCACTTCACAGTAAAGCTTCACCTTGGGCACTTGCAGGAGCAGGACATGGCAGAATAAAACTTTATAGTCACGCTATTCCTGATGAAAGAAGAACAACAAAAGGTATGTTTGTACTGTGTCCCCAGAACCTTGTTAGCACTTTCAACAGTTTTAAATAGTCAAGAACAGACTTCATTTAACTTTCTAGTCACTGCCAAAACACCTTTTTACAGAGGTCATTAATGGGTCTTAAACCTGGTAATATGCTCTTTTTACAGCACTGGAGGTTTATGCCAGCTGGGCTTCTGCTCAAACAGCTGAGATTGAAGTAAGCTCCCATCCTGGTTAATTAACCATTAGGATGCCATGGTCAATATTGACCGTAGCATCTAAGAGGTTTTAAAGAGAATGCGATTGTGGCATGTTGATGCCTTTACATGACAGCTGGGAATTTAACAAGGGCCCCCTAGGACTGCCTTCTGTGCAGGCCTAGCCAGAGGAATAACCTAATACTGTAGATTGCTGTCACTTTTCTACTGACTACATAAGTGCAGTGCATGGTCAGAATAAGAATTCAATAAAGTTTAATTTAAAAATCCCAAAAGTTAAAAAATACACCTTTTTACCCCAAATGAAAAAATAAAACCCCCTCCACATGATTGATATTGCCACATCTAGTTAGAAAAAAAGAAAAAAAAACTTGCTGCCCCCCACAAAAAAACGTAATAAACGCGATTGAAAAGTGTTGTATAACCCAAAATGCTACCAATGAAAATTATCAGTTGACCTGCAAAAATGAAGTCCTCATACTTCTCCATTGATTGAAAAAAAAATCATGTGTCATAGGATCTCAATACTGGAGGAAAACGCTTCAGTTTTGTCCCCATTTATTGTCAATGAGGACAAAACTGAACTGAACAGAACGGACTTCACCAGAATGCATTCCGTTCCATTTGGTTGAGTATCCATGCCGGACAGGAAAACACTGCAAGCAGTGTTTTTGAGTGTATCATGGGATGTGGAGCAAGATGGATGTGGCATGAAACACAATGTAAGTCAATGGTTTTAGTGGTGGATCCGTCATGGCTATAATACAACCAGATCCATTCATAACGGATGTAGCTGGTTCTATTATCCTAATGGAAGCGTTTTTGCTGATCCAGCAAAAACGCAGATGTGAAAGTAGTATAACTGAACCAGTGTATCACAGAGTTGTATAACGTTTCATTTATATGGTGATTAAACTGATGACAACCACGCACTGTGTGGTCCTGGGCTTTAAGCCTATTCCATTGTAAATGTACAGTGTGGGTTTAAGGCTAGTTTTACACTTGCGTCAGGGGACTCCGGCAGGCAGGTGCGTGTGTGGGTCCGGAACTACGCTCCGGTCCCATTCACTGTAATGGGGGCGGGCCACAGATCCGGCCGCAGCATGGCCAACCCTGCCAAGAGGCGACCGGAACAAAAGTACAACATTTACGCTACTGAACTGAATGAGTAGGCATTAGTGTAAAAAGTGCGTACAAATCCTTAGTGTACTACAGTATTGACTCGCGATTGTGTCATACGCACGCACGTGGCTAGACCGCAGCGTACTGTCCTCAGAGGCAGTCCATATGAGGTAGAAAAGTAAGGTGCTCACTGTTAGCTATCCGGCTAAGTGCATAATTTACTTAAAACACCATACAATAAGTGCATAATAGGACACATTACAGTACCTGAAAAAGAATACACACAATGGGCTAAAGTGCTTGAACGTTGCTGAACCTGTAAAAACATTATTGCTATGCTAAAATACAGCAAAGACATAGTTATGCAAACATTTTAGTGCAATCAATTTCACATTTGCAAGCATAATAGGCTCATATATACGTTTGGGTCTCATAGCTGCTTGGCATAAAATACTGGAACACAGTCCAAAATTCAATTGTAATCCATGTGAGGTAATTTTGTAATCCAAACTGGTAACGTGTAATCCACATGGATACTATAAAATAGCAGCAAATAGAGAACCCTTTGTGCAAAGGGGGCTCCCAAATAACCTGAGAAGGGGGGAAAAGGAAAATAGGCGCTCTTAGGCGCAACTGGAAATTTTCTGCGGAATAGGGGGGGGGGGGTCCTGACAAGCCATGTCCATCTGGGTGAGAGCCAAACAGGGGGCAATAAAAACAACATAAACTAAGTGCCAACTAGCTCTCACCCATCAGGTGCAGTCCATGTTGTGGCTCCCATAGGTCCTCCAGAGGTGTCCTTTAAATCAGCCAGTAGAAGGGTTCCTCAGATAAGGGACCTGAAGTCCTCCTCGCTAGAACTGCTGCTGAATGACATTAGAGGACGCCCCTGCCTCCTGTAGGCCAAGCTGGCTGCTGTGGTTGAGCTCCACTGCCCTCTTCTGCCAGAAGTCGGACTTGTCCGGGTGGTGGTCTCACTTGTGAGCGCTGCAGCCACTTGCGCCTTCACTTTTCCGGATCCTCCTGCCAGGACAGCAGGGGTAAGGACTTCTGGCTGCAGCAGTTGAGGCAAGGTTGCACCCAGGGAAGAACCGCCAGCTCCCCTGGCTACTGCTAACTTCATTTTCCAGGGAAGTTGGTACTGGATCACCTTGGACTGGAAAGTAAAGGATGATGTCGTCAGCTGACCCAGCTGAAAGGACTGTGGTGGTGGTGGTGGCAATCCAGGGATCAGAGGCTCCGGCTGTGGCTTCTCCCTGAAACGGAGGGTGCCATCTGGTGACTCCTGTAGGCAGCGCACACGTCCTGCGCCTGCTGGTTTCTCCGGCCAAACTTCTGGTGGTGATGTAGGGACCAGGGGCTTAGACAATAAGGTAACCCTGGTAGCAAAGAAGAATGCGTACGTAGCGTTAGCGTTCAAAATTTTAAGAACATTTACGAATAATATGAAGCAAATCTGAATAAATCCGGATTTGCTTCGAGTAGGAAAAATTATTCATAACGAATCTACGAAGCGGCGAATAGATTTGCTCATCTCTAACGCTGATGTCCAATGCTTTATTATGCCTAATTTATGTTTACTTGCCAGTATGGCACTGTGCTCCGAAAATGGCCAGTGATGTAGGGGTCCAGCCATCAGCAGCCTCCACTCTTACACTAGAGATGGACAGGTTAAGTAACACACGCCTAGCTCATCCCATGTAAGTGAATAAAGGCCACAAATGGATGAGACCCCTAGACACATGTAGAGCAGGCCGGTGCTTTCCCATCAGCCGATAATGACTATACTGCTTCTGCATCATAGGCCAATGCTTTATACACAAGAAAATAATAATTGCTCTACAAAAGTAAAAAATACTGTGCCTCATAATCATAAATGATATTTATACAGTTACATAAATATAATCAATCTTCTGCTGCATCAATATAAAGCTATTGAGAAATGAGGTAATATTATGTAAATGCATTGATATTATAACAGCAGCATTGCTGTCTCTATACAATATTTAATGAATAGCCATACACCCTAGTAGAATAGAATATAGCTGTACTTTGCTTGTTATTCTTGAAGGTTTGCGTAATTTGCTTGTTATATAACCATACTGCAGTGAGTGCAACATAGCCAAGTTCTATTTTACAGTTGTACACACTGCAGTCTTCTAATAAACACATATATTAGCTTCCTACAAAACTTATTTAATGACTATACTTCAAACTTATGATCCAGTCTCTCGCCTGAAAGATCATTGTTTTTTTGTTATTGGAAAGAGCAGATTCTTATAGTTTGGAAACAAGTTATTTATTTCATTTCAATGAGATGAGTTCCTTAAGATGTTTGCTTATCAAGAACACTGCTGAATGAAACTGATGTCAGTGATTTTGTGCAGTCATCCCGACAGATTACATCCTAGGGTTGGACTGGGGTTCCTTGGGCCCACCAGAGGAAATTATTCTTGGGGGCCCAACCCCCACATCATTAATAAGGTCTAATACGTTTTGATTCAAAGAAAAAGACCCAGATGGTAAGTGATTGACTCCAAAAGCAGCTCCAAATGTTTTTTAATCTCCAGAGTCCTAGACCTTTGGGGCCCACTATAGTATCATAGCATAGGCTCACAGAAGTATCCTCTGGTACTCTGGAGGGACATTCCAACGCTGTTACATCCCATATAATATGCTCTTGTCTGAAAGAGTATTGTTTTTTGGTTAGTAGAAAGAGCAGATGCATTGAAGGTGATATCTAGATATATTGTGTTGGCTTGAATGGCACTTTGGTAGCCAAATGAGAAGCTTAAGCCACATATGAGCAATATTTCCATACAAGCTGTACTAATAAAGCAATTTTATAGACTTGGCTGCTAAGAGAGATACTAAAAAGATTACTTATTGTAGTTTGGAAATAAGTTATTTATTTCATTTCAGTGAGCTGAATTCCTTAAAGGGGTATTCCCATCTCACAAATGTAGCTTGTATAGTTAGATATAGCCATACCAATATTATCACTAATAGAATGTATTTATATAAAATGTACCGTTTAGAAGATTTTCCTATTTGTATATCCATTGTGCCACACACATCAGTCAGGCCGTTGCCCCTAGTTACGGCCGCCGCGGCCATGTAGTAGTGGTGGCCGGCTTGCTCCTGTTCAAACCCTCTCTGAGGTAACTGCTGTATTGTGAACGCATATTGCATGAGCATGAGGAGACACATCTTAGGGTACTTTCACATCTACGTTTTAGATGCTAACCGTCCAAAACACAATGGTCAGGATCCGTCCAAAACGCAGACTTTGTAAACGGATCCTGCTCCATAGAGATGAACTGATCTTGGAACAGGATCTGTTTCTTTACGCAGACAAAAATGCTACAACCCTAAGATGTGTCTCCGCATGCTCATACAATGTGCGCTCACAATACAGCAGTTACCTCAGAGCGGGTTTGAACAAGAGCAAGCCAGTCACCACTACTACATGGCCGCGGTGGTTGTAACCAGGGGCAACGGCCTGACTGATGTGTGTGGGACAATGGATATACAAATAGGCAAATCTTCTAAACTGTACATTTTATATAAATACATTCTATTAGTAATAATACTGGTATGGCTATATCTAACTATTCAAACTACATTTGTGAGATGGGAATACCCCTTTAAGATCTGTGCGTATCAAGAACAGTACTGAAAGAAACCGATGTCTCTGATTTTGTGTACTTTCTCTTCTTGAGGGATATAATATGCAAATCTCTACATGGAGGTTGTGCTCCCATTAAGTGCCATAATATGATTAAAATTTCATGTTATAGGTTTAATATTGTATTCTTTATAGAATGTGAACTAATTGACCCAATTGTTTTATGGTGTTATCTAGGGTCTCCAGCATCACTGGATTCTCCCAGTAGCTCGGCTGTTTGACAGTGAATACCATTTCCGTGTTGCCACACCGGTGAGTTCATATTAAGTCATATAATCTATTCTGCAATAATTTGGTTGTAGCCATGTTGATTTCCTTGATGTTACCATGTTGCTTAGGTAGCATTCCAAAATTTGGAAAACATAAATAACAAAGTGTAACTTACTAGAATATGATTATAAGTACAGAGCAGAACAGAACACAACATTTTTGGAATCTACAATTTTGGCTATTCAATTTTACTTCTGTAAAGGGTTTGAAGGTACTACATTTGACTTTATAGGCTTCTATTGTCATGATGGCAGTCTGTGCCCACGACTGCCTCTCTCCTTCCAGTGGGCACGACTGCCAGAACATTTACCTTTTCTTCTCTGATGTCCCTTCAGCAGTCTATCTCCAGTCCTCCTGTTCCTTCACGGCACTTACAGCTGCCAAAGCAGTGCAGCTCTGTTTACTCTATGTAGGCTGAGGCATGTTATGATAATAATAATAATCATAATAATATAATCATCATCATTATCATAATATAATAATAATCTTTATATAGCGCCAACATATTCCGCAACGCTTTACAATTCAGGGGTTCATGTACCAACAGTCATAAATAACAGCAACAAGTCAATAATTACAACAATAGGAATGAGGGCCTCACAAGAGCTTATAATCTATCAGGGGAAAGGGGTGACACAAACAGTAAAAGTGCTTGTTTTGTACAATGGTCCAGCCATCTTGGGAAAATAGGGGAGCAGATATAAAGCTGCATGAGCCGATCATCAGCCGATATCTGTAGTGCTTTTGGGTGCATGGCTGCGGTGGAAAGTTTGGTGGAAGATCAGCTTCAGGAAATTATAATAAATGGGCTATATATGGAGAGGAGTTAGATCAGGGGATGTTAAAAGCCCCCCTAAAAAGAATTGTTTTTAGGGATGCCTAAGACTGTGTATGTTGTGATTTAACCTAATTTCTTGGGGTAGAGCATTCTAGAAAACTGGTACAGCTCGGGAGAAGTCTTAGAGCCGGGAATGAAAGGTTCAGATTATGGTGGATGTCAGTCATAAATTGTTTGCAGAGCATAGAGCACGGGTAGGGTGGTAGACAAGTGATGTAGGTGGTACAGCACTGTAGAGAGATTTGTCGGTGAGAACAAGCAGTTTTAATTGGATTCTATACTGTGTGGACTACCAGTGCAATGACTGGCACAGAGTGGGGGCATTGGAGTAGCGGTTAGGCAGGTAGGTGACCATGCCTGCTGCATTAAGGATACATTGGAGAAGTGAAAGTCTGGTGAGGGGGAGGACAATTAATAATGAGTTACAGTAATTGAGGCGGGAATTGATCAGGCCAACAATGAGAGTTTTTGTTGTTTCCACAGTAAGGAAGGGACAGATTCTAGAGATGTTTTTGAGGTACAGGTGGCATGAGCGGGCAAGAGATTGAATATAGGGGGTGAAGGAAAGATCAGTGTCAAACATAACACCGAGACAGCGGGCGTGCTGCCTAGACGTGATGGTAGTGCCACACATTGAGATGGATATATCTGGTTTAGGTAGGTTAGTAGATGGAGAGAACACAAGAAGTTCAATTTTTGAAAGATTCAGTATCAGATAGAGAACATTATGTTAGAGACAGCGGACAGTCACTGGTGTCCTGTAATACAGCAGGGGTGATGTCGGGGGATGAAGTGTACAGTTGTGTGTCATCATCATAGAGATGTTACTGGAAACCAAATCTCCTTAAGGTCTGTACAAATGGGGCTATGTAGAGATAGAGGAGAGGGCCTAGGATTGAACCCTGAAGAATCAAGCAACAAGGAGACGAGAAGAAATTGAAGAAAACCAGGAGAGGACAGTGTCCTTTAGGCCGATAGATTGGAGCACGGTAATTAGGAGCAGGGGCGGACTGGGAACTTAAAGTGGCCCTGGAAAAAATACTAAAAGTGGCCCCATTTTGTAGTTGGGTCCAAACTGATGGAAGGCAGGGCCAGCAATACCATATTGTGGCACATTATACCACCCCAACAGAGCCAAATATCACAGTCCATCACAAAATACTGCCAGCAGCACAAAATACCCCCAAAAAACTTCCACTGGCCGGCCATGAGGAATGCTCAGGTGGTCCCCTGGGCATCGGCCCACTGGGGAATTTCCCTGTAAGGTCTATGGCCAATCCGCCCCTGAGTAGGAGATGGTGGTCTATAGTGTCAAAAGCTTCAGAGAGGTTAAGGAGAATGAGCAGAGAGTAGTCGCTGTTGCAGCTTGCTGTCAGGAGGTGAGGGCAGTTTCTTTAGAATGTAGGGTGTGAATTAATCAGTACAGAGATTTGGACATATTTAGAAAAACAAAATAGAGTTCAATGGTGGACATTTATGTTATGTTAAACACATCTGTGACATTCTGATAAGTGGAATCAATGAGCAGCAACCTTATATGGTTTACCTTCCAACCTCATTAAACATCTTTAACTATCCTAGAAATTAGAAATAAATATTTATCACGAATTAGGATTATTTTAAAATCTATCTTAGGCTAAAAAACTGTCTGGTGCCTCTGATCCTTCATAGCTGTAAAAAAAAGTATTTCTGTTCAAAGCTCTACTATTTTCCACTGCCCCCTAAATTGGAAGTTTGGCATATTGTAAATCTTTGTGGATGGACTCTTTGGTCCATGAGATAGTCCTTGCTACCTCCCTTTCTACCATCTCTCTGCAGGTTACAGTGTTAGTTGCTTCTATTAATCACACACTTGTACCATCACTGTGTGAAATGACCTAGAAGGGCTATAGTGAAGGTTCTCCTTTTACTGTGCTTACAAATATGGATGGATCACAGGTCCTTGAGCAGCTCTGCTCCAATGAAAAACAAAATTAATCAACATTTTATTTTTAACTGTTTAAATAGCAAACATTATGTTATTCACTGGCTGTTTGTAGCTTTTTGTTTAAGTAACATCTCGAAGTGCAATATGTTACTTCCTGGCAGCTGTCAATGTTAATGTGTTAAGCTGATCATAATTTGTTTATTTTCTTTCTAGGATCTTGCAAACTGCTCAACAGATTCACACTTTGCTGGAATCCTATACACAGACTATTTCTTTTATTTTTATCGGGAATGTAATTTTTAATGTTATATTAATTTTAATATGGAGCATGAAGTACCACAGTTTCTTCAGGTGCAGTCTAGTGTATTTTAGCACTCGGACCACATGATATTCCAAGGATGGTATTCACAGGTCTACAGCGTCTCAGTATATACTGTATCTAATATTCTTTATTAGGACTCATGCACACGACCATAGTCATTTTTGCGGTCTGCAAATTGCAGATCTGCAAAACATGGATACTGGCCGTGTGCATTCCACATTTTGCAGAATGGAACGTCCGTCCTGTAATAGAACAGTCCTATCCTTATCCGTAATGCGGACAAGAATAGAACATGTTCTGTATTTTTGCAAATCCAACCAAACGGACATACGGATGTGGACAGCACACTGAAGTGAATGGGTCCGCATTCGACCTGCAAAAAATGCAGATCAGATGTGGACCCATAATACGTCTGTGTACATGATGAGCCCTTAGGCTCAGGTTTGAATTGTCAGTCATGCACTGCAATGTGGTCAATATTGTTCACTGTCGTTCCCGAGAACTGACGTTTTTAAAATTACCGATCCCTCTCATACAAATTATATAGAAAATCTGAACAATATTCAAATACAAAACGTGTATCACAAGTTTGGATGAAAGCAGTATGGGGGTGGTGGGTGGGGGGGCTGAGGAAAGACAAGGAGAGGAGGGGGGTTTATATGGCTGTCAATTCTCCTTCCGACTGTATTGTATTCTTTACATTTCTTATAAGTTGAAGAATCATTGTTAAATATGTAAGTAAATTGCTCCTGAACTGGGTAAAGAGATTAAGCTGAATGTGAAATGAAAAACCAATCATGTAATTACTGATTCTGTTCATTCAGCTCATTCCTCATTGTGCAGTTTCCGCCTAAACAGTAAAATATTTAGTTGTATTTTTGCTGTTTTTCCTTACATTGATTTTAATGGTACACAGTCATGTCACGGCTTGTTAATTGACAATACAGTGGATCTTCTGGTGCAGTTCTTACTAATGTACTCAGGGACTGATTTCATATGTGTTTATGTACAGTAATGTATGGTATTTTATATTTGTGGTTTAAAATGAATTAGTAACACATAAACAGATGACTAGTCTTACTGTATATCCAGATACCTCTATAAATATATATATTTCTGTAAGTATTGATGTATATTCCCTTAAAATCTTTGATTCTATGAGAAATTATCACTATACATAAGGCATCCAAAAAGAGTCTGTTTGGCAGCACACGGTGGCCATGAGGCCTGGGTCAAGGAAGCCATACAGGCTCAATGCACACGAATCTACTGTGGGTCACACCTCCATTTTCATTGTGCATGTGCTGAGGCTGAGCTTTGTGTTTACTGCCCTATGTCAGAAACTAGAAAAATGAAATTTGTCCATATTCTGGCCATAAAAAACACGGACAAGTGTTTAAACTGACTGTATACCCATGAATTCCACGTGTAGTCTGTTTTTCACACAGACTCTTTCATTTTAATTAGTGAGTCTTGCAGGGAAAATAGACCAAGATAGAACATGCTTCAAGAATCGCCCATGTGAATATACCCATTGAGTTTAATGGGTCAGTGTTCAATCCAATTTGGACACCTTCCGAATGGAATGTAGCCTTAGAAGGCTTCTGGTTAACAATCAATGTTGGATTTTAGCAAGCCCTACATATTAAATTGTTGGCGGGTCCTGTTGATATCAGTGGGATCTGCTGACAATTATCTAATGTGTATGGGCAGCTCTATGCCATTCCTCTGTTATTTCTACTAGAAGTTATGAATGAATTGCTAGCAGTCTGCAGTAAGGATACAGAGGGGAGGTAACCAGTTGGGGGGGTGTACCTGCACAGACTCACTCTATCCAATCAGTGATGCCATTTTCAGACACTGCAGGTACACCCCCCCAACTGGTTACCTCCCCTCTGTACCCTTACTGCAGGCTGCTAGCAATTCATTCATAACGTCTAGTAGAAATAATAAAGGAATTGTACAACATAGAGTCATAAGAATAGATGTTCCACAATTGTTATTACATGGGGAATGTATGAAGCTGTTAAAATAGGCATGTCAGGAGTGGTGACAGGTCCTCTTTAACGCGGTTTGAATTCTTTTCTAGCAACAAAGTTGTTTTTGGCCAGGGTCTGCCAACAACCTTATTCTAGCTCTAAGTCTAGCAGCAATTTGATGAATGCTCATTTTAACATTATAGATAGGGATGAGCGAACTTTTGAAAAGTTCGGTTCGCTTCGGCGAACTTTTGTGAAGTTCGGATTCGTACGAACCGAACCTAAAACGAACCTTGCTATAACGGCTGAATAATTGCTGCTACAATAATGGGAGTCTGATAGGGTATAGTTTCGTTTACTTGCAGTTGCTATTACAATGAAAAAAGTGGAAAAAATCCAAGTGACTTCAACAACGGTGACGCAAAATATACGCATATTTGAGAATTTACACTAATGCGTACGCTAATGCGAACATTCCCGCACAAATAACGAACATACAGTCTAGCGTTGTCAAAGGTACGCTACTTAACTGAATATGTACGCATTAGCGTACGCATACACTGCGTCTGCGAACATTCCTACTCAAGTAACGAACATACAGTGTAGCGTTGTCAAAGGTACGCTACTTAACTGAATATGTACGCATTAGCGTACTCATACACTGCGTCTACAAACATTCCTACTCAAGTAACGAACATACAGTCTAGCGTTGTCAAAGGTACGCTACTTAACTGAATATGTACGCATTAGCGTACGCATACACTGCGTCTGCGAACATTCCTACTCAAGTAACAAACATACAGTCTAGCGTTGTCAAAGGTACGCTACTTAATAATCTACACTAATGCGTACGCTATTGCGTATGAATTCATAAAATGCGTGTACACATTAGTGAACATTCTCAAATATGCGTATATTTAGGGTATGGAATATTCCATACCCTAAATATACGCATATTTGAGAATGTTCGCTAATGTGTACGCATTTTATGAATTCATACGCATTAGCGTACGCATTAGCGTACATTCTCAAATATGCGTATATTTTGCGTCGCCGTTATTTTAACCAGATTCGTTACGAACTTTCTCAAAATTTGGTTCGGTGACGAACCGAACTTTTGGGAAAGTTCGTAACGAATCTGGTTCGTTACGGTTCGGTTCGCTCATCCCTAATTATAGAGTATATAAATAGTAGGTATCTGCGCTGGTAAAAGGCAATTAAATTCCAAATTAAACACCTCTGCCTCAGGCCTAAAAACAAACGCAAGGCTGGTAATGTATATCACGGTGATATACATTACCAGCCTTGCGTTTGTTTTTTGGCCTGAGGCAGAGGTGTTTTTTTTTAAATCAGAACTTTTTATTGCATTTTATGATTTTGCAAAAAACAAAACAGCAATACAAAGTTTTTGTGCATAGTATACATCAATGATCTGGGATTGTTTGTACAATAACATGTCGTATTCAACAATAAAAACAGATTCACACAACTGTACACTGTTGCTCATTATGAAAGCCTATATTTCAAAAACCTTGCATTCCCCCCCAGCCCCTGAGGCAGAGGTGTTTAATTTGGAATTTAATTCCCTTTTACCAGCGCAGATACCCAGGAGTGTAGCTAAAGGTTCAAGATAGTTCAGCTTGGCCCCCCCCCAGCACTGGTGCACTTAGCTTTTCTGTCAGCCAAGTCAAAAATTGAAACTCCCCCCCCCCCCCCCATGCCAAATTCTCACCCTAACCTTTTCCCTTCTAACATTACGTATATCACTACAGAACATACAGGGTAAGGCTACATTCACACAACAGTTGTTTTTGCAGCCTGCGATCTGCATATTTTGCGGCTCAGGTGCGGACCCATTCACTTCAATGAACACTGTGTGCTGTCCGCATCTGTATGTCCATTACTATTTTTGTCCATTTGCGGACAAGGATAGGCATTGTTACAGTGGATCTGAAAAAAAAAAAAACGGATGCCAACATCATCCTTTTTTTGCGGATCCGCAATTTGCAGACTGCAAAACACAATGTTCGTGTGAATGTAGCCTAATATACCGCCCCATACCTCTTATATCCAGTATAATACAGCGCCCCATACCTCTTATATCCAGTATAATACAGCGCCCCATACCTCTTATATCCAGTCGCCCCATATACCTCCTTATATCCAGTATAATACAGCGCCCCATACCTCTTACATCCAGTATAATACAGCGCCCCATACCTCTTATATCCAGTATAATACAGCGCCCCATACCTCTTATATCCAGTATAATACAGCGCCCCATACCTCTTATATCCAGTATAATACAGCGCCCCATACCTCTTACATCCAGTATAATACAGCACCCCATACCTCTTACATCCAGTATAATACAGCCCCATACCTCTTACATCCAGTATAATACAGTGCCCCATACCTCGTACTCCAGTATAATACAGCGCCCCATACCTCGTACATCCAGTGACGTCTCCTCTGATGTAGATGTTCTCTTTCCTCATCTTCTCCTTTCAGACCAGACGCCATTTTTCAGCCATTTCTCATCTCTGCAGTTTGACAGAAAAATATCTTAGTTTACTACTTTTCCATCATCCTCCCGTCTTCTGGACAAATAATCCTACCACCCCCAGTACTGTGCCACTAGTACCACACAGATAGTGCCCTTCAATAATTATTGGCACACAGTGTCCTAAAATAACTGCGCCCAGCAAATAGTGTCCCTGATAGTAATAGTGTAAACATAACGTCCCCCAAAAATAACTGCGCTATGCTGATACTGTGCCAGGGTGCCCCCCACAGTAATAGTAAAAGTCCCAACTAATAATTCTCTGCCAGAGTGCACTTGTTAGTAATAGTGCACCCAACAGTACTAATGTCCCCACTGTGCCCCAGAAGTAATAATGCTTCCAATGTGTCAGTAAGAAGTGCCCCCAAAATTTCACCCCAATAACGTGCCAGTAAGAACTGCTCCCCACCCATAGATGCCCCCCAAATTATGTGCCAATAAGAAACGCCCCAATAATGCACCAGAAATTCCCCCCATTGATTCCCCCCCAAAATCATGTGCCAGTAAGAAGTGCCCCCCATGTGCCAGAAAAATGCCACCAGTGCCAGTAAAAATTCTCCCAGTGCCAGTAAAAATGCCCCCAGTGCTCCCATGCCAGTAAGAAATGCCCCCAGTGCTCCCATGTGCCAGTAAGAAATGCCCCCAGTGCACCCATGTGCCAGTAAAAATGCCCCCGGTGCCCCCATGTGCCAGTAAAAATGCCCCCAGTGCCAGTTAAAATGCCCCCAGTGCCCCCATGTGCCAGTAAAAATGCCCTCAGTGCCCCCATGTGCCAGTAAAAATGCCCCCAGTGCCAGTAAATATGCCCCCAGTGCCAGTAAAAATGCCCCCATATGCGTAGTGCCTGCAGCCTATCAGAGGAACGGGCAGGGGAGACGCCTCTCCCTCCCCTGCCCCGCAGTACAGGCATCTGTATCGCCGTCCTGAGGACGGCGATACAGATGACTATGGAGATGAGCGCTTCCACAATGGAAGCGCTCATCTCCCTCTGCCCCGCCGCCGCCCCCAACTGTGCGCAGGGCCGCGCCACACCTGGCTAATTGGCGGTGCGGCCCTGCAAGTGGCAATTGCGACCGCTGCGACCCCTATAGCTACGCCACTGCAGATACCTACTATTTATATACTCTTTATTGTCTATACTTTGGTGAGTGTGGGTGACCTCACCTTTTTAAGCTATCTTGCAGCGGGCCCCAAGACTTTGGGGCAAGGCACACCCTAAAGCGACAGCGCAGGTGATACTCTAATTTGTTTTCATTTTAACATTAGGTAGCAGCATTGCATTGCAGTTTGCAGGTCAGTGGTTCCCAAAAAACAAGTTACAGGAAGTCCCAGTTTCAGTTTTACATACTAATTTAGATGTACAGTCATTTGTCACCCATCAAAACAAACAGAAGTAGTAACAGCTGATATGTCACCATTTGATGTTTTGTCCAATCTTTCACCCTAATACTAAAGATTCACATATGGTGTAATTTTGCTCCATGGATTTGTTTGCATGTGTTACAGGGAGATATGGATGTGAACTCGCTCGTTTCAAATCTGCATCAAAATCCACACATAAAAAATCTCTATGTGAATCCACCCAGCGTTTCATCTAATGTGTATTGAACTGTTATTGGAGTTGTTTAGCTGTTTTTTTTTTTTGTTTTTTTTTAATAAAAGGGGTAAAATGGCTTAAAAAAAGTAATGCTCACCTTTTCAATCCCTGGCCTCTTCTGTTAAAAATGATTTTTAGGTCCATTGCCAGTCTCTACTTCCTGGTCTCACTCAATACAGGAAATGTGACTGGCCATAATGGTGGCCATAGTGGCGGCCTGCTTTCCCGCTGGATAACCCCTTTAAGGCCAGTATCCATACCTTGCCTTTCTTTTTGGAATACTGTGGACACTTGTGAAGGGTTTGTCATAATTGACATATGGTTTGCACAAACATATAACATAAATGTATATTCACTCTATCCATATAAATGAACAAATAAACTGACCATGATATACAGGCAACACATACATGACACAATATCTAAATACATAAAAAGGTATACGGTACTTATCTCATTGGTGCCCTGCCACTCCCATTCAAAGGCTGCCCAACCCTCTTCCATTCTGCACTTCCACTGGTTTGTTGACATATCTACACAGGGTTATGTGAGCTCTGCAGCCATTCATTTACTGCAGCGGGAAGTGGATAACAGTGAAAGACTGTCAGCCATTAGGTGCACTAGTCAATGGGGCTCATGTGGGGGGATTGTCTGTAATTGGGGGCCTTGAAGCTGTCATGATTGGTATCGTGCTGTGCATAAGAGACATTATGGCCATAATAGAGGTGGTATAAGGTGTAAAAGTGTGGTGCCACATATGCTTGGGTGGCAAACTCTGTAGAGGTGCATCATAGCTGAAAAAAGCTTGTATGTGGGAAAAGCAAACATCTACAACCACAGAAGATGTCAGTGAGTCATTAGATGGAAAATTAGAATTGTTCATTCCTCTGATTGTAGAAGAGCAGCCCTCTATTCACCTGTCCACTGTATGTTGATAATAACTGGTCGTTACATCTGCATTAATATTTTGAGGTATGCTTTACATACAGTAGCATGAAAAAGTTTGGGCACCCCTGGTCAAAATTACTGTTACTGTAAACACTCCGCACGCAAGGGGTCACAGAAGCGCCGGCAAACTGAAGAGCCGGGGCCGGGATCGCACAGTCAGAAAATCGCGCAACGCGCATGCGCTAGATTTGCGCGATCCCCGGCACCCAGGCAAACTGTCTATCACTGGAAGTGGGGAGTGGCCTTTCTTGACTCGAAGCAAGGAGGCCGCTGCCCCCTTGACTTCAAGATGACTCGGAAAAGTGCGCGCAGGAGGAATAAAAAGTTCAATTTACTACAGTTTCACCAGGCAGTTCTCAGTATCAGGAACTTCATTTGAATCACACTGGTCTATACATTAAAGGGAACCTGTCATCTCCAAAACACCCTGTGAACTAGAGTAATGTTGTATAGTGTAAGTGACGTTGAGTCCAGTTATGTAAGTTTTATCTTCGTACTCACTTCCATTCTGACGCTGTGCTCCCACAAACCTGCAGTAAAATCACTCACTGGACTCCAGTTCTCACTCACATAATGGAGAGGACTCAAAGAAGAGTCCACTGAGTGCATTTTACTGCAGGTTTGTGGGAGCACAGCGTCAGAATAAGCAATTTGAAAAGGCATAAAATTAAAGATTAAACACACTTTTCAATGTTTTAAGCAATATCACTGTATTATTTTGGTTTATACAATTTTAGAGTGAAAGAAGGAAAGGAGTACCTTGCAAATTTTGGGAACCCAAGGAGATTTGAGTGCTCAGGTAACTTTGACCGAGGTCTCAGACCTTAAATAGCCTGTTAGGGTTAAGTCTTGTTCACAAACATTGTTAGAAAAGGCAAGGTGATGCACATTTTAAAGCTTTATAAATACCCAGACTTCTCTAACCTTGTCCCAAAAAACAACAGCCTTCGTCTTCTTCTAAGCAGGTGCCTAACACTCTGAAAATGGTTGCAGCCCAAAAAGCAGGAAAAGGCTATAAGAAGATAGCAAAGTGTTTTCAGTTTTCCAGTTCCTCAGTTCAAGATGGGGGGGGATCGATGCCCAGGGGCTGCCTGGACACTCCTCATGGCCGGCCAGTGGAAGTTTTTGGGGATGTATTTTGTACTGCTGGCAATCTTTTGTGTGGTATTTGGCTCTGTTGGGGTGGTATGTGCCACAATATGGTATTGCTGGCCCTGTCTTCCATCAATTTAGACTCAACTACAAAATGGGGCCACTTTAGAATTTTTTCAGGGCCACTTTAAGTTCCCAGTCTGCCTCTGTTCAAGATGCAATTAAGAAATGGCAGTTAACAGGAACAGCTGAGGTCAAGAGAAGGTCTGGGCTAAGAAAAAAAAAGACAGCTACTTGTAGGATTGCTAGAAAGGCAAATTAGAACCCCTGTTTCACTGCAAAAGATTTTCAGGAAGATTTAGCAGACTCTGGAGTTGTGGTATATTGTTCTACTGTTCAGCAACACCTGCACAAATATGGCCTTCATGAAGGCAGCATGATAAGAAAACCTCTCCTGTGTCTTCACCACAAAAATTCAGTGTAAGACGTTTGAAAAAGAACATCTAAACCAGCCTGAAGGATTTTGTAAACAAGTCCTGTGGACTGATAAGATTAACCCTTTCAGTAACGGGCCACTTTTCACCTCAAATCCCAGGCCGTTTTTTGCAAATCTGACGTGTCACTTTATGTGGTAATAACTTTGGAACGCTTTTACTTATCCAGGCCATTCTGAGAATGTTTTCTCGTCACATATTGTGCTTCATGACAGTCATAAATTTGAGTCAATATATTTCACCCTTATTTATGAAAAAATCCCAAATTTACCAAAAAGTTTGAAAAATTAGCAAATTTCCAAAAGTCAATTTCTCTACTTTTAAAATACATAGTAATACTTCCAAAAATAGTTATTACTTAACATTCCCCATATGTCTACTTTATGTTGGCATCATTTTGTAAATGTCATTTTATTTTTTTCGGATGTTAGAAGGCTTAGAAGTTTAGAAGCAATTTTTCAAATTTTCAACAAAATTTCTCAAACCATATTTTTGAGCACCAATTCAGTTATAAAGTGATTTTGTGAGGCTTACCTAATGGAAACCTCCCATAAATGACCCCATTTTAGAAACTACACCCCTCAAGTTATGAAAAACTGATGTTACAAACTTTATTAACCCTTGAGGTGTTCCACAAGAATTAAAGGAAAATAGAGGTGAAATTTCAAAATTTTTGGTAGATTGTTCATGTTAATAATTTTTTTCTTGTAACACAGCAAGTGTTAACAGCAAACTAAACCTCAATATTACTCTGATTCTGCAGTTTACAGAAATACCCCATATGTGGGGGTCTCTATGGGTTTGTGGCAGTGGTCAGAAGGAAAGGAAAGGAGCGCCATATGGATTTTGGGGGCAGATTTTGCTAGAATAGTTTTTAGGCACCATTTTGTAATTGAGAGACCCTGACGTACCCCTACAGTGGAAACTCTCAAAGAGTGACCCCATTTTGGAAACTACACCCTTCAAAGAATATATTAAGGGGGGTACTTGCCACTTTGACCCCCTAAGCGTTTTACGGAATTTGGAAACACTTGGCTGTGAAAATAAAAAGTTTCATTTCTTCCAATAAAATGTTTCTTTAGCCCCAAATTTTTCATTTTCACAAGGGGTAACAGGAGAAAAGCACCCCATAATATGTTACCCATTTTCTCCTGAATATGGCAACACCCCATATGTGGTGGTAAACTGCTGTGGGGGCACATGGCAGGACTCAGAACAGAAGGAGAGCCATATGGATTTTACAACACAGATTTTGATGGATTGGTTTGCGGGAGCCATTGATTTTTTATTTTTTTTGAGTTATTGTCTTATGTGGGGGCTCATTTTTTGCGGGACGAGATGACGGTATGATTGGTACGCCTTTTTGATCGTGTGGTATTACACTTTTTGTGAGGCAAGGTGAAAATAAATGGCTGTTATGGCATAGTTTTTTTTAAAACATTTTTTTACAGCATTCGCCTGGGGGGGCCATCTCATGTAATATTTTTATAGAGCAGGTTGTTACGGACGTGGAGATACGCAATATGTCTAACTTTTTTATTTTTGGAAAGTTTTACACATTAGATTTATTTTTGAACAGAATAAAATCTTTTTTTTGTGTTGCCATTTTCAGAGAACCATAATTTTTTTTATTTTTCAGGCGATTGTCTCAGGTAGGGTATAATTTTTGCGGGACAAGATGATGGTTTGATTGGTACCATTTTGGGATAAATACGCCTTTTTGATCGCCTGCTATTACACTTTTTGTGAGGCAAGAGGGAAAAAAATGGTTGTTTTGGCATAGTTTTTATTTTTTATTTTTTGCAGCATTCGCCTGGGGGGGCCATCTCATGTAATATTTTTATAGAGCAGGTTGTTACGGACGCGGCGGTACCCAATATGTGTAACTTTTTTATTTTTGGAAAGTTTTACACATTAGATTTATTTTTGAACAGAATACAATTTTTTTTTGTTGCCATTTTCAGAGAGCCATTTCAATTGTCTCAGGTAGGGTATCATTTTTGCGGGACAAGATGACGGTTTGATTGGTACCATTTTGGGATAAATATGCCTTTTTGATCGCCTGCTATTACACTTTTTGTAAGGGAAGGTGACCAAAAAATGTCTGTTTTGGAACGTTTTTTTTTTTTTTTTTTTTTTTTTTACTGCGTTCACCTGGCGGGGTGGATGACATGATATTTTTATAGAGCTGGTCAATACAGACGCGGCAATACCTAATATGTTTATCTTTCTTTTTTTACCTTTTTTTTACAATTTTTTTTAACTTTTTTTTTTAAAATGGCTTTTTTTTTTACTTGAAACTTTTATTATTATTTTTTTCGGAAACTTTATTTTTTAACTTTTTTTTCCACTTTATTTAACTTTTGGGCGTCTGATCCCCTTTACAATGGGATCAGACTGTATTGGCTGTAAGTGTATTACTCAGTGTAATACACTTACAACCTGCTTCCTGCGCGATCCGGGGGGCTGGATCGCACAGGCACGCAGGGATAGCAGCCACGATGCCTAAGGAAGGCATCGGGCTGCTATCCGAGCCATCGGGTCCCTGTCACAGCAGCGCGGGGACCCGATGGCTCTCCCCGCTCGCCATCCTGAATTCATTTACTCCTGCACACCACATGTGCCGCGGTCAGCGCTGACCGCGGCACATGAAGGGTTAATGCGCCGGCATCGGTGTTTTCACCGATGCTGGCGCATTCAGCAGGGGTCCGGCACCTGGGCACAGCTGGACCCCCTCCGCTGCGCGCGCCCGCCCGATCAGAGCGCCGTACATGTACAGCGCTGGGACTTGCGGCAGTGATTTTTGCGCCGTACATGTACGGCGCTGGGAGTCTAAGGGTTAAACTTTTTGACCACAATGGGCAAAAGTATGTTTGGAACAACTCTGTAAACATTAAAGGGTTTCTGTCACCAAAATTTACCATATTAAACAGAATGACAGTTCCAATGCGAAAATGTCATCTCATGCTTAATATGTAAATTATTTTATTCTCTGCTGCCCCATTTTGTAGAAAAAGTACCGTATTTTTCGCTTTATAAGACGCACCCGAAGATAAGACGCACCCCAGATTTTAGAGTAGGAAAATAAGAAAAAAATATTTTTCATCAGACCACATATCTGACCCCCCATAAATTTCAGGACATCACATCAGGCCCCCATCAGACCTCAGATCAGCCCAGTGTTCCCCCATCAGAACTCAGATCAGCCCAGCGTTCCCCATCAGACCTCAGATCAGCCCAGCGTTCCCCCATCAGACCTCAGATCAGCCCAGCGTTCCCCATCAGACCTCAGATCAGCCCAGCGTTCCCCCATCAGACCTCAGATCAGCCCAGCGTTCCCCCATCAGACCTCAGATCAGCCCAGCGTACCCATCAGACCTCAGACCAGCCCAGCGTAACCCATCAGACCTCAGACCAGCCCAGCGTAACCCATCAGACCTCAGACCAGCCCACAGTGCCCCATGAGACCACTCTGTGCCCCCATCAGACCTCAGACCAGCCCACAGTGCCCCCATTAGACCACTCTGTGCCCCCATCAGACTCAGACCAGCTCACAGTGCCCCCATTAGACCACTCTGTGCCCCATCAGACCTCAGACCAGCTCAGTGCTCCATTAGACCACTCTGTGCCCCCATCAGACCTCAGACCAGCTCACAGCGCCCCCATTAGACCAATCTGTGCCCCCATCAGTCCTCAGACCAGCTCACAGTGCCCCCATTAGACCACTCTGTGCCCCATCAGACCTCAGAACAGCTCACAGTGCCCCCATTAGACCAATCTGTGCCCCCATCAGACCTCAGACCAGCTCACAGTGCCCCCAGTAGACCACTCTGTGCCCCCATCAGACCTCAGATCAGCCCAGCGTGCCCCATAACATTAAAATAAAAAACTTCGCTTACCTGTCCAGCGCCCCGGCTCCGCTCCGGCGCTCCTTAGGCTTTCCGGCCCGACGCTGCACTGTCACCTGACTGCGTGCAGCGTCAGGTCATAGTGTGCGCACTACGTCCTGACGCTGTACGCGTTCAGGACAGTGCAGCGCCGGGCCGGGAAGCCTGAGGAGCCGCGGCAGGACAAGTAAGTGAAGTTTTTTATTTTATTGCTATGGTGCACGCTGGTCTGATCTGAGGTCTGATGGGGGGGGGGTCCCGGCCCCCCGGCAGCTAAAACATACAAGTGAGCGCTTCCATAATGGAAGCGCTCACTTGTATTCGTTTTATAAGACGCACTGCAATTTCCCCCTACTTTTGGGGGAAAAAAAGTGCGTCTTATAAAGCGAAAAATACGGTAACTTTTATTATATGTAAATTAGCCTTCTAGGAGCAGGGGGGGCGGTAATCCTGTACCTAGAGGTGCCGTTTTGCCCACCTTCTTTTTCTTGATTGACAGGTCCAGGCAGCTCGCTCCATCCGCTGCCAGCCCTGTCCGATCCTAATCCTGCGCCTGCGCCATGCGTCCTTTGTTCAGCGCAGATGCAGTGAGTGAAGCAAGCTCCCGGCTTCCTCACTGCGCCTGCGCCGACTACGTCAAAGTACACCCGGAAGAGAAGTTGGCACAGGCGCAGTGAGGAAGCCGGGAGCCTGCTACACTCACTGCGCCTGCGCCGAACGAAGGACGCACGGTGCAGGCGCAGGATTAGGATAGATCATCAGTTTTAAAAAACTGCAGAACCCCTTTAAGTATGGAGGTAGATCAATCATGCTTTGGGGTTGTGTGGCAGCCAATGGGATAGGGAACATTTCACGGGTAGAAGGATGAATGGATTCAATGAAATTCCAGCAAATTCAGGAAGCAAACATAACACCAACTGTTAAAAAGCTGAAGTTAAAAAGAGTATGGCTTCTACAAATGGATAATGATCCTAAACACACCTCAAAATCCACAAAAGACTACATCAAAAGGCAATAGCTGAAGATTTTACCATGGCCCTCACAGTCCCCTGATCTGAACATCATTGAAAATCTGTGGATAGACCTCAAAAGTGGTGCAAGACAGCCCAGGAATCTCACAGAACTGGAAGACTTTTGCATGGAATAATGGATGAAAATCTTTAAAACAAGAATTGAAAGACTCTTGGCTGACTCCCAAAATTGTTTACAAGCTGTGATACTTGCCAAAGGGGGCGCTACTATGTACTAACCATGCAGGATGCCCAAAGTTTTGGGCCCTTATCCTTTTTTATTTTGAAAATGTAAAAGATGAAAATAAAAAAAATGTTTTTGCTTAAAATGCAAAGGGTATATGTCATCTTTAACTTTATGCCTTTTGGAGATCATTCCATCTTCAACTTGTCTAAAGGGGTTGTCTCAGGATTGGTTATCAATATCAGATAATGGGGGGCTGACTCCCGACACCCCTGTTCATCCGCTGTTTGAGGAGAAAGCAGCGCTTGTACAAACGCTGCCTTCTCATCACTCTTTACCTGCTTACCGTTTCAACTGCAGCAGTAAGCAGATGTGATCAAGTCTTGGCTATCCCATTCACTTCTATGAGATGGCTCCTTCCCATTCAAGTGAATACTATAGTACTGTATGCTTTACACCTATGGTTTCACCTCCACAATGTCATCAGCCCTGTGACATTACCACATGCACTTTTGCCCTGTAGGGAACCAAGCAGCCTACAACCCCCCTCATAAGCAGCAAAGTCTCTGTTATGTCACATCTGTGGCATTACTTGTTAAGGAGTGGAAACATCAGGCCTCCTAATGGACCATGCCTTTTCTCTGTAGCTGTCTGGCAGTTCTGGGTCCCAGCATCAAACCTCATCTATTATACCACTCACATAGATCAAGCCATGACATTGACAACATCCACTATGTTGCTACGTTCACTGGTGCCCTACAGTGGACCCATCAATCCATGGCATCACTGGGTCAATAATGCAGGCCCTTTTGACATTACTCCTGTGACATTATATCACATATGGATGCACCACACCACTGGCATGGTCCAACCCTGCTTCCAGGTACAGCTTCTATAGATATCTAGTAGATGCAGATCCTGGTGCTCAATAAATAGTCAGCACCCACTGTAATGGTTCATGCTTGCCACACCCCCATCTATGATGTCATTACCAATGATCTCACCAACCATCATGGGGCTTTAGGATGTCTGGTAATGCCACAACTCTTATGTCACCACCCAGTTACACAGGGGCGCAGTTTCTGTCACTACTGATTTAGGCACCACCGGCCTTGATGGCCTCGGGGCTCATAGCTTGCCTCCCAATTCCAAACATAGCCAAACTCATGGAAAGCCTGTAGCACAGAATGAAACTATATTCCCTAATTTAATGATTGGACAGTATTACATAGGCAAATGTCTGGTAGTATTATATGGGCACAATATGGTACACCTTGATGTTAGGCTGATTCTATCAAACAGTGCCCGTAATTTAGCGAGCTATTATAGACATGCTATGTGAAAGGTACAGTATAAACTTATGACAAGTATTCCATAACTGCTCTTCTCAGAGTACTCTGATGTTGAAGTAAAAAATAAAAAGTTCACATTAATTTCCTGAGACAATAAATAGTCAGCACCCACTGTAATGGTTCATGCTCGCCACACCCCCATCTATGATGTCATTTACAATTATAGTGAAGTACAAAGTACAGTACAGACAGAGTACAGACATGAAGTTCAGAGAGGACTGAGAGACTATGGTAATGAAGGATTATGGTAATGGAGACTGCATACAAGTGCTGCTGCTCATTAGCCACATCCTCCAACCTCCTCCCTATACTTCATCTGTATCCTCATGAACTCCATTCCCATAGAGATTCAGGTGAAAATCGAATCATCTGTATTCAGGACCATAATCCCTGACAAGTAGTGCAGAGAGGAGGATGAGGCAGCTCTTTAGCTCAATGTCCTGAAATAACTTGTGCTGCTGTATGAATAGGACAAGTTTTGTGTGTACTAGTAGGATGGAAGCCATTTTATTTCTCTTAATGATTGCTCCCTAGACAAAACAAGACATTATAACTAATGAAAGGTACTATTAAAGTATTTTCAGTAATTTTATTTTCTTAATTCCCGGAAAACCCCTTTAAGTAATGCCGCCCACAGGTCCTTATTATAACCTGTTACTGAGTTAATAAGGCTATAAACTCTGATCCCAGGTCTTTTCATCCAAGGACAGGCCCACCAGATATGCAGTATGTCACTTATAGATTGACAAACCTTTAGGCAGTTGGGAGAGTACCCTGATACTGCGTGGGCTATTCTGGATGGAACTAGATATTAGTGGAATATTTCCTTAAACAACATCTCTAACATTAATGTTTTTTAGGCACTTTTATGTGTGGAATCGCAAACTTGTTTTCACTGGCCATCAGTTAAGGTAGAGACCTTATCTGATTCCCACTTTGAAATGTAGGACAATTGGGTTCTATAGGAGGTATATATTTGGGTGGTATAAATTTCTGTTATGAGACCTCTAGCATGTGGATGACACAAGCAGTAAGTAAACGACTGTATGTCAATAATAATGAGCATAGGTTGTAAAGTGATTTGAGTAGGAGATTATTAATTTTGGCCCAGAATGATGAAAAAAAAAACTATAAAATAAAAGATTATTAAAAAAGTATTCTTACGTTTTCTATCCTTTGTTCTAGGGTTACATGTGTGTAAAAACCCAGTAGTTTTCATGAAATAAGTACAGTAGATATGTGACATTATTGCTCTTAGGTTTAGTCCTGAGCCACAGCTGGCATTTCTGATGCACAACTAAGCATTACAATACTTACTCTTCTAATCCCAATCAGTTGCTGCTGAGACACGTCATTGCTCCAAACATTATCCCTACTTCTCAGATATAGCTGTTGCAGGTTTTGAGAGTTAAAATTCACAAGTTTGAAATATATATATATATATATATATATATATATTTCAGATATGCAAATTAGAATATAGTGTGGGTCATTTATCTAGACTGGTATTTTCTACCCCGTGCACCACCAGAGGAGGTGCTTAATTTATGACAAGACACAGTCTGTGCACCTAGAGTGAGATTAACGTCATTATGTACGCCAGATGACTGGCATAAATGATGATAAATCCAATGGTCTCAACCACACCACCCCCTCTTTCTGGAAAGTGGCAAGTGCGGTGTATAAATGCCATGGATGAAAACATTTTTGTGCAAATGGTGTTTACAATGTTGCATACCCAAGGCATAGGGGCTTGATAAATAACCTCTAGTGTGTTATAAAAGAATTCTTAAAACATACCTGAGTTTTCAAAAAGGTTTGTATAATGGTTGAGCTTCTTTGTATGTACAGTCATAACTGTTAAGGAATAAGTATTTTTGGGCTTCCCTAATGTCTTTTTTATCCTAATTATTCCCCTCTTCAGCTACACAACTAGATGCATTTCTCTCACAAGCAGAGGGTATCTCCCTTCTGTGGAATCTGCCAGTACTGTACTGCCGTGATGTCTTTTCCCTTACATCCCACTATGTTTGTTTTCAGCCCACAGAACACATAAAGAGGTGGAAATCATACTTATAGATGCACAGAACTTCTTGTGAATTCAGAAGCAGTGTAGAAGCAGTTCTTTTATCAGGCTCAGGATCTCAGCTAGCTCTGACACGCCTCCATTTCCTGTGAACCGTCTACTGAATTTGTGTTACCATAGATGGACTGCAAATGAGGTGGAAGTGAGACCCCTAGTGGCCATGACTTTACAGCTTTTTTTCAGGCGGATGCAGGCATATTTTTGTAAATGACATGATCTAGAAATGTACTATTTACACCATTCACTATTAACCCCTTCCCGACATGTGAAGACTAGTACATCACATGTTGGGTCTGTAAAGATGGCGTCCGCTCTGAAGCAAAGTAGGTGCCATAACAACTGGGTGCCTGTTGTTTCACACAGCAGACACCCAGGTCTAATGTCCATGACCAACTGTAATGCCGATCACAGACTTTAAAGCCCTCAGATACCATGGTAAATGAAATAGACGAGGCGGCAAATCAGAATGAGGTTGTTATTATGGGGGACTTCAACTACCCAGATATAGACTGGGAAACTGAAACCTGTATATCTCATAAAGGAAACAGGTTCTTGGCAATAACCAAAGACAATTACCTTTCCCAACTGGTTCAGGATGCGACTAGAGGGACGGCCATACTGGACTTAGTATTAACCAATAGACCTGACAGAACAACAGATGTGCAGGTTGGGGGACACCTGGGTAACAGTGACCATAAAATAATAACCTTTAAATTGTCATTAAAAAAAGCATTTCTTCAGGGAGGAACAAAAATACCAAACTTCAAAAATGCAAAATTTAGCCATCTAAGAGAGGCCATAGGTCTAACTAACTGGGACAAAATCCTCAAAAATAAAAATACAGCCACAAAATGGGATATTTTTAAAAGCATCCTAATGTCTAATTGTGAGAGGTACATACCGTATAGGAATAAAATGATAAGAAACAAGAAAAAAACAATGTGGATAAATAGAACTGTAAAAAAAGCAATAAATGACAAAAAGAAAGCATTTAAATCACTAAAACAGGAGGGGAGCGAGGAAGCATTGAAAAACTATAAGGAAAAAAATAGAATTTGTAAAAGACAAATAAAAGCAGCTAAACTAGAGACTGAAAGACTAATTGCTAAGAGAGTAAAACTAACCCTAAAATGTTCTTCAATTATATAAATACTAAAAAGTATAAATCTGAAGGTGTCAGCCCCTTACAGAGTAATGAGGGGGGAGTAGCAGAGAGCGATGAGGAGAAAGCAAAACTCTTAAATATTTTTTTCTCCACTGTATTCACTGAGGAAAATAAACTGTCAAATGAAATGCAGAATATAAAAGTGAATTCCCCTTTAAAAGTGTCCTGTCTGACCCAGGAAGAAGTACTGGGGTGTCTTAAAAAGATTAAAATAGACAAATCGCCAGGACCGGATGGCATACACCCACGTATCCTAAGAGAATTAAGTAATGTCATTGCCAGACCCTTATACTTGATATTTAAGGACTCTATACTGACAGGGAGTGTTCCACAGGATTGGCGCATAGCAAATGTGGTGCCAATATTCAAAAAGGGTCCAAAAACAGAGCCCGGGAACTATAGGCCGGTAAGTTTAACATCTGTAGTGGGTAAACTGTTTGAAGGTTTTCTAAGTGATGCTATCTTGGAGTACCTCAATGAAAATAAGCAAATAACTCCATATCAGCATAGCTTCATGAGGGATCGGTCGTGTCAAACCAATTTAATCAGTTTCTATGAGGAGGTAAGTTCTAGACTTGACCGCGGGGAATCAATGGATGTCGTATATCTGGACTTCTCCAAAGCATTTGACACTGTACCACATAAAAGGTTAGTATATAAAATGAGAATGCTTGGCCTTGGAGAAAATGTCTGTATGTGGGTAAGTAAATGGCTCAGTGATAGAAAACAGAGGGTGGTTATTAACGGTAGATACTCAGATTGGGTCACTGTCACTAGTGGGGTACCACAGGGGTCTGTATTGGGCCCTATTCTCTTCAATATATTTATTAATGATCTTGTAGAAAGCTTGCACAGTAAAATATCAATTTTTGCAGATGACACTAAACTGTGTAAAGTAATTAACACAGAAGAGGACAGTACACTGCTACAGATGGATCTGGATAGACTGGAGGCTTGGGCAGAGAAGTGGCAGATGAGGTTTAACACTGACAAATGTAAGGTTATGCATATGGGAAGGAATAATGCAAGTCACCAGTACATACTAAATGGTAAAACATTGGGTAACTCTGACATGGAAAAGGACCTAGGAATTTTAGTGAACAGCAAACTAAGCTGCAGAAACCAGTGTCAGACAGCTGCTGCCAAGGCCAATAAGATAATGGGTTGCATCAAAAGGGGCATAGATGCCCGTGATGAGAACATAGTCCTGCCACTTTACAAATCACTAGTCAGACCGCACATGGAGTACTGTGTACAGTTCTGGGCTCCTGTGAACAAGGCAGACATAGCAGAGCTGGAGAGGGTTCAGAGGAGGGCAACTAAAGTCATAGCTGGAATGGGTGGACTACAGTACCCAGAAAGATTATCAAAATTAGGGTTATTCACTTTAGAAAAAAGACGACTGAGGGGAGATCTAATAACTATGTATAAATATATCAGGGGTCAGTACAGAGATCTCTCCCATGATCTCTTTATCCCAAGGACAGTGACCATGACGAGGGGACATCCTCTGCTTCTGGAGGAAAGAAGGTTTGTACATAAACATAGAAGAGGATTCTTTACGGTAAGAGCAGTGAGACTATGGAACTCTCTGTCTGAGGAGGTGGTGATGGTAAGTTCACTAAGAGAGTTCAAGAAGGGCCTGGATGTATTTCTGGAGGGTAATAATATTACAGGTTATAGTTACTAGAGAGGGGTCGTTGATCCAGGGAGTAATTCTGATTGCCTGATTGGAGTCGGGAAGGAATTTTTTCCCCTAAAGTAAGGAAAATCGGCTTCTACCGCATATGGGTTTTTTGCCTTCCTCTGGATCAACTTGTAGGAAAACAGGTCGAACTGGATGGACAGATGTCTTTTTTTTCGGCCTTATAAACTATGTTACTATGATACTATGTTACTATGACCATGGCATCTGGAGGCATAAAAACCCTGAAGTGCGTGCTTCTGGTGTGCTCCGGCGAGCATTGGGGGAGCCAGAGTGTGTGTACGGCAGTCTTTGTATTCCCCAATCATACAAGGCTGCCGCACATTAGTTCCGATGGAGCCCCTGCCTGTAGCCTCGCAAAAAAATGAGCCCTCACACAGTTCCATACACATACAACTACAAAAAAGTAATAGTGGTAAGAATATGGAGGCGAAAAAGGTTTCAAGGCTTTTTATATTTTTCAGTATTAAAACTATACATATGTGGCATGAATGAAAGTAACAGGTTAGTATTACCGTATGGTCGCTGTAAACATAAAACTGTTACGGAATTGCCTTTTTTCTATAAAACTGTTGCGGAATTGCATTTTCTTAATGTGAAAAATAAAAAAGCTATGGCTCCAAGAAGGCAGGGAGTAAAAAACAAAAATACAAAATTGGAAAATCGTTCCTTCAGCAAGGGGTTAAGAAAAATTAAGCTGTGTAAAAGTACAGCAACTCTTTAAATTCAAGTTTCACAATTTGTCTTCTGAACATTGAAAAATAAGGCTATGTTCCTACCTGCATTGAAGACAAACACAATACAGTTAAACAGGTAAGGCTGTCCGTCATGAAGTGAGACTGCCCACAGGGCTGATAAGCAGAGAATTAGATAAAAGAAATATAAATTAGACTAAAGCATTTCACACAGAAGTATGTATCAATATCATACCTCCTAACTTTTGAAAAGCCCAAGGAGGAGGGACAAGATCTGTAGAATGCAGTTATTTTTCTTACACTAAGCCACACCTATAACTTGGCCCAATGCCTGTCTATGCACACCCCATCCCATCCAGTCCACTTCATGTCCCCGCACAGTAGTTATTTCCCTTTTGTGCCTGCTCACAGTAAGAATGCCCTAGTCCCCCCTTCACAGTAGTTATTCCCCTTAGTGTCACCACTCAGTAGAATGCCACTTCACAATAGTGCTGCCCCCTTAGTGCCCCCCTTACAATATACTCACCTAGTCACATTCCCCTGATGAATGGAGACCATCATCCCCTGGTTTGTACTCCCTCCTATTCAGCACACATTACTGCATCGCTGAGGAGGGCGCAGGCCAGGAAACCGTGGAGCAGGGGGCTCATGGCTCCCTGCTTCACCATTGTATTTAATGTATCTGCATCCTGAGGACACAGGTACGGTTGAAATTGGGACATGCCACAGCCTTCCTTGGACCACGGGACAGTTGTCGAACTGGGTGCCTGTACCATTGGATCCAGGAATGTAAGGAGGTAAGATCAATCTGCACAGCTATTTCTGCTCTTTAACATACTCCCTGCAGGTTTCACTGCTTTTTCAATGTGAAAGGTTCTCTTTATGGATGGACCATAAGAGCACTGTGTCTGGTTTGAGTATATTGATGGTAAATAAGATTAGTCTTCCAGCTCCACAGGATAGCCATGCTTCATGTAATCTGTTATATAATTTAACACTGTTTGGTATTAGGATTATATACTGAGCAGGTATTAATACAATGACTGCTGTGCCAACACAAAAATAATCACGATGTGGATCTCAGGAAATGCCAATGTTAGGAGCCTATTTATTAGCGAGTAGTGATAGACAGTAAATTGGCACCATGGCAGCAGCTCACAGATGGAAAACCATCTGTCACACACGTTGACATGAGATAGGAGGAAACAAGTTTGTTACAGAATTCATGTGATCAACTTATCCAGATTACTTTATCTGAATGTCATCAAAAACGATTATTATTTTAAAGCCATATATATATATTCAAGAGCAATGTACATGTAACTAAATACTCAATATTATTTCACACAAAAATTTTGGAAACAGGAGTTTAGAAGACAGATGACACCAGCTTTGGGAAGAGAGATGTGGCAGGTAAATATCCTGGAAAGCTCTTTATGCTCATATTTTGCCCCAAATAAATTCATTTTAAATACCCAAAATCATGCTTGTACTGCATTTCATAATTTCCATAGACTTACAGCTAACATCTGGAGGTGGAATTTTTTTTCATGTAAAGCATGTAAAAAAAAACCCCTCAAAATCCATAAAAGTTGGCTAAAAAGAACGTGAAACCAACCTCACAATACTTCCACATTAGGATCTAAAGCCAAAAAAACTATTATGTAATACTGTTTTCATGGTAGAAACACCCTTTATTGGTGAAAAGTATAAAATACCTATAGAATTATCCTGAATTCTCAGTGAAGTTTAAGGACCTTGATAGCATCATAAAGTGTGAACATGTTAAATGCCCCAAATATTCCCCCCTTCCTACATAAAATAAGCACACAAGACCACACTATATGGCAAACATTTACAGTGCCTACAAGTAGTATTCAACCCCCTGCAGATTTAGCTGGTTTGATAAGATGCAAATAAGTTAGAGCCTTCAAACTTCAAACAAGAGCAGAATTTATTAACAGATGCATAAATCTTACAAACCAAAAAGTTATGTTGCTCAGTTAAATTTTAATAAATTTTAAACATAAAAGTGTGGGTCAATTATTATTCAACCCCTAGGTTTAATATTTTGTGGAATAACCCTTGTTTGCAATTACAGCTAATAATTGTCTTTTATAAGACCTGATCAGGCCGGCACAGGTCTCTGGAGTTATCTTGGCCCACTCCTCCATGCAGATCTTCTCCAAGTTATCTAGGTTCTTTGGGTGTCTCATGTGGACTTTAATCTTGAGCTCCTTCCACAAGTTTTCAATTGGGTTAAGGTCAGGAGACTGACTAGGCCACTGCACCTTGATTTTTTCCCTCTTGAACCAGGCCTTGGTTTTCTTGGCTGTGTGCTTTGGGTCGTTGTCTTGTTGGAAGATGAAATGATGACCCATCTTAAGATCCTTGATGGAGGAGCGGAGGTTCTTGGCCAAAATCTCCAGGTAGGCCGTGCTATCCATCTTCCCATGGATGCGGACCAGATGGCCAGGCCCCTTGGCTGAGAAGCAGCCCCACAGCATGATGCTGCCACCACCATGCTTGACTGTAGGGATGGTATTCTTGGGGTCGTATGCAGTGCCATCCAGTCTCCAAACGTCACGTGTGTGGTTGGCACCAAAGATCTCGATCTTGGTCTCATCAGACAAGAGAACCTTGAACCAGTCTGTCTCAGAGTCCTCCAAGTGATCATGAGCAAACTGTAAATGAGCCTTGACATGACGCTTTGAAAGTAAAGGTACCTTACGGGCTCGTCTGGAACGGAGACCATTGGGGTGGAGTACGTTACTTATGGTATTGACTGAAACCAATGTCCCCACTGCCATGAGATCTTCCCGGAGCTCCTTCCTTGTTGTCCTCGGGTTAGCCTTGACTCTTCGGACAAGCCTGGCCTCGGCACGGGAGGAAACTTTCAAAGGCTGTCCAGGCCGTGGAAGGCTAACAGTAGTTCCATAAGCCTTCCACTTCCGGATGATGCTCCCAACAGTGGAGACAGGTAGACCCAACTCTTTGGAAAGGGTTTTGTACCCCTTGCCAGCCTTGTGACCCTCCACGATCTTGTCTCTGATGGCCTTGGAATGCTCCTTTGTCTTTCCAATGTTGACCATGTATGAGTGCTGTTCACAAGTTTGGGGAGGGTCTTAAATAGTCAGAAAAGGCTGGAAAAACAGATAATTAATCCAAACATGTGAAGCTCATTGTTCTTTGTGCCTGAACTACTTCTTAATACTTTAGGGGAACCAAACAGAATTCTGGTGGTTTGAGGGGTTGAATAATAATTGACCCACACTTTTATGTTTAAAATTTATTAAAATTTAACTGAGCAACATAACTTTTTGGTTTGTAAGATTTATGCATCTGTTAATAAATCCTGCTCTTGTTTGAAGTTTGAAGGCTCTAACTTATTTGCATCTTATCAAACCAGCTAAATCTGCAGGGGGTTGAATACTACTTGTAGGCACTGTATAGAACAATTTAAAGGAGCCAACTTAGCCATTCCTCAAAAAGTGTATCGAAATAAAAAATAAATCTGCCTGCAGACCTGCTGTTCCAAAATCACAGACCTTGGCCGATTCAGGTCTCCGCTGGATTGGAAGTGGCTTGGTCTTGTGACTGCTTCAGCCAGTCATTGGCTTCAGTGGTAACCTGTGGTAGAATGGCAGGCCACTAGCAGTTGCTAGCCTCTGCAGTCACATGTGCAAATATGGCAAGTCATGACTAGTAGTGCTGAGCGAGCATGCTCGGCCGAACTCGCTGTTCGGCCAAGCATGCCTACGCTCGGGTCCGCTCGGTGTTCGTCCCCTGGACGTCATGACCCCAATGCAAGTCAATGGGGACGGATCCTTTGGTGTGACACAATAGTAAACGGATCCGTCCTCCATTGACATTCAATGGAGTTAATTCCGTATCCGTCACCTATCACGTTTTTTTTTCATTGAAGAATTCAAGGTGTAATTTTTTTCATTCACCAGCAGAGGGCGCAATGTAATGAAGAGGCTCCACTGCTGAGGAGAAGAAGCCTGAGAAGGAGGAGGTAAGTGGTCTGTGTTTGTTTGTTTATTTTTTTGTTTGTTTGTTTTCTATTTTTTCAGGATCGTGAAGGCTGAGGACTACGTCGGATTCGGTGGATTACGTCGGACCAGCTTTTTTATTTTTTAAATAAAATGGTCAAACAGGGGTCTGGGGGAGTATTTATTTCAATAAAATATTTTATACGTGTGTGTGTGTGTGTTTTTTTACAGCATTGCAGTTTTAGTAATCACGGCTATCTACAGACGGCCCTGATTACTAATACTGGGCTTAGTGCTTGCCGGTATGGCGAGCACTAGGCCCAACATCTATTACCCTATCTACAGACGGCCCTGATTACTAATACTGGGCTTAGTGCTTGCCGGTATGGCGAGCACTAGGCCCAACATCTATTATCCGGCACCCACCACCACCAGGGGAGTCGGGAAAAGCCAGGTACCCGCAGGACCGGACCTTCTAAATTGAGGGTCCGGTTCTTGGGCGGCTGCAGGCTGGTACCATTAGGCTGGGAAGGGCCAAAAAACCGTGTCCCTTCCCACCCTGGTAGTGCCAGGCTGCCGCTGCTGGTTGTATCTGGCTGGAGAAGGAAAAAAGGAAAAAACGGGGGACCCCACGCCATTTTTTAAAATTATTAAAAAAAAAAAAAGCATGGGGTCCCCCCTTTTTTCCTTCTCCAGCCAGATACAACCAATAGATGTTGGGGTTAGTGCTGGCCATACCGGCAAGCACTAAGCCCAGTATTAGTAATCAGGGCCGTCTGTAAATAGCCATGATTACGAAAACTGCAATGTTGTAAAAAAACACACACACATACTTATAAAATATTTTATTGAAATAAATACTCCCCCAGACCCCTGTTTGATCATTTTATTTAAAAAAATAAAAAAGCTGGTCCGACGTAATCCACCAAATCCGACGTAGTCACCTGCATTCACGATCCTGAAAAATAGAAAACAAACAAACAAACAAACACAGACCACTTACCTCCTCAGGCTTCTTCATTGTAGTAATTCCTTCCGTCCAGCAGGTGGCGCTGTGGTACAACTTACCACTCTGCGCGCCGTCTTCTGGCTGGACCGGAGGAGGGAGCTGCCAGGGAAGGTAAGTAGTGTCGCTGTGTGTCTGTCTGTTTTTTTTTTTTTTTTAAATTTTGGGCACTTGTGTAAACCGGTTTACTCCCATAGACTTCAATTATGCTCGGGTGCTCGGCTAAGCACTCGAGCACCCCTGAGTGCTCGGCCAGAGCACCCGAGCGTATGAGCACCGCGGTGCTCGATCATCACTAATGACTAGTGATTGGCCACAGTGGTCACAGGACTAAGCCACTTCCACTTTGCCACTTCCACTTTGGTGGGAACCCAAAGCCAGGAATGGGACTACAGTGCTCATTCCTAGGAATGGGTAAGTCAGCTTCTAGGACAGACAACCCCTTTAGCACTGTACAGATGGGTAATCTAAGCGATCATGGCACCTTATGCAGTATCTGAGGAATGTCTAGCCATTCTCCTCAGCAGAGCTTATCTGCTCTAGATGCCTACTAAATTAAGCAAACCACTCTTCCACTGACTTCGAAAGACCATTTATGGTCTCTGAAAGAGGAAGCAGTAAATATAAGAAATGTTTCCTTCCATAATATATGACATTGCTAAACTCCAGTAGTACATGTTGTTACCAAGCCATTTCTTATTGATTGTCCCCACTTCCTTATTCGATGTCCATTTTTTTTAATTTGCCACCCAGCCAGTGGTACCTGTGGAGAAATTCATACTCACCTGCTTCCCACTGCTCAGATACAGTACATCTCCCTGGCTCCCTTCACTGGACTTCCTTTTCCCTATCTATCAACTTCCGCACGGATGGAGTCACATACATCACTGCAGCCAATGCTGGTCTCAGTAGTGACATGTCTCTATGTGTCGCATGACCCAGCAGTTGTTTTTTTAGTTTCATTTTTACCATTTCTTGTTGTGAAAGTACAATTACTAAGTTACCAAATTTATATACAGTAGTTTTGGTTATGTTTTATCACTTGGGGAAGCCAATCAGAGGATTACATTGCAGGGTTTCCAATCGGCGGTGTCCCACTGTCTAACTACTTAGATGCTGTGGAAAATATTGACTGTGACATCTGAGGAGTTAAACTGCTGTGATCTTATTATCTCCAATTTTGGCCGCTGAAGGTGGGTGTCAGCTGTGTAAAACAGCCAGCACCTGACATGTAGTGAGTGGCTTCAGCTCATGAACCTGATCCATACACTCCTTAGCAACCAATGACGTAATTATTAGTGATAAGCAAAATATTCAAAATTCAATTTGGCTGCTTTGCTGAATTTTACAAAAAAATTAGCTTTGTCATGAAGCGCATTTCTTTGTAAGTAGTGGGTGCAATGACAGGGAGCGCGATTGCACCGCTCCCATCATTGTACCCCTCAGATGCTGGGTTCATTACTGATTGCAGCATCTGACATTGATATTACAATGTAAAATAAAAAAAAAAATACATTAAATCATACTTACCTCATCCATTTGATCACGAAGAGCTGGCCATCGCCATCGTGATTGAAGATTTAGCACGAAATCTCACAGGGGCCATGATGACATAATCACTTCAGCCGGCGTGGTGATGCCATACATCGCCGTGCACAGCATTTTGTGCTAGATCTTCAATCATCGAGGTCAAATGGATGATTGATGGATGATGTATGATTTTTTTTATTTTTTACCGCCATTTAGGGAAAATTCATTTGCAACCACAAAGCACAAGGGAATTCGGCTTTGTGGCAAATCAAATTTTCCCTGAACTGGACTTCGATTCGCTCAACACTAGTAATTATATATGACCATAGATTGCTAAGAGGTTATGAAATCTAGAACATTGCCTTCTCACAAATTTCATGAGATGAACAGGAAAGGTGGGTTACACATTGCCCTTGTGTTGCTTTTTAAAAATGCGTTAAAAAAATTGCAAAAAAAATATTAATATGTAATATGCAATTACCACATAGATTCAACAGGATTTAACTGTATACTTGCTTTATAATTGCTGTAAAAACACATGAATTTTTAAAAAGCAACACAAATGCAATGTGGAAACCCGGCCTACGATTGCCTGTACATGATCAGGTTTTGTTCCGGTTTTCTGATGTGTGGACTAAGCCCACCTGATAGAACTGTGCACAATAGAGGCTTTTTTCATTCATTTCAAGTACGGCTCAGAGCTGCTGAGCCATGGCATCAAAGCTTTTCCTTCTACATTCCAAGTTCAATTGAGCAGTAATCTTCTCTTGTCAAATCCTGTTTTCTAATATATTGCTCATGGTGGTCGGCTAGCATTCGATGTAAATGTGTTTTTTGTAATGTTAGACTAGAGACAAGCTATGCCAGCAGCCGATTTAATGCACTTCATGGCATTGTGAAATAACGGTTAATATTTGTTTTCAGGGTGATCCTATATTATCTATAAGATATACACCAACTATGGTGTAAAAGACTACTGTATTGCTGTGTTCATTAGTACAACATGCAATAATATGTGCCTGCCATACGTGGATACATTGTGATGTATGCATTATTTCACATGGGACATTTTATAAATACATTGGGGCACATTTACTATAGTGTCTGCACCTGTTTTAGGCGTTAAAATGCTGTCATAGACTCTTATTTTTTCAGTCACATTAACTATTGAAAATGCGCCTGTTTTGGAGCCACTTGCGCCTCGTTCACCTAATTTTTTTAGCCTAATTCAGAAGTTTTCTAACTTTTGCGCCTGATTTAGTTGCAAAAATAGTCTAATTTCCACTCTACTCCAGGGCTGGCGTACTTTTCTGTGTCAATTTTAAATTGTGAGTTTGCTCCACATTTTGCCTAAAAAGTTGCACTCATTGAGATATGCGTAGACATGCACAGCTTTCTCCATTCACCAAGATGGCACTTCCGAAAAGAGCTGTTTGCTGACATGCACTGCTACCTCTCAATTTACAACAGGACACAGTTCTTGAAGCAGATGCAGGTCTCAGAGGTAAGACGTACACCTATCAGACATTTATGTCATATCCTATTAATATGCCATAAATATCCCAGATGAGAATAACCCAGTAATAGGAAATACAGAGAATTTCCACAGACTGCAACAGAAAAGCCATCTATAGTATAAGCAATTGAATGATGGCTGTTCAAGTCACCTAAAGGAATTAAAAATACTGTAAAAGTAAATAAAAGTAAAAAAAGAAGTTTAAAAATAGTAGAAGTATAAAAATTTAAAATCACCTCCTTCCCCAATTTACATACATACCTTTTAGTTTATTGGTGTAGAAATGCATTTGTAGTCCACCATTTTGCATTTCTCAAACTTCCCACCAATAACCAGTAGTGTTGAGCAATTTGAGCTTCGATCATAGTTCTGAATTAAATTTGGTGAAAAACTTTGATTTTAATGCTGTCTCCATACAGCATTAATATGTATTGCCTCTGTGGAGGCAAAATTAGTTTCAGCCAAAGTCGCGCAAGACTTCAATGAATGAATTCGGTAATCACTTCTGCGTCTGAAAAAAATATTTTAAAATAGCAATCCAGAGTCAGGTTTAGTACTGAGGTTCCAGCTGGTACCAAACTTTATATTTTAATAAGAGAAGCAGAAGTGATTACCGAATTCATTCAACGAAGTCTCGTGCGACTTTAGCTGACACAAATTTTGCCTCCATGGAGGGTAATACATTTTAATGCTCTACAGAGATAGGTCTTGTGGGTCCAGGCTCTGAAACCATAGTGGGCCCCAAAGGTCCAGGTGGAAAAAAACCACATTTGGAACTGACATTGGAGCAAATAAATTATCACTAGGGTGTATTTCTTTGAATCAAAATCTATTAGCACGGTGAACGGCTGGAAGACTGACCCCTTTCCGGTTTGCTCCGGGGTCAGACAAGGCTTCCCTCTATCACCTCTCCTTTTTGTTTGTGTTATAGAACTCTTCGCGGAGTCTATCCGGCAGAATGGAGAGATCAGAGGGATCACCGCACCAGGACACTTCGAGGTCAAGTGCTCGCTGTACATGGACGACGTGACCGTCTTCTGCGCTGACCGGCGTTCGGTGACTGCACTCGTCCAGACCTGCGAGGAGTTCGGACAAGCTTCAGGGGCCAAAGTCAACTGCGGGAAGTCGGAAGCCATGCTCTTCGGGACTGGCAACTGGCTTCTTCTGCCCCCTTCCCCTTTACCGTGAAACCAGACTTCATCAAGATCCTCGGAGTCTGGTTCGGGAAGGAAGGCGCAGCCCTCAAGTCTTGGGAAGAACGCTTGGCCAAGTTGAATCAACGGATTGGACTATGGAGCCTCAGTTTTTTAAAACTTTTTTAATAACTTTTTTAAACTTTTTTTTTTACTTTTTTTTGGCTGTGGGGTGACGTCACACATCTTGATTTTCACAGAAAACCAGGATACAAGGGATTATAGGAGTAATAATTCTGAGAGTCTATTCTGTGAAAAAAGTACAGTTTTGCGTCGCCGTTGTAATTTTAACCAGATTCGTTACGAACTTTTAGCAAAGTTCATAACGAATCTGGTTCGTTATGGTTCGGTTCGCTCATCCCTACTTTTGAGGATATAGTGTCTCCCCTATCTGAAATACCAGGAGTACAGATATATAGTAGTTGAGTGTACACAGTGATTAGCTTAAATAATATAAACCTCCTGACTCTATATACCACTACCTGCCTACACTATCTGTGTATGCTGACTTTCCAGTGTAGTTCTATGAGATGTAACTTCACACTGGTCCCCCTGCCTCCTGCATGTAAGAGCTGACAGGGGTGAGAGAAGATGGCTTAAGCTGTGTCACATAGGAAAACATGGAGACTATGCAGTGTGAGGGGACAGCAGTTCTGTGTCACTGATCTGTCTTGGCTGCCCTTACACAGTGCAGTGTGGTGAGACTCCACTCCCCCTGTCTCTGTAAAGAGAGGCATGAAGGGAAATGCAGGAATCATTAGAAAAACCAAAGCTGAGGGGAGAAGGAATCAAGATGGCAGACAACCCACAAATTACACATCAAATAAAACAGGTTTACACAAGACATAGACAACTGTCTCTATCTTAGTCCATAATAATGGACTATATAGGCAAAGGAAAAAATCCTAGAATTTAATGCTCACTGGATCTGGTCCGGGTGTCACATGTCTTGGAAATAATTTCCAATTACATAAAAACGAAACATTGAAGACAGAACAGAAATATACTTTTCATGGATATATCTACTGAGTTTGCAAAATAATAATTTGTTAGTAATTCTTTACATACAGAAGAGGACATGTGCTTATATTGTATACTCTGTTCATGGATTACCCTTCTATCCACTAAAGACGTAACAGATATAGTAGTGAATGACACAGGTGCATATGTGAGAAGAAAAGGCTGAGATAACTAGGAAGATCCTGTCTTGCTCTTAAGAATTGTCTGAGAAACGAAACAGTAGATTATTCACATATGCATTATTGATTGATTCACTAACACATAAGATGCAGTAATGCAGAGAAGAGTTAGATTGTCCAAAGGAGCCAGGAAGAAGGGACAAGGAATATGGACAATAAGAAGAGAACCATATATACGAGAAAGGTAATGTATGGATGCTATCATATTGTACCATTCGGTTCACTAAGGGTGGGTTCACATATGTGTTATATAGTCCGTTATAACGGAACATAACGGAACCCGGGCACAAATAATGGTTCCATCTTCCTTCATTCCGTTATGTAAGACGGAAAAAAAAGTCATTTCGACAGGATTTTTTTTTCTGTCTTACAAAACGGAACAAGTTGGAACCATTATTTGTGCCCATAGAACTCTATTAGGATGGATCAATATGGAACGCCTCTAAAGGGTTTTGTTTTGCATTCCGTTCTTAAATTCCGTTATAACCCTGTTATAAGGGAACGGTATAGCAGAATATATAACGCATATGTGAACCCACCCTTACAGACAAAAATGCTCTAAGATGGCCCATCTATAGGGGGGAAACAACCACCATGGCTTCAAAAACACTAGAAGAGGAAGTATGCATAGCTAATATAACCAAATAAGTGACCGTCAATAGTCTCCAGGTAAACTTCCAAGGAGAGGGTGGGGTGTGCGGTATAACAGCTTTTTAGCACCTGCAGTTTCACTGTAATAGAGGCAGGAGCTAGTTCTCTTGAAGTTAGAAAAATAAAAGCAATTTGTCAAAAATCTTGATCTACTTGATGTAAAAGACCATGGTATTCCAAATAGAACACCAGTCTACAAGTAGATTAGATAACTGGTAAATATTATTTGTATCTTATAATATGCACACTACACTATTCTACGAGTTACCTGCATACCCTTATTGCAGTTGATCTGATGTTAAGCAAGACCCTCATAGTTAAGTAGAGGAAAGAGACAACTTTAAAGCTTAGAGTTTCAGGTATTCTCCTAATAGTGGGGCAATGATTGTTAAGATTGTATATGCTTATCAAATGATTCACAAAATGAGGTTGGAAGTGAAGTCTGGTGTATATACTGTATGGAAATCACAATGGGAAGATATGTTGCTTCAGACAACACATATTGTTCAGTGCTGACCATTCCTGAATAGGCTATAAACTGTTTCTATACTGCAGACTGGATCCTTATGTCCTCATGACAATGCTTCCTATATGTGCTTTGGTTGTGTCTAGCCCTGTCCAAATTAATTACAATTTTTCTCCATAAAACTGAATGCTTTCTCCTCCACTGTTCTTAGCATCAACAGTCCAATCCTCCCCCCTCTGTTTCTATAAAAGGCTGCAGTGTGACATGCAAGTATACAGCACAAGACCACTGAGAACAGTGACTGGCTGCAGTATTCATGTGCCGTATACTTCAATGTCACCACTGCAGCCTTGTATACAAATGGCGGTAGGAGGACTGGACTGGCAGTGCTGGGAACTGCATGAGAGGAAGTGGTGAGTATATAGTCATTATTTATTTTAAAGCATTAGGTGGCATGATGGCAAATGTGTAATTAAAGGGGTATTCCCATCGCACAAATGTAGTTTGTATAGTTAGATAAAGCCATACCAATATTATTACTAATAGAATGTATTTATATAAAATGTACCGTTTAGAAGATTTTCCTATTTGTATATACATTGTCCCACACACATCAGTCAGGCCGTTGCCCCTAGTTACGGCCACCGCAGCCATGTAGTAGTGGTGGCCGGCTTGCTCTTCTTCAAACCTTCTCTGAGGGAACTGCTGTATTGTGAACGCACATTACATGAGCATGCGGAGACACATCTTAGGGTTGTAGCATTTTTGTCTGCACTTCCAACGCAGAGAAACGGATGCTGTTCCAAGATCAATTCATCTCTATGGAGCAGGATCCGTTTATAAAGTCTGAGTTTTGGACGGATCCTGACCACTGTGTTTTGGACTGGTAGCGTCCAAAACGCAGATGTGAAAGTACCCTAACATGTGTCTGTGCATGCTCATGTAATGTGCGTTCACAATACAGCAGTTACTTCAGAGCGGGTTTGAAAAGGAGCAAGCCGGCCTCCACTACTACATGGCCACGGTGGCCGTAACTAGGGGCAACAGCCTGACTGATGTGGGTGGGAAAATGGATATACAAATAGGCAAATCTTCTAAACGGTAGATTTTATAGAAATACATTCTATTAGTAATAATATTGGTATGGCTATATCTAACTATACAAACTACATTTGTGAGATGGGAATACCCCTTTAACTTAAACAAGGCTAGACACAACCAAGATTGTGTACATACACTATCTAGACAAGAAAGGCAATGGAGAGGTGGATGTTAAGAGTTTTAGTGTGAGGTTCAACTTTCCAATTAACTATAGAAAAGATTGGCAACAATAAGCAAGAAGTATGATTGATTAACATGGTGGGTATATTCATGATATGTAACAATTAGAGATGAGCGAGCATACTCGTCCGAGCTTGGTGCTTGTTCGAGTATTAGGGTACTCGTAAGTGCTCGCTGCTCAGGACGAGTATCTCTCCATACTCGAGGAAATGGCAACTTCCGCATCGTGCTTTTTTGGCGCCTATAAACACAGCCAATCACAAGCCAGGAGACTCTACAGTACACCCAGCATCACGTGGGGCCCTTACATGTCGATAGCAGGGGTTGGCTGGCCTGATCAGGTGACCCTGGAATATACTAGTGACTGGCCGCGGCGCTCGGCTCAGATGCCGTCTGGATGTCGTTAGGGATAGAGCTGCTGCCTTTCAGGGACAGTGTTAGGGCCTTCATTTAGTTCTCTGTTAGGCAGGAATCACCCACAAAGAACCCAACAGCCCTTCTAAGGGCTAGAAGAAATTTTATTTTTGTCTCCTGGCTTGGCTGGCTGGCTGGCACTAGTAGTGCAGCTATCGCCATATCTAACCCTGTTTTTTTTTTTTATTGTTCTATCTCAGTGATACAAATCCATTACACACAGCGGTGTGGAACCATTCTGTGTGTCACAGTTCAGCACACTCACTCCAATCCATATATACTTTCCAGGTGACACTTTCTGTACGTCACAGAATACAACCAAGTCATTTGCTACCAATATCATCTACAGCTTGATCCAGAAATCTCTCTGTGCGACATTTGTTTGGGTTGCAGACTAAATAGCCACCGTTAACAGGGTGTCAGTCAGTTCTACCATAGTTCTTGCACGTCACGTTCCCAAAAAAACAAAATAAAAAAAAAAAGTATTTTTTCAGTTGTTTTAGCTCAGTGATACAAATCCATTTTACTCAGCTGTGTGTAACCTTTCTGTGTGTCACAGTTCAGTACACTAGCTCCCATCCGTATATACTGTCCAGGTAACACTTTCTGTACGTCACACAATACAACCAAGTCATTTGCTACCAATATCATCTACAGCTTGATCCAGAAAACTCTCTGTGCGACATTTGTTTGGGTTGCAGACTAAATAGCCACCGTTAACAGGGTGTCAGTCAGTTCTACCATAGTTCTTGCACGTCACGTTCCCAAAAAAACAAAATAAAAAAAAAAGTATTTTTTCAGTTGTTTCCTTTCTGTGTGTCACAGTTCAGTACACTAGCTCCCATCCGTATATACTGTCCAGGTAACACTTTCTGTACGTCACACAATACAACCAAGTCATTTGCTACCAATATCATCTACAGCTTGATCCAGAAAACTCTCTGTGCGACATTTGTTTGGGTTGCAGACTAAATAGCCACCGTTAACAGGGTGTCAGTCAGTTCTATCATAGTTCTTGCACGTCACGTTCCCAAAAAACAAAATAAAAAAAATATATATTTTTTCAGTTGTTTTAGCTCAGTGATACAAATCTATTTTACTCAGCTGTGTGTAACCTTTCTGTGTGTCACAGTTCAGTACACTAGCTCCCATCCGTATATACTGTCCAGGTGACACTTTCTGTACGTCACAGAATACAACCAAGTCATTTGCTACCAATATCATCTACAGCTTGATCCAGAAGACTCTCTGTGCGACATTTGTCTGGGTCGCAGACTAAATAGCCACCGTTAACAGGGTGTCAGTCAGTTCTATCATAGTTCCTGCACGTCACGTTCCCAAAAAAACAAAATTTATAAAAATATAAAAAACAAATATAAAAAAAAATTATTTTTCAGTTGTTTTAGCTCAGTGATACAAATCCATTTTACTCAGCTGTGTGTAACCTTTCTGTGTGTCACAGTTCAGTACACTAGCTCCCATCCGTATATACTGTCCAGGTGACACTTTCTGTACGTCACAGAATACAACCAAGTCATTTGCTACCAATATCATCTACAGCTTGATCCAGAAAACTCTCTGTGCGACATTTGTTTGGGTTGCAGACTAAATAGCCACCGTTAACAGGGTGTCAGTCAGTTCTACCATAGTTCTTGCACGTCACGTTCCCAAAAAAACAAAATAAAAAAAAAATTATTTTTTCAGTTGTTTTAGCTCAGTGATACAAATCCATTTTACTCAGCTGTGTGTAACCTTTCTGTGTGTCACAGTTCAGTACACTAGCTCCCATCCGTATATACTGTCCAGGTAACACTTTCTGTACCTCACACAATACAACCAAGTCATTTGCTACCAATATCATCTACAGCTTGATCCAGAAAACTCTCTGTGCGACATTTGTTTGGGTTGCAGACTAAATAGCCACCGTTAACAGGGTGTCAGTCAGTTCTACCATAGTTCTTGCACGTCACGTTCCCAAAAAAACAAAATAAAAAAAAAAAGTATTTTTTCAGTTGTTTTAGCTCAGTGATACAAATCCATTTTACTCAGCTGTGTGTAACCTTTCTGTGTGTGACAGTTCAGTACACTAGCTCCCATCCGTATGTACTGTCCAGGTAACACTTTCTGTACGTCACACAATACAACCAAGTCATTTGCTACCAATATCATCTACAGCTTGATCCAGAAAACTCTCTGTGCGACATTTGTTTGGGTTGCAGACTAAATAGCCACCGTTAACAGGGTGTCAGTCAGTTCTACCATAGTTCTTGCATGTCACGTTCCCAAAAAAACAAAATAAAAAAAAATATATATTTTTTCAGTTGTTTTAGCTCAGTGATACAAATCTATTTTACTCAGCTGTGTGTAACCTTTCTGTGTGTCACAGTTCAGTACACTAGCTCCCATCCGTATATACTGTCCAGGTGACACTTTCTGTACGTCACAGAATACAACCAAGTCATTTGCTACCAATATCATCTACAGCTTGATCCAGAAAACTCTCTGTGCGACATTTGTCTGGGTCGCAGACTAAATAGCCACCGTTAACAGGGTGTCAGTCAGTTCTATCATAGTTCCTGCACGTCACGTTCCCAAAAAAACTAAAATTTTATAAAAAATATAAAAAAACAAATATCAAAAAAAAATTATTTTTTCAGTTGTTTTAGCTCAGTGATACAAATCCATTTTACTCAGCTGTGTGTAACCTTTCTGTGTGTCACAGTTCAGTACACTAGCTCCCATCCGTATATACTGTCCAGGTGACACTTTCTGTACGTCACAGAATACAACCAAGTCATTTGCTACCAATATCATCTACAGCTTGATCCAGAAAACTCTCTGTGCGACATTTGTTTGGGTTGCAGACTAAATAGCCACCGTTAACAGGGTGTCAGTCAGTTCTACCATAGTTCTTGGCATGTTCACGTTCCCAAAAAAAACAAAATAAAAAAAACAATTATATTTTTTCAGTTGTTTTAGCTCAGTGATACAAATCCATTTTACTCAG